>OZ012741.1:10589134-10805731 GCA_963859935.3 Lathyrus sativus | reverse complement strand
TGGAGAAGAAGATTTTTCACATCTATTATATCACAATACAATGTGATTATGGTGACCACAATTAACATTGAGTTTAAATATTTAATTTTAGTGATTATCCATGTAGATGTAATTTATTTTTTCATTCATTTACAGTATTTCAAATATATGGCTTAGTTACAAAGAAACATGAAATTTGGTGATGGAGAAGATACATATTGAATATATTAACATCTAACTTACCATAGTTCAATGTGAAAATGGTAATTATCAATAAATTCTAGCTTGACTATTATTTTTAATTATTACCTATTTTATATAAAAAAATATGTCATGGATTATAGTCTTTTAACTTTGTTTTTTAGTGGGAAAAAATCTAAGATTTTGTGATGCAGTAGAAAAATAAAAAATAATTAATTTTTTACATTTACTATAGTCTATTATGTTATTAACATAGTGATAAAAAAATTTAAAACTTTGGGATGGTGAAGAAAAAAATTGAATATTTTTAGATGTAATATACCATAAGTCGATTTGAATACGATGAATATAAACAATATTGAGCTTGATTATTTAATTTTTATTGTTATGCATATGTATAAGTTATGGGTCATTCATTTATATTTTCTTAACTTAATTTCTTAGAGGTGAAGAAACAAAAATTTTGATAATGGAGAAGAAGAAAAATATTGAAATTTTTCACATCTATTGTACCACAATACAATGTGATTATGGTGACCACAAATAACATTGAGCTTAAATATTTAATTTAAGTGATTACTAATGTAGATGTTATTTATTAGTCTTTCATTTACAGTCTTTCAAATCTGTGACTTAGTTCCGAAGAAACATGAAATTTTGTGATGGAGAAGAAACATATTGAATATATTTACAACTAACTTACCATAATTCAATGTGAAAAAGGTAATTATCAATAAATTCTATCTTGACTATTTTTTTTTTAATTATTACATATTTTGTATAAAAAATATGTCATGGATTATAGTCTTTTAACTTTGTTTTTTAGTGGGCAAAAATCTAAAATTTTGTGATGCAGTAGAAAAATAAAAAATAATTAATTTTTTACATTTACTATAGTCTATTATGTTTTTAACATAGTGATAAAAAAATTTAAAACTTTGGGATGGTGAAGAAAAAAATTGAATATTTTTAGATGTAATATACCATAAGTCGATTTTAATACGATGAATATAAACAATATTAAGCTTGATTATTTAATTTTAATAGTTATGCATATGTATAAGTTATGGGTCATTCATTTGTAGTCTCCTACCATATTTTCATTGAGGTGATTAAACAAAAAATTTGGTGATGGAGAAGAAGAAAAATATTGAATATTTTCACATCTATTATACAATAATACAATGTGATTATGGTGACCACAAATAAAATTGAAATTAAATATTTAATTTTATTGACTACCCATGTAGATGTAATTTATTTGACATTCATATTGCAGTCTTTCAAATCTGTGGCTTAGTGGCGAAAAAGCATGAAATTTGGTGATGGAGAAGAAACATATTGAATATATTAACATATAACTTACCATAATTCAATGTGAAAATGGTAATTATCAATAAATTCTAGCTTGACTCTTATTTTTAATTATTACCTATTTTATATAAAAAAAACAAATATGTCATGGATTATAGTCTTTTAACTTTGTTTTTTACTGGAGAAAACCCTAAAATTTTGTGATGCGGTAGAAAAATAAATTATAATTAATTTTTTACATTTAATATAGTCTTTTATGTTTTTAACTTAGTAATAAAAAAATTTAAAACTTTGGGATGGTGAAGAAAAAAATTGTATATTTTTAGATGTAATATACCATAAGTCGATTTGAATATGATGAATATAAACAATATTGAGGTTGATTATTTAATTTTAATTAATATGCATATGTATAACTTATGGGTCATTCATTTGTAGTCTCTAAACTTAGTTTCATTGAGGTGAATAAACAAAAAAATTAGTGATGGAGAAGAAGATTTTTCACATATATTATATCACAATACAATGTGATTATGGTGACCATAATTAACATTGAGTTTAAATATTTAATTTTAGTGTTTATCCATGTAGATGTAATTTATTTTTTCATTCATTTACAGTATTTCAAATATGTGGCTTAGTTACAAAGAAACATGAAATTTGGTGATGGAGAAGATGCATATTGAATATATTAACATCTAACTTACCATAATTCAATGTGAAAATGGTAATTATCAATAAATTCTAGCTTGACTATTATTTTTAATTATTACCTATTTTATATAAAAAAATATGTCATGGATTATAGTCTTTTAACTTTGTTTTTTAGTGGGAAAAAATCTAAAATTTTGTGATGCAGTAGAAAAATAAAAAATAATTTATTTTTTACATTTGATATAGTCTATTATGTTTTTAACATAGTGAAAAAAAATTTAAAACTTCGGGATGGTGAAGAAAAAAATTGAATATTTTTAGATGTAATATACCATAAGTCGATTTGAATATGATGAATATAAACAATATTGAGGTTGATTATTTAATTTTAATTATTATGCATATGTATAACTTATGGGTCATTCATTTGTAGTCTCTAAACTTAGTTTCATTGAGGTGAATAAACAAAAAAATTGGTGATGGAGAAGAAGATTTTTCACATCTATTATATCACAATACAATGTGATTATGGTGACCACAATTAACATTGAGTTTAAATAATTAATTTTAGTGATTATCCATGTAGATGTAATTTATTTTTTTCATTCATTTATAGTATTTCAAATATGTGGCTTAGTTACAAAGAATTATGAAATTTGGTGATGGAGAAGATACATATTGAATATATTAACATCTAACTTACCATAATTCAATGTGAAAATGGTAATTATCAATAAATTCTAGCTTGACTATTATTTTTAATTCTTACCTATTTTATATAAAAAAATATGTCATGGATTATAGTCTTTTAACTTTGTTTTTTAGTGGGAAAAAATCTAAAATTTTGTGATGCAGTAGAAAAATAAAAAAAAATAATTAATTTTTTACATTTACTATAGTCTATTATGTTTTTAACATAGTGATAAAAAAATTTAAAACTTTGGGATGGTGAACAAAAAAATTGAATATTTTAAGATGTAATATACCATAAGTCGATTTGAATACGATGAATATAAACAATATTGAGCTTGATTATTTAATTTTAATTGTTATGCATATGTATAAGTTATGGGTCATTCATTTGTAGTCTCCTACCATATTTTCATTGAGGTGAATAAACAAAAAAATTGGTGATGGAGAAGAAGAAAAATATTGAAATTTTTCACATCTATTATACCATAATACAATGTGATTATGGTGACCACAAATAAAATTGAGCTTAAATATTTCATTTTATTGACTACCCATGTAGATGTAATTTATTTGACATTCATTTGCAGTCTTTCAAATTTGTGGCTTTGTGGCGAAAAAGCATGAAATTTGGTGATGGATAAGTAACATATTGAATATATTAACATATAACTTACCATAATTCAATGTGATAATGGTAATTATCAGTAAATTCTAGCTTGACTCTTATTTTTAATTATTACCTATTTTATATAAAAAAAACAAATATGTCATGGATTTTAGTCTTTTAACTTTGTTTTTTAGGGGAGAAAAACCTAAAAAATTTTGATGGAGTAAAAAAATAAAATATAATTAATTTTTTACATTAACCATAGTCTATTATGTTTTTAACTTAGTGATAAAAAAATTTAAAACTTTGGGATGGTGAAGAAAAAAATTGAATATTTTTTGATGTAATATACCATAAGTCTATTTGAATATGATGAATATAAACAATATTGAGGTTGATTACTTAATTTTAATTATTATGCATATGTATAAGTTATGGGTCATTCATTTGTAGTCTCTAAACTTAGTTTCATTGAGGTGAATAAACAAAAAAATTGGTGATGGAGAAGAAGATTTTTCACATATATTATATCACAATACAATGTGATTATGGTGACCACAATTAACATTGAGTTTAAATATTTAATTTTAGTGATTATCCATGTAGATGTAATTTATTTTTTAATTCATTTACAGTATTTCAGATATGTGGCTTAGTTACAAAGAAACATGAAATTTGGTGATGGAGAAGATACATATTGAATATATTAACATCTAACTTACCATAATTTAATGTGAAAATGGTAATTATCAATAAATTCTAGCTTGACTATTATTTCTAATTATTACCTATTTTATATAAAAAAATATGTCATGGATTATAGTCTTTTAACTTTGTTTTTTAGTGGGAAAAAATCTAAAGTTTTGTGATGCAGTAGAAAAATAAAAAATAATTAATTTTGTACATTTACTATAGTCTATTATGTTTTTAGCATAGTGATAAAAAAATTTAAAACTTTGGGATGGTGAAGAAAAAAATTGAATATTTTTAGATGTAATATACCATAAGTCGATTTGAATACGATGAATATAAACAATATTGAGCTTGATTATTTAATTTTAATTGTTATGCATATGTATAAGTTATGGGTCATTCATTTATATTTTCTTAACTTAGTTTCTTAGAGGTGAAGAAACAAAAATTTTGGTAATGGAGAAGAAGAAAATTATTGAAATTTTTCACATCTATTGTACCACAATACAATGTGATTATGGTGACCACAAATAACATTGAGCTTAAATATTTAATTTAAGTGATTACTAATGTATATGTGATTTTTTAGTCATTCATTTACAGTCTTTCAAATCTGTGACTTAGTTACGAAGAAACATGAAATTTTGTGATGGAGAAGAAACATATTGAATATATTTACAACTAACTTTCCATAATTCAATGTGAAAAAGGTAATTTGTCAATAAATTCTATCTTGACTATTTTTTTTTAATTATTAAATATTTTGTATAAAAAATATGTCATGGATTATAGTCTTTTAACTTTGTTTTTTAGTGGGAAAAAATCTAAAATTTTGTGATGCAGTAGAAAAATAAAAAATAATTAATTTTTTACATTTACTATAGTCTATTATGTTTTTAACATAGTGATAAAAAAATTTAAAACTTTGGGATGGTGAAGAAAAAAATTGAATATTTTTAGATGTAATATACCATAAGTCGATTTTAATACGATGAATATAAACAATATTAAGCTTGATTATTTAATTTTAATAGTTATGCATATGTATAACTTATGGGTCATTCATTTGTAGTCTCCTACCATATTTTCATTGAGGTGAATAAACAAAAAATTTGGTGATGGAGAAAAAGAAAAATATTGAAATTTTTCACATCTATTATACAATAATACAATGTGATTATGGTGACCACAAATAAAATTGAAATTAAATATTTCATTTTATTGACTACCCATGTAGATGTAATTTATTTGACATTCATATTGCAGTCTTTCAAATCTGTGGCTTAGTGGCGAAAAAGCATGAAATTTGGTGATGGAGAAGAAACATATTGAATATATTAACATATAACTTACCATAATTCAATGTGAAAATGGTAATTATCAATAAATTCTATCTTGACTCTTATTTTTAATTATTACCTATTTTATATAAAAAAAAACAAATATGTCATGGATTATAGTCTTTTAACTTTGTTTTTTACTGGAGAAAAACCTAAAATTTTGTGATGCGGTAGAAAAATAAATTATAATTAATTTTTTACATTTAATATAGTCTTTTATGTTTTTAACTTAGTAATAAAAAAATTTAAAACTTTGGGATGGTGAAGAAAAAAATTGTATATTTTTAGATGTAATATACCATAAGTCGATTTGAATATGATGAATATAAACAATATTGAGGTTGATTATTTAATTTTAATTATTATGCATATGTATAAGTTATGGGTCATTCATTTGTAGTCTCTAAACTTAGTTTCATTGAGGTGAATAAACAAAAAAATTGGTGATGGAGAAGAAGATTTTTCACATATATTATATCACAATACAATGTGATTATGGTGACCATAATTAACATTGAGTTTAAATGTTTAATTTTAGTGATTATCCATGTAGATGTAATTTATTTTTTCATTCATTTACAATATTTCAAATATGTGGCTTAGTTACAAAGAAACATGAAATTAGGTGATGGAGAAGATACATATTGAAAATATTAACATCTAACTTACAATAACTCAATGTGAAAATGGTAATTATCAATAAATTCTAGCTTGACTATTATTTTTAATTATTACCTATTTTATATATAAAAAAATATGTCATGGATTATAGTCTTTTAACTTTGTTTTTTAGTGGGAAAAAAACTAAAATTTTGTGATGCAGTAGAAAAATAAAAAATAATTAATTTTTTACCCTTACTATAGTCTATTATATTTTTAACATAGTGATAAAAAAATTTAAAACTTTGGGATGGTGAAGAAAAAAATTGAATATTTTTAGATGTAATATACCATAAGTCGATTTGAATACGATGAATATAAACAATATTGAGCTTGATTATTTAATTTTAATTGTTATGACAATGTATAAGTTATGGGTCATTCATTTGTAGTCTCTAAACTTAGTTTCTTAGAGGTGAATAAACAAAAAAATTGGTGATGGAGAAGAAGATTTTTCACATCTATTATATCACAATACAATGTGATTATGGTGACCACAAATAACATTGAGTTTAATTATTTAATTTTAGTGATTATCCATGTAGATGTAATTTATTTTTTCATTCATTTACAGTCTTTCAAATATGTGACTTAGTTTCAAAGAAACATGAAATTTGGTGATGGAGAAGATACATATTGATTATATTAACATCTAACTTACCATAATTCAATTTGAAAATGGTAATTATCAATAATTTCTAGCTTGACTATTATTTTTAATTATTACCTATTTTATATAAAAAAAATATGTCATAGATATTCTTTTAACTTTGTTTTTTAGTGGGAAAAAATCTAAAATTTTGTGATGCAGTAGAAAAATAAAAAATAATTAATTTTTTACATTCAATATAGTCTATTATGTTTTTAACATAGTGATAAAAAAATTTAAAACTTTGGGATGGTGAAGAAAAAAATTTGAATATTTTTAGATGTAATATACCATAATTCGATTTGAATACGATGAATATAAATAATATTGAGCTTGATTATTTAATTTTAATTGTTATGCATATGTATAAGTTATGGATCATTCATTTATAGTCTCTTAACTTAGTTTCTTAGAGGTGAAGTAACAAAAATTTTGGTAATGGAGACGAAGATTTTTCTAATCTATTATATCACAATACAATGTGATTATGGTGACCACAATTAACCGTGAGTTTAAATATTTAATTTTAGTGATTATCCATGTAGATGTAATTTATTTTTTCATTCATTTACAGTATTTCAAATATGTGGCTTAGTTACAAAGAAACATGAAATTTGGTGATGGAGAAGATACATATTGAATATATTAACATCTAACTTACCATAATTCAATGTCAAAATGGTAATTATCAATAAATTCTAGCTTGACTATTATTTTTAATTATTACCTATTTTATATAAAAAAAAATATGTCATGGATTATAGTCTTTTAACTTTGTTTTTTAGTGGGAAAAAATCTAAAGTTTTGTGATGCAGTAGAAAAATAAAAAATAATCAATTTTGTACATTTACTATAGTCTATTATGTTTTTAGCATAGTGATAAAAAAATTTAAAACTTTGGGATGGTGAAGAAAAAAATTGAATATTTTTAGATGTAACATACCATAAGTCGATTTGAACACGATGAATATAAACAATATTGAGCTTGATTATTTAATTTTAATTGTTATGCATATGTATAAGTTATGGGTCATTCATTTATATTTTCTTAACTTAGTTTCTTAGAGGTGAAGAAACACAAATTTTGGTAATGGAGAAGAAGAAAATTATTGAAATTTTTCACATCTATTGTACCCCAATACAATGTGATTATGGTGACCACAAATAACATTGAGCTTAAATATTTAATTTAAGTGATTACTAATGTAGATGTGATTTATTAGTCATTCATTTACAGTCTTTCAAATCTGTGACTTAGTTACGAAGAAACATGAAATTTTGTGATGGAGAAGAAACATATTGAATATATTTACAACTAACTTACCATAATTCAATGTGAAAAAGGTAATTATCAATAAATTCTCTCTTGACTTTTTTTTTTTAATTATTACATATTTTGTATAAAAAATATGTCATGGATTATAGTCTTTTAAATTTGTTTTTTAGTGGGAAAAATCTAAAATTTTGTGATGCAGTAGAAAAATAAAAAATAATTAATTTTTTACATTTACTATAGTTTATTATGTTTTTAACATAGTGATAAAAAAATTTAAAACTTTGGGATGGTGAAGAAAAAAATTGAATATTTTTAGATGGAATATACCATAAGTCGATTTGAATACGATGAATATAAACAATATTAAGCTTGATTATTTAATTTTAATTGCTATGCATATGTATAAGTTATGGGTCATTCATTTGTAGTCTCCTACCATATATTCATTGAGGTGAGTAAACAAAAAATTTGGTGATGGAGAAGAAGAAAAATATTGAAAATTTCCACATCTATTGTACCACAATCCAATGTGATTATGGTGACCACAAATAAAATTGAGCTTAAATATTTCATTTTATTGACTACCCATGTAGATGTAATTTATTTGACATTCATTTGCAGTCTTTCAAATCTGTGGCTTAGTGGCGAAAAAGCATGAAATTTGGTGATGGAGAAGAAACATATTGAATATATTAACATATAACTTACCATAATTCAATGTGAAAATGGTAATTATCAATAAATTCTAGCTTGACTCTTATTTTTTATTATTACCTATTTTATATTTTAAAAAAAAACAAATATGTCATGGATTATAGTCTTTTCACTTTGTTTTTTAGTGGAGAAAAACCTAAAATTTTGTGATGGAGTAGAAAAATAAAATATAATTAATTTTTTACATTTACTATAGTCTATTATGTTTTTAACTTAGTGATAAAAAAATTTAAAACTTTGGGATGGTGAAGAAAAAAATTGAATATTTTTAGATGTAATATACCATAAGTCGATTTGAATATGATGAATATAATCAATATTGAGGTTGATTATTTAATTTTAATTATTATGCATATGTATATGTTATGGGACATTCATTTGTAGTTTCTAAACTTAGTTTCATTCAGGTGAATAAACAAAAATATTGGTGATGGAGAAGAAGATTTTTCACATCTATTATATCACAATACAATGTGATTATGGTGACCACAATTAACATTGAGTTTAAATATTTAATCTTAGTGATTATCCATGTAGATGTAATTTATTTTTTCTTTCATTTAAAGTATTTCAAATATGTGGCTTAGTTACAAAGAAACATGAAATTTGGTGATGGAGAAGATACATATTGAATATATTAACATCTAACTTACCATAATTCAATGTGAAAATGGTAATTATCAATAAATTCTAGCTTGACTATTATTTTTAATTATTACTTATTTTATATAAAAAAATATGTCATGGATTATAGTCTTTTAACTTTGTTTTTTAGTGAGAAAAAATCTAAAGTGTTGTGATGCAGTAGAAAAAGAAAAAAATAATTAATTTTTTACATTTACTATAGTCTATTATGTTTTTAGCATAGTGATAAAAAAATTTAAAACTTTGGGATGGTGAAGAAAAAAATTTAATATTTTTAGATGTAATATACCATAAGTCGATTTGAATACGATGAATATAAACAATATTGAGCTTGATAATTTAATTTTAATTGTTATGCATATGTATAAGTTATGGGTCATTCATTTATATTTTCTTAACTTAGTTTCTTAGAGGTGAAGAAACACAAATTTTGGTAATGGAGAAGAAGAAAATTATTGAAATTTTTCACATCTATTGTACCCCAATACAATGTGATTATGGTGACCACAAATAACATTAATCTTAAATATTTAATTTAAGTGATTACTAATGTAGATGTGATTTATTAGTCATTCATTTACAGTCTTTCAAATCTGTAACTTAGTTACGAAGAAACATGAAATTTTGTGATGGAGAAGAGACATATTGAATATATTTACAACTAACTTACCATAATTCAATGTGAAAAAGTTAATTATCAATAAATTCTCTCTTAACTATTTTTTTTTAATTATTACATATTTTGTATAAAAAATATGTCATGGATTATAATCTTTTAACTTTGTTTTTTATTGGGAAAAATCTAAAATTTTGTGATGCAGTAGAAAAATAAAAAATAATTAATTTTTTACCTTTACTATAGTCTATTATGTTTTTAACTTAGTGATAAAAAATTTAAAACTTTGGGATGGTGAAGAAAAAAATTGAATATTTTTAGATGTAATATACCATAAGTCGATTTGAATATGATGAATATAATCAATATTGAGGTTGATTATTTAATTTTAATTATTATGCATATGTATAAGTTATGGGACATTCATTTGTAGTTTCTAAACTTAGTTTCATTGAGGTGAATAAAGAAGAAAAAAATGGTGATGGAGAAGAAGATTTTTCACATCTATTATATCACAATACAATGTGATTATGGTGACCACAATTAACATTGAGTTTAAATATTTAATCTTAGTGATTATCCATGTAGATGTAATTTATTTTTTCTTTCATTTACAGTATTTCAAATATGTGGCTTAGTTACAAACAAACATGAAATTTGGTGATGGAGAAGATACATATTGAATATATTAACATCTAACTTACCATAATTCAATGTGAAAATGGTAATTATCAATAAATTCTAGCTTGACTATTATTTTTAATTATTACCTATTTTATATAAAAAAATATGTCATGGATTAGAAATCTTTTAACTTTGTTTTTTAGAGGGAAAAAATCTAAAGTTTTGTGATGCAGTAGAAAAAGAAAAAATAATTAATTTTTAACATTTACTATAGTCTATTATGTTTTTAACATAGTGATAAAAAAATTTAAAACTTTGGGATGGTGAAGAAAAAAATTGAATATTTTTAGATGTAATATACCATAACTCGATTTGAATACGATGAATATAAACAATATTAAGCTTGATTATTTAATTTTAATTGCTATGCATATGTATAAGTTATGGGTCATTCATTTGTAGTCTCCTACCATATTTTCATTGAGGTGAATAAACAAAAAATTTGGTGATGGAAAAGAAGAAAAATATTGAAATTTTTCACATCTATTGTACCACAATCCAATGTGATTATGGTGACCACAAATAAAATTGAGCTTAAATATTTCATTTTATTGACTACCCATGTAGATGTAATTTATTTGACATTCATTTGCAGTCTTTCAAATCTGTGGCTTAGTGGCGAAAAAGCATGAAATTTGGTGATGGAGAAGAAACATATTGAATATATTAACATATAATTTACCATAATTCAATGTGAAAATGGTAATTATCAATAAATTCTAGCTTGACTCTTATTTTTAATTATTACCTATTTTATATTTAAAAAAAACAAATATTTCATGGATTATAGTCTTTTCACTTTGTTTTTTAGTGGAGAAAAACCTAAAATTATGTGATGGAGTAGAAAAATAAAATATAATTAATTTTTTACATTTTCTATAGTCTATTATGTTTTTAACTTAGTGATAAAAAAATTTAAAACTTTGGGATGGTGAAGAAAAAAATTGAATATTTTTAGATGTAATATACCATAAGTCGATTTGAATATGATGAATATAATTAATATTGAGGTTGATTATTTAATTTTAATCATTATGCATATGTATAAGTTATGGGACATTCATTTGTAGTTGCTAAACTTAGTTTCATTGAGGTGAATAAACAAAAAAATTGGTGATGGAGAAGAAGATTTTTCACATCTATTATATCACAATACAATGTGATTATGGTGACCACAATTAACATTGAGTTTAAATATTTAATCTTAGTGATTATCCATGTAGATGTAATTTATTTTTTCTTTCATTTACAGTATTTCAAATATGTGGCTTAGTTACAAAGAAACATGAAATTTGGTGATGGAGAAGATACATATTGAATATATTAACATCTAACTTACCATAATTCAATGTGAAAATGGTAATTATCAATAAATTCTAGCTTGACTATTATTTTTAATTATTACCTATTTTATATAAAAAAATATGTCATGGATTATAGTCTTTTAACTTTGTTTTTTAGTGGGAAAAAATCTAAAGTGTTGTGATGCAGTAGAAAAAGAGAAAATAATTAATTTTTTACATTTACTATAGTCTATTATGTTTTTAGCATAGTGATAAAAAAAATTTAAAACTTTGGGATGGTGAAGAAAAAAATTGAATATTTTTAGATGTAATATACCATAAGTCGATTTGAATACGATGAATATAAACAATATTGAGCTTGATAATTTAATTTTAATTGTTATGCATATGTATAAGTTATGGGTCATTCATTTATATTTTCTTAACTTAGTTTCTTAGAGGTGAAGAAACACAAATTTTGGTAATGGAGAAGAAGAAAATTATTGAAATTTTTCACATCTATTGTACCCCAATACAATGTGATTATGGTGACCACAAATAACATTGAGCTTAAATATTTAATTTAAGTGATTACTAATGTAGATGTGATTTATTAGTCATTCATTTACAGTCTTTCAAATCTGTGACTTAGTTACGAAGAAACATGAAATTTTGTGATGGAGAAGAAACATATTGAATATATTTACAACTAACTTACCATAATTCAATGTGAAAAAGGTAATTATCAATAAATTCTCTCTTAACTATTTTTTTTTAATTATTACATATTTTGTATAAAAAATATGTCATGGATTATAATCTTTTAACTTTGTTTTTTAGTGGGAAAAATCTAAAATTTTGTGATGCAGTAGAAAAATAAAAAATAATTAATTTTTTACATTTACTATAGTCTAATATGTTTTTAAAATAGTGATAAAAAAAATTTAAAACTTTGGGATGGTGATGAAAAAAATTGAATATTTTTAGATGTAATATACCATAAGTCGATTTGAATACGATGAATATAAACAATATTAAGCTTGATTATTTAATTTTAATTGTTATGCATATGTATAAGTTATGGGTCATTCATTTGTAGTCTCCTACCATATTTTCATTGAGGTGAATAAACAAAAAATTTGGTGGTGGAGAAGAAGAAAAATATTGAAATTTTTCACATCTATTGTACCACAATACAATGTGATTATGGTGATCACAAATAAAATTGAGCTTAAATATTTCATTTTATTGACTACCCATGTAGATTTAATTTATTTGTCATTCATTTGAAGTCTTTCAAATCTGTGGCTTAGTGGCGAAAATGCATGAAATTTGGTGATGGAGAAGAAACATATTTAATATATTAACATCTAACTTTCCATAATTCAATGTCAAAATGGTAATTATCAATAAATTCTAGCTTGACTATTATTTTTAATTATTACCTATTTTATATAAATAAAAAATATGTCATGGATTATAGTCTTTTAACATTGTTTTTTAGTGGAGAAAAACCTAAAATTTTGAGATGGAGTAGAAAAATAAAATATAATTAATTTTTTACATTTACTATAGTCTATTATGTTTTTAACTTAGTGATAAAAAAATTTAAAACATTGGGATGGTGAAGAAAAAAATTGAATATTTTTAGATGTAATATACCATAGGTCGATTTGAATACGATGAATATAAACAACATTGAGCTTGATTATTTAATTTTAATTATTATGCATATGTATAAGTTATGGGTCATTCATTTGTAGTCTCTAAACTTAGTTTCATTGAGGTGAATAAACAAAAAATTTGATGATTGAGAAGATGATTTTTCACATCAATTATATCAAAATACAATGTGATTATGGTGACCACAAATAACATTGAGTTTAAATATTTAATTTTAGTGATTATCCATGTAGATGTAATTTATTTGTCATTCATTTAAAGTATTTCAAATATGTGGCTTAGTTTAGAAGAAACATGAAATTTGGTGATGGAGAAGATACATATTGAATATATTTACATCTAACTTACCATAATTCAATAGGAAAATGGTAATTATCAATAAATTCTAGCTTGACTATTTTTTTTAATTATTACTTACTTAATATAAAAAATATGTCATGTATTATAGTCTTTTAACTTTGTTTTTTAGTGGAGAAAAATTTAAAATTTTGTGATGGAGTAGAAAAATATAATATAATTAATTTTTAACATTTACTATATTCTATTTTGTTTTTAAATTAGTGATAAAAAAATTTAAAACTTTGGGATGGTGAAGAAACAATTGAATATTTTTAGATGTAATATACCATAAGTCAATGTGAATACGATTGATATAAACAATATTCCGCCTGATTATTTAATTATATTTGTTATGCATATGTATAAGTTATAGGTCATTCATTTATAGTCTCTTAACTTAGTTTCTTAGAGGTGAAGAAACAAAAATTTAGGTGACGGAGAAGAAGAAAAATATTGAAATTTTTCACATCTATTACACCATAATACAATGTGATTATGGTGACCACAAATAACATTGAGCTTAAATATTTAATTTAAGTGATTACTCATGTAGATGTGATTTATTTGTCATTCATTTACAGTCTTTCAAATCTGTGACTTAGTTAACATAGTGATAAAAAAATTTAAAACTTTGGGATGGTGAAGAAAAAAAATTGAATATTTTTAGATGTAATATACCATAAGTCGATGTGAATACGATGAATGTAAAAAATATTGAGCTTGATTATTTAACGTTAATTGTTATGCATATGTATAAGTTATGGGTCATTCATTTGTAGTCACTACCTTAGTTTCATTGAGGTGAATTAACAAAAAATTTGGTGATGGAGAAGAAGAAAAATATTGAAATTTTTCACATCTATTATACCATAATACAATGTGATTATGGTGACCAAAAATAACATTGAGCTTAAATATTTAATTTTAGTGATTACCCATGTAGATGTAATTTATTTGTCATTCATTCGCAGTCTTTCAAACATGTGGCTTAGTGTCAAAAATGCATGGAATTTGGTGATGGAGAAGAAACATATTGAATATATTAACATCTAACTTACCATAATTCAATGTGAAAATGGTAATTATCAATAAATTCTAGCTTGCCTATTTTTTTTAATTATTACTTACTTTATATAAAAAATATGTCACTGATTATAGTCTTTTAACTTTTTTTTTTTGGTGGAGGAAAACCTAAAATTTTATGATGGAATAGAAAAGTAAAATATAACTAATTTTTAACATTTACTATAGTCTATTATGCTTTTAACTTAGTGATAAAAAAATTTAAAACTTTGGGATGGTGAAGAAAAAATTGAATATTTTTAGATGTAATATATCATATGTCAATGTGAATACGATTAATATAAACAATATTCAGTTTGATTATTTAATTATAATTGTTATGCATATGTATAAGTTATGGGTCATTCATTTATAGCCTCTTAACTTAGTTTCTTAGAGGTGAAGAAACAAATATTTTGGTGATGGAGAAGAAGAAAAATTATGAAATTTTTCACATCTATTGTACCACAATACAATGTGATTATGGTGACCACAAATAACATTAAGCTTAAATATTTAATTTAAGTGATTACTTATGTAGATGTGATATATTTGTCATTCATTTACAGTCTTTCAAATCTGTGACTTAGTTACGAAGGAACATGAAATTTTGTGATGGAGAAGAAACATATTGAATATATTTACAACTAACTTACCATAATTCAATGTGAAAAGGGTAATTATCAATAAATTCTAGCTTGACTATTTTTTTTAATTATTACATATTTTGTATAGAAAATATGTCATGGATTATCGTCTTTTAACTTTGTTTTTTAGTGGGAAAAAATCTAAAATTTTGTGATGCTGTAGAAAAATAAAATATAACTAATTTTTAACATTTACTATAGTCTATTATGTTTTTAACATAGTGATAAAAAAAATTAAACATTGGGATGGAGAAGAAAAATATTGAATATTTTTAGATGTAATATATCATAAGCCGATGTGAATACGATGAATATAAACAATATTGAGCTTGATTATTTAACATTAATTGTTATGCATATGTATAAGTTATGGGTCATTCATTTGTAGTTTCCTACCTTAGTTTCATTGATGTGAATTAACAAAAAAATTGGTGATGGAGAAGAAGAAAAATATTGAAATTTTTCACATCTATTGTACCACAATACAATGTGATTATGGTGACCACAAATAACATTGAGCTTAAATATTTAAATTAAGTGACTACTTATGTAGATGCGATTTATTTGTCATTCATTTACAGTCTTTCAAATCTGTGACTTAGTTACGAAGAAACATGAAATTTTGTGATGGAGAAGAAACATATCGAATATATTTACAACTAACTTAGCAAAATTCAATGTGAAAAAGGTAATTATCAATAAATTCTAGCTTGACTTTTTTTTAATTATTACATATTTTGTATAAAAAACATTTCATTGATTATAGTCTTTTAACTTTGTTTTTTAGTGGGAAAAAATCTAAAGATTTGTGATGCAGTAGAAAAATAAAAAATAATTAATTGTTTACATTTACTATAGTCTACTATGTTTTTAACATAGTGATAAAAATATTAAACTTTGGGATGGTGAAGAAAAAAATTGAATATTTTTAGATGTAATAAATCATAAGTCGATGTGAATATGATGAATCTAAACAATATTGAGCTTGATTATTTAACGTTAATTGTTATGCATATGTATAAGTTATGGGTCATTCATTTGTTGTTTTCTACCTTAGTTTCATTGAGGTGAATTAACAAAAAATTAGTGATGGAGAAGAAGAAAAATATTGAAATTTTTCACATCTATTATACCATAATACAATGTAATTATGGTGACCAAAAATAACATTGAGCTTAAATATTTAATTTTAGTGATTACCCATGTAGATGTAATTTATTTGTCATTCATTTGTAGTCTTTCAAATCTGTGGCTTAGTTTCGAAAATGCATGGAATTTGGTAATGGAAAAGAAACATATTGAATATATTAACATCTAACTTACCATAATTCAATGTGAAAATGGTAATTATCAATAAATTCTAGCTTGCCTATTTTTTTAATTATTACTTACTTTATATAAAAAATATGTCACTGATTATAGTCTTTTAACTTTTTTTTTTTTTGGTGGAGGAAAACCTAAAATTTTATGATGGAGTAGAAAAGTAAAATATAACTAATTTTTAACATTTACTATAGTCTATTATGCTTTTAACTTAGTGATAAAAAAATTTAAAACTTTGGGATGGTGAAGAAAAAATTGAATATTTTTAGATGTAATATATCATATGTCAATGTGAATACGATTAATATAAACAATATTCAGTTTGATTATTTAATTATAATTGTTATGCATATGTATAAGTTATGGGTCATTCATTTATAGCCTCTTAACTTAGTTTCTTAGAGGTGAAGAAACAAATATTTTGGTGATGGAGAAGAAGAAAAATTATGAAATTTTTCACATCTATTGTACCACAATACAATGTGATTATGGTGACCACAAATAACATTAAGCTTAAATATTTAATTTAAGTGATTACTTATGTAGATGTGATTTATTTGTCATTCATTTACAGTCTTTCAAATCTGTGACTTAGTTACGAAGGAACATGAAATTTTGTGATGGAGAAGAAACATATTGAATATATTTACAACTAACTTACCATAATTAAATGTGAAAAAGGTAATTATCAATAAATTCTAGCTTGACTATTTTTTTTAATTATTACATATTTTGTATAGAAAATATGTCATGGATTATCGTTTTTTAACTTTGTTTTTTAGTGGGAAAAAATCTAAAATTTTGTGATGCTGTAGAAAAATAAAATATAACTAATTTTTAACATTTACTATAGTCTATTATGTTTTGTAACATAGTGATAAAAAAAATTAAACATTGGGATGGAGAAGAAAAATATTGAATATTTTTAGATGTAATATATCATAAGCCGATGTGAATACGATGAATATAAACAATATTGAGCTTGATTATTTAACATTAATTCTTATGCATATGTATAAGTTATGGGTCATTCATTTGTAGTTTCCTACCTTAGTTTCATTGATGTGAATTAACAAAAAAATTGGTGATGGAGAAGAAGAAAAATATTGAAATTTTTCACATCTATTGTACCACAATACAATGTGATTATGGTGACCACAAATAACATTGAGCTTAAATATTTAAATTAAGTGACTACTTATGTAGATGCGATTTATTTGTCATTCATTTACAGTCTTTCAAATTTGTGACTTAGTTACGAAGAAACATGAAAATTTTGTGATTGAGAAGAAACATATCGAATATATTTACAACTAACTTAGCAAAATTCAATGTGAAAAAGGTAATTATCAATAAATTCTAGCTTGACTTTTTTTTAATTATTACATATTTTGTATAAAAAATATGTCATGGATTATAGTCTTTTAACTTTGTTTTTTAGTGGGAAAAAATCTAAAGATTTGTGATGCAGTAGAAAAATAAAAAATAATTAATTGTTTACATTTACTATAGTCTACTATGTTTTTAACATAGTGATAAAAATATTAAACTTTGGGATGGTGAAGAAAAAAATTGAATATTTTTAGATGTAATAAATCATAAGTCGATGTGAATATGATGAATCTAAACAATATTGAGCTTGATTATTTAACGTTAATTGTTATGCATATGTATAAGTTATGGGTCATTCATTTGTTGTTTTCTACCTTAGTTTCATTGAGGTGAATTAACAAAAAATTAGTGATGGAGAAGAAGAAAAATATTGAAATTTTTCACATCTATTATACCATAATACAATGTAATTATGGTGACCAAAAATAACATTGAGCTTAAATATTTAATTTTAGTGATTACCCATGTAGATGTAATTTATTTGTCATTCATTTGCAGTCTTTCAAATCTGTGGCTTAGTGTCGAAAATGCATGGAATTTGGTAATGGAAAAGAAACATATTGAATATATTAACATCTAACTTACCATAATTCAATGTGAAAATGGTAATTATCAATAAATTCTAGCTTGCCTATTTTTTTTAATTATTACTTACTTTATATAAAAAATATGTCACTGATTATAGTCTTTTAACTTTTTTTTTTTTGGTGGAGGAAAACCTAAAATTTTATGATGGAGTAGAAAAGTGAAATATAACTAATTTTTAACATTTACTATAGTCTATTATGCTTTTAACTTAGTGATAAAAAAATTTAAAACTTTGGGATGGTGAAGAAAAAATTGAATATTTTTAGATGTAATATATCATATGTCAATGTGAATACGATTAATATAAACAATATTCAGTTTGATTATTTAATTATAATTGTTATGCATATGTATAAGTTATGGGTCATTCATTTATAGCCTCTTAACTTAGTTTCTTAGAGGTGAAGAAACAAATATTTTGGTGATGGAGAAGAAGAAAAATTATGAAATTTTTCACATCTATTGTACCACAATACAATGTGATTATGGTGACCACAAATAACATTAAGCTTAAATATTTAATTTAAGTGATTACTTATGTAGATGTGATTTATTTGTCATTCATTTACAGTCTTTCAAATCTGTGACTTAGTTACGAAGGAACATGAAATTTTGTGATGGAGAAGAAACATATTGAATATATTTACAACTAACTTACCATAATTCAATGTGAAAAAGGTAATTATCAATAAATTCTAGCTTGACTATTTTTTTTAATTATTACATATTTTGTATAGAAAATATGTCATGGATTATCGTTTTTTAACTTTGTTTTTTAGTGGGAAAAAATCTAAAATTTTGTGATGCTGTAGAAAAATAAAATATAACTAATTTTTAACATTTACTATAGTCTATTATGTTTTTAACATAGTGATAAAAAAAATTAAACATTGGGATGGAGAAGAAAAATATTGAATATTTTTAGATGTAATATATCATAAGCCGATGTGAATACGATGAATATAAACAATATTGAGCTTGATTATTTAACATTAATTGTTATGCATATGTATAAGTTATGGGTCATTCATTTGTAGTTTCCTACCTTAGTTTCATTGATGTGAATTAACAAAAAAATTGGTGATGGAGAAGAAGAAAAATATTGAAATTTTTCACATCTATTGTACCACAATACAATGTGATTATGGTGACCACAAATAACATTGAGCTTAAATATTTAAATTAAGTGACTACTTATGTAGATGCGATTTATTTGTCATTCATTTACAGTCTTTCAAATTTGTGACTTAGTTACGAAGAAACATGAAATTTTGTGATGGAGAAGAAACATATCGAATATATTTACAACTAACTTAGCAAAATTCAATGTGAAAAAGGTAATTATCAATAAATTCTAGCTTGACTTTTTTTTAATTATTACATATTTTGTATAAAAAATATGTCATGGATTATAGTCTTTTAACTTTGTTTTTTAGTGGGAAAAAATCTAAAGATTTGTGATGCAGTGGAAAAATAAAAAATAATTAATTGTTTACATTTACTATAGTCTACTATGTTTTTAACATAGTGATAAAAATATTAAACTTTGGGATGGTGAAGAAAAAAATTGAATATTTTTAGATGTAATAAATCATAAGTCGATGTGAATATGATGAATCTAAACAATATTGAGCTTGATTATTTAACGTTAATTGTTATGCATATGTATAAGTTATGGGTCATTCATTTGTTGTTTTCTACCTTAGTTTCATTGAGGTGAATTAACAAAAAATTGGTGATGGAGAAGAAGAAAAATATTGAAATTTTTCACATCTATTATACCATAATACAATGTGATTATGGTGACCAAAAATAACATTGAGCTTAAATATTTAATTTTAGTGATTACCCATGTAGATGTAATTTATTTGTCATTCATTTGCAGTCTTTCAAATCCGTGGCTTAGTGTCGAAAATGCATGGAATTTGGTAATGGAAAAGAAACATATTGAATATATTAACATCTAACTTACCATAATTCAATGTGAAAATGGTAATTATCAATAAATTCTAGCTTGCCTATTTTTTTTAATTATTACTTACTTTATATAAAAAATATGTCACTGATTATAGTCTTTTAACTTTTTTTTTTTTGGTGGAGGAAAACCTAAAATTTTATGATGGAGTAGAAAAGAAAAATATAACTAATTTTTAACATTTACTATAGTCTATTATGCTTTTAACTTAGTGATAAAAAAATTTAAAACTTTGGGATGGTGAAGAAAAAAATGAATATTTTTAGATGTAATATATCATATGTCAATGTGAATACGATTAATATAAACAATATTCAGTTTGATTATTTAATTATAATTGTTATGCATATGTATAAGTTATGGGTCATTCATTTATAGCCTCTTAACTTAGTTTCTTAGAGGTGAAGTAACAAATATTTTGGTGATGGAGAAGAAGAAAAATTATGAAATTTTTCACATCTATTGTACCACAATACAATTTGATTATGGTGACAACAAATAACATTGAGCTTAAATATTTAATTTAAGTGATTACTTATGTAGATGTGATTTATTTGTCATTCATTTACAGTCTTTCAAATATGTGACTTAGTTACGAAGAAACATGAAATTTTGTGATGGAGAAGAAACATACTGAATATATTTACAACTAACTTACCATAATTCAATGTGAAAAAGGTAATTATCAATAAATTCTAGCTTGACTATTTTTTTTAATTATTACATATTTTGTATAAAAAATATGTCATGGATTATAGTCTTTTAACTTTGTTTTTTAGTGGGAAAAAATCTAAAATTTTGTGATGCTGTAGAAAAATAAAATATAACTAATTTTTTACATTTACTATAGTCTATTATGTTTTTAACATAGTGATAAAAAAAATTAAACTTTGGGATGGAGAAGAAAAATATTGAATATTTTGAGATGTAATATATCATAAATCGATGTGAATACGATGAATATAAACAATATTGAGCTTGATTATTTAACATTAATTGTTATGCATATGTATAAGTTATGGGTCATTCATTTGTAGTCTCCTACCTTAGTTTCATTGATGTGAATTAACAAAAAAAATGGTGATGGAGAAGAAGAAAAATATTGAAATTTTTCACATCTATTGTACCACAATACAATGTGATTATGGTGACCACAAATAACATTGAGCTTAAATATTTAAATTAAGTGACTACTTATGTAGATGCGATTTATTTGTCATTCATTTACAGCCTTTCAAATCTGTGAATTAGTTACGAAGAAACATGAAATTTTGTGATGGAGAAGAAACATATCGAATATATTTACAACTAACTTAGCAATATTCAATGTGAAAAAGGTAATTATCAATAAATTCTAGCTTGACTTTTTTTTTTAATTATTACATATTTTGTATAAAAAATATGTCATGGATTATAGTCTTTTAACTTTGTTTTTTAGTGGGAAAAAATCTAAAGATTTGTGATGCAGTAGAAAAATAAAAAATAATTAATTGTTTACATTTACTATTGTCTATTATGTTTTTAACATAGTGATAAAAATATTACACTTTGGGATGATGAAGAAAAAAATTGAATATTTTTAGATGTAATAAATCATAAGTCGATGTGAATATGATGAATATAAACAATATTGAGCTTGATTATTTAACGTTAATTGTTATGCATATGTATAAGTTATGGGTCATTCATTTGTAGTTTTCTACCTTAGTTTCATTGAGGTGAATTAACAAAAAATTGGTGATGGAGAAGAAGAAAAATATTGAAATTTTTCACATCTATTATACCATAATACAATGTGATTATGGTGACCAAAAATAACATTGAGCTTAAATATTTAATTTTAGTGATTACCCATTTAGATTTAATTTATTTGTCATTCATTTGCAGTCTTTCAAATATGTGGCTTAGTGTCGAAAATGCATGGAATTTGGTGATGGAAAAGAAACATATTGAATATATTAACATCTAACTTATCATAATTCAATGTGAAAATGGTAATTATCAATAAATTCTAGCTTGCCTATTTTTCTTAATTATTACTTACTTTATATAAAAAAATATGTCACTGGTTATAGTCTTTTAACTTTGGTTTTTGGTGGAGAAAAACCTAAAATTTTATGATGGAGTAGAAAAATAAAATATAACTAATTTTTAACATTTACTATAGTCTATTATGTTTTTAACTTAGTGATAAAAAAATTTAAAACTTTGGGATTGTGAAAAAAAAATTGAATATTTTTAGATGTATTATACCATATGTCAATGTGAATACGATTAATATAAACAATATTCAGCTTGATCATTTAATTATAATTGTTATACATATGTATAAGTTATGGGTCATTCATTTATAGTCCCTTAACTTAGTTTCTTAGAGGTGAAGAAACAAATATTTTGGTGATGGAGAAGAAAAAAATTATGAAATTTTTCACATCTATTGTACCACAATACAATGTGATTATGGTGACCATAAATAACATTGAGCTTAAATATTTAATTTAAGTGATTACTTATGTAGATGTGATTTATTTGTCATTCATTTACAGTCTTTCAAATCTGTGACTTAGTTACGAAGAAACATGAAATTTTGTGATGGAGAAGAAACATATTGAATATATTTACAACTAACTTACCGTAATTGAATGTGAAAAAGGTAATTATCAATAAATTCTAGCTTGACTATTTTTTTTAATTATTACATATTTTGTATAAAAAATATGTCATGGATTATAGTCTTTTAACTTTGTTTTTTAGTGGGAAAAAATCTAAAATTTTATGATGCTGTAGAAAAATAAAAAATAATTAATTTTTTATATTTACTATAATCTATTATGTTTTTAACATAGTGATAAAAAAAATTAAAGTTTGGGATGGTGAAGAAAAATATTGAATCTTTTTAGATGTAATATATCATAAGTCAATGTGAATACGATGAATATAAACAATATTGAGCTTGATTATTTAACGTTAATTGTTATGCATATGTATAAGTTATGGGTCATTCATTTGTAGTCTCCTACCTTAGTTTCATTAAGGTGAATTAACAAAAAAATTGGTGATGGAGAAGAAGAAAAATATTGAAATTTTTCACATCGATTGTACCACAATACAATGTGATTATGGTGACCACAAATAACATTGAGCTTAAATATTTAATTTAAGTGATTACTTATGTAGATGTGATTTATTTGTCATTCATTTACAGTCTTTCAAATCTGTGACTTAGTTACGAAGAAACATGAAATTTTGTGATGGAGAAGAAACATATTGAATATATTTACAACTAACTTACCATAATTCAATGTGAAAAAGGTAATTATCAATAAATTCTAGCTTGACTATTTTTTTTAATTATTACATATTTTGTATAAAAAATATGTCATGGATTATAGTCTTTTAACTTTCTTTTTTAGTGGGAAAAAATCTAAAATTTTGTGATGCTGTAGAAAAATAAAAAATAATTAATGTTTTTACATTTACTATACTCTATTATGTTTTTAACATAGTGATAAAAAAAATTAAACTTTGGGATGGTGAAGAAAAATATTGAATCTTTTTAGATGTAATATATCATAAGTCAATGTGAATACGATGAATATAAACAATATTGAGCTTGATTGTTTAACGTTAATTGTTATGCATATGTATAAATTATGGGTCATTCATTATTAGTCTCCTACCTTAGTTTCATTGAGGTGAATTAACAAAAACATTGGTGATGGAGAAGAAGAAAAATATTGAAATTTTTCACATCAATTGTACCACAATACAATGTGATTATGGTGACCACAAATAACATTGAGCTTAAATATTTAATTTAAGTGATTACTTATGTAGATGTGATTTATTTGTCATTCATTTACAGTCTTTCAAATCTGTGACTTAGTTACGAAGAAACATAAAAATTTTGTGATGGAGAAGAAACATATTGAATATATTTACAACTAACTTACCATAATTCAATGTGAAAAAGGTAATTATCAATAAATTCTAGCTTGACTATTTTTTTTAATTATTACATATTTTGTATAAAAAAATATGTCATGGATTATAGTCTTTTAACCTTCTTTTTTAGTGGGAAAAAATCTAAAATTTTGTGATGCTGTAGAAAAATAAAAAATAATTAATGTTTTTAAATTTACTATACTCTATTATGTTTTTAACATAGTGATTAAAAAAATTAAACTTTGGGATGGTGAAGAAAAATATTGAATCTTTTTAGATGTAATATATCATAAGTCAATGTGAATACGATGAATATAAACAATATTGAGCTTGATTGTTTAACGTTAATTGTTATGCATATGTATAAATTATGGGTCATTCATTATTAGTCTCCTACCTTAGTTTCATTGAGGTGAATTAACAAAAAAATTGGTGATGGAGAAGAAGAAAAATATTGAAATTTTTCACATCAATTGTACCACAATACAATGTGATTATGGTGACCACAAATAACATTGAGCTTAAATATTTAAATTAAGTGACTACTTATGTAGATGTGATTTAGTTGTCATTCATTTACAGTCTTTCAAATCTGTGACTTAGTTAACATAGTGATAAAAAAATTTAAAACTTTGGGATGGTGAAGAAAAAAAATTGAATATTTTTAGATGTAATATACCATAAGTCGATGTGAATACGATGAATGTAAAAAATATTGAGCTTGATTATTTAACGTTAATTGTTATGCATATGTATAAGTTATGGGTCATTCATTTGTAGTCACTACCTTAGTTTCATTGAGGTGAATTAACAAAAAATTTGGTGATGGAGAAGAAGAAAAATATTGAAATTTTTCACATCTATTATACCATAATACAATGTGATTATGGTGACCAAAAATAACATTGAGCTTAAATATTTAATTTTAGTGATTACCCATGTAGATGTAATTTATTTGTCATTCATTTGCAGTCTTTCAAATATGTGGCTTAGTGTCAAAAATGCATGGAATTTGGTGATGGAGAAGAAACATATTGAATATATTAACATCTAACTTACCATAATTCAATGTGAAAATGGTAATTATCAATAAATTCTAGCTTGCCTATTTTTTTTAATTATTACTTACTTTATATAAAAAATATGTCACTGATTATAGTCTTTTAACTTTTTTTTTTGGTGGAGGAAAACCTAAAATTTTATGATGGAGTAGAAAAGTAAAATATAACTAATTTTTAACATTTACTATAGTCTATTATGCTTTTAACTTAGTGATAAAAAAATTTAAAACTTTGGGATGGTGTAATAAAAATTGAATATTTTTAGATGTAATATATCATATGGCAATGTGAATACGATTAATATAAACAATATTCAGTTTGATTATTTAATTATAATTGTTATGCATATGTATAAGTTATGGGTCATTCATTTATAGTTTCTTAACTTAGTTTCTTAGAGGTGAAGAAACAAATATTTTGGTGATGGAGAAGAAGAAAAATTATGAAATTTTTCACATCTATTGTACCACAATACAATGTGATTATGGTGACCACAAATAACATTGAGCTTAAATATTTAATTTAAGTGATTACTTATGTAGATGTGATTTATTTGTCATTCATTTACAGTCTTTCAAATCTGTGACTTAGTTACGAAGGAACATGAAATTTTGTGATGGAGAAGAAACATATTGAATATATTTACAACTAACTTACCATAATTCAATGTGAAAAAGGTAATTATCAATAAATTCTAGCTTGACTATTTTTTTTAATTATTACATATTTTGTATAGAAAATATGTCATGGATTATCGTCTTTTAACTTTGTTTTTTAGTGGGAAAAAATCTAAAATTTTGTGATGCTGTAGAAAAATAAAATATAACTAATTTTTAACATTTACTATACTCTATTATGTTTTTAACATAGTGATAAAAAAAATTAAACTTTGGGATGGTGAAGAAAAATATTGAATCTTTTTAGATGTAATATATCATAAGTCAATGTGAATACGATGAATATAAACAATATTGAGCTTGATTATTTAACGTTAATTGTTATGCATATGTATAAGTTATGGGTCATTCATTTGTAGTCTCCTATGTAACAGCCCAATTTTTCAATAAGTGATTAATTGTGCTAATTAATTGGTTTATGTGATTTATCTGATTTAAATAAATTATTGGATTTGTTTAAATGAGTTAATGGATTTAATTAATTTATTCTACTTGGTAGAATAATATGGATTTATTAGATATTCTCTAATTAATGATAAGATGAGATATTTTGTGAGAAATGAATTGATAGGTATTTTTTAGAGAAGAATTATGATGGAAAGAAAATAGAAGGATATATAAGGGAAATTGGAGAGAAAAGAAAAGAGATAGAAACATAAGAGAAAGAAAGAAAGAAAAGGAGAGAAAGAATAGAGAAAGAGGAGAAAAGAGAAGAGAAGAGAAGAGAATGATCATTGAATTACCTACAATGACAATGATCATTCTAGTATCGGAATGACATTGTATGAGGCTTTGTACGGTAAGAGGTGTAGGAATCCTTTGTGTTGATGTGTGCCAGGAGAGAGTGTTGTACTCGGACCTGATATTGTGCAAGAGACGACTAGAAAGATTAAAAGGACCCAAGAAAAGACGTGTTTCGATAGTTACAATAGTAACTGGTGTCGGTCGAGCTTGAGGTCTCGGAAGCACCCACTGTGTTTTGTTGATCTGTATCAGAGTGGCGCAGCGGAAGCATGGAGAAAATAGCATGTTAGATTGTTTTACTGCTGTCGCTTGTGGGAATTGCATGATGTGTTCATGTGTGTAAGTTGAGGAAGTGCATTGATTCAGATGGATAGTGTACGAGTGAGAGAGGATTTGATTGTTGAGACATTGACAGTTCAGGTTGATGAACAAGAAGCAACTTCGAGGTATAGAGATTCCTTTGGTGGAGGTAGTTAGGAGATTAGGATGCGAGAGTCGTATCCAGAGTTATTTGAATCAGGTAACATTTTCGAGGACGAAAATTCCTAAAGTGGAGGAGGGTTGTAACAGCCCAATTTTTCAATAAGTGATTAATTGTGCTAATTAATTGGTTTATGTGATTTATCTGATTTAAATAAATTATTGGATTTATTTAAATGAGTTAATGGATTTAATTAATTTATTCTACTTGGTAGAATAATATGGATTTATTAGATATTCTCTAATTAATGATAAGATGAGATATTTTGTGAGAAATGAATTGATAGGTATTTTTTAGAGAAGAATTATGATGGAAAGAAAATAGAAGGATATATAAGGGAAATTGGAGAGAAAAGAAAAGAGATAGAAACATAAGAGAAAGAAAGAAAGAAAAGGAGAGAAAGAATAGAGAAAGAGGAGAAAAGAGAAGAGAAGAGGGAAACTTGGAGAAATCATCAAGAATCAACTTCAAGCTTCAATCCAATCAAGGTAAGGGTGAGAAACATTATGATTTGATCAATGTGTATGATTATGTATGAGTTGTGTTGGATTTGTTGGGTGTTTTTCTCTATTTTTCATTTCTAGGGCAAATGAGTTAAATCGATAGAATCGAGTTTTGAACGGTTAGAATTCAAAATAAATTGCGTAGTTTAGTCGGGTAATGTTTAGCCGTGATTATTGGATTTCGTTTGATTGAATTTGGTTGAGTTTGTGAGTTTTGACATTTTTGGATAATTGAGGGTTTGAGATTTGAGTGAAAATTGGACGTCGTAGAAATCGTGTTTAATGGTTCTAATTCACTGCTATATGTTAGGTGAGTATGAGTATGTGTTTGTTTCGAAAAAAAGAATTGAATCGGTCGGATTTTCGGGCGAAAATGCAAAATCCCGTAGCCGTGTTTAGGCAAAATTCTGGTTTTTCGGAAAACTTCAAAAATTCATAACTCTTGAACCGTAAGTCGATTTTGACCCCCGTTCGAAGCGTTGGTAAGTTAACGAGATTATGTTTCTAGAAAAAATGGCTTTGAGGCCTGTACCTGGTTCAATTATAGCAGAAAATTGAAAACATATTGTTGTGTTGATTTTTACCGTCGCGAATGTGTGTGATTGATGTGTTATTGTGCAGAATACTTTTGTTATATAACGTATAGCTTGTGCATGTTGTGATATGATATGATGTGGGTAGCCGTATGGCGTGAATCCTAGATGGTGGAATCGATTATGAAATATAGTCTTTTGACAAATATATGCATATTGTTTGTATGTGAAGAATGCATGAGAACATATTGTGAATATGTGTGCATTGTTTGAAAAAGTAATGAGGTTGAATTATGAATGCATATTTGTTGTATCCGATTATTGTGAATTAATGCATGAGAGCATATTGTAAGATATGCGTGCATTGTTTGACAAATATGTTGATGAAAAGTATGAATACTTGATTATATGATATGTTGTGTGTGCAATCTTGTTTAATTCTTGAACGGAGGAATTATGTGAATGCATGGGATTAAGACGTGTGATCGGTCTTAAGTGCATTTTGTTGTTGATTGCATATGCATCATTTAGTCAAGAGGCAATGTTTGCTAGTTTCGTGGAGGCTAGTGACTTGTCCCAAACCTAGAGCGGGGTTTGAAAGCTTAGGGAACAGGCTTTTGTTGTTATCGGTCTAGGGAACGGACCCGGTTTAAGTGTAAAAACCGAAAAATGATAACAAGTGTTGGTACCACATGGCATGAGTTGCATTGAGTCTCATGGAATGAATATATGATTGTTGTATGAAGTTATGCATAGGTGTATGTACATGACTTGTGTAATTGTGAACTATGGATATGTTTGATGATTGACCATATTTGTATATATATATATATATATATATATATATATATATATATATATATATATATATATATATATATATATATATATATATATATATATGCTTTGTAAAGTATATGATGAGTTATGATGAAGTATGGTGAGAATGGTGGAATATGCGTATGTGCATTACTTGTGTAATTGAGAGTTGTGAATATGTGATCATTGTATGAAAGTATGCTTATGAACATGAATTGTTGGTTTGAGAATTGTGAATGTGTAATTGTGAATTAGTGAGTAAACATAATATGTGTATGTTCATGTGGAATGTTGAGATTTATGGATACGTGCATGATGAATATGCTTGGTGATTATCCATATTTGATTATATATATGTTGTATTGTACATGATGAGTTATAATGAGTTGTGGTGAGAAAATGTGGAATATATGTATTTTGTGCTTGTGTATTTGTGTATATATAATTATATGCATTGTTATTATGATAATATTTTTCACCCTTCTGCTGGAATGATGTCCTACATGACATTGTGCAGGTATCAAGGAGTAGTATTGCTCGTAGTTACGAGGTCGCTTTTGGTGTAGCCGTTTAGTGATTTAATTATGTTGGGTCGAGTCATGCTCTGGTCATGTAACACTGGGATCGCTTGGGTTGTGTTTAAGATATACATTGTGTACTCTATAAACGTGTTTATATCCATTGGAATATTATGATGTTGGCCTTAGTGCCTAAGTGATGTTGTTTTATGTGATAAAAACAAATGTTTCTTTTATGAAAATTGTGGTATAATTGAATCTGCTGCTACATGCAAAGTGAAGTTTTGTAAAGCATAATTTTATATTGAAATAGTAATGAGCATGACAGGTGGTTTTGATATTTTGAAAGTTATGTGTAATGCCCTTTTGTAAATGCATGGGAATTTACTCTGATTATTCATATATTATCCGTGGGGTTTAGAAGGGTGTTACATCCTACCTTAGTTTCGTAGATGTGAATTAACAAAAAAAATTGGTGATGGAGAAGAAGAAAAATATTGAAATTTTTCACATCTATTGTACCACAATACAATGTGATTTTGGTGACCATAAATAACATTGAGCTTAAATATTTAAATTAAGTGACTACTTATGTAGATGCGATTTATTTGTCATTCATTTACAGTCTTTCAAATCTGTGACTTAGTTACGAAGAAACATGAAATTTTGTGATGGAGAAGAAACATATCGAATATATTTACAACTAACTTAGCAAAATTCAATGTGAAAAAGGTAATTATCAATAAATTCTAGCTTGACTTTTTTTTATTAATTATTACATATTTTGTATAAAAAATATGTCATGGATTATAGTCTTTTAACTTTGTTTTTTAGTGGGAAAAAATCTAAAGATTTGTGATGCAGTAGAAAAATAAAAAATAATTAATTGTTTACATTTACTATAGTCTATTATGTTTTTAACATAGTGATAAAAATATTAAACTTTGGGATGGTGAAGAAAAAAATTGAATATTTTTAGATGTAATAAATCATATCTTTATGTGAATATGATGAATATAAACAATATTGAGCTTGATTATTTAACGTTAATTGTTATGCATATGTATAAGTTATGGGTCATTCATTTGTAGTTTTCTACCTTAGTTTCATTGAGGTGAATTAACAAAAAATTGGTGATGGAGAAGAAGAAAAATATTGAAATTTTTCACATCTATTATACCATAATACAATGTGATTATGGTGACCAAAAATAACATTGAGCTTAAATATTTAATTTTAGTGATTACCCATGTAGATGTAATTTATTTGTCATTCATTTGCAGTCTTTCAAATCTGTGGCTTAGTGTCGAAAAAGCATGGAATTTGGTGATGGAAAAGAAACATATTGAATATATTAACATCTAACTTATCATAATTCAATGTGAAAATGGTAATTATCAATAAATTCTAGCTTGCCAATTTTTTTTTATTATTACTTAATTTATATAAAAAATATGTCACTAATTATAGTCTTTTAACTTTGTTTTTTGGTGAAGAAAAACCTAAAATTTTATGATGGAGTAGAAAAATAAAATATAACTAATTTTTAACATTTACTATAGTCTATTATGTTTTTAACTTAGTGATAAAAAAACTTAAAACTTTAGTGATGGAGAAGAAAAAAATTATGAAATTTTTCACATCTATTGTACCACAATACAATGTGATTATGGTGACCACAAATAACATTGAGCTTAAATATTTAATTTAAGTTATTACTTATGTAGATGTGATTTATTTGTCATTCATTTACCGTCTTTCAAATCTATGACTTAGTTACAAAGAAACATGAAATTTTGTGATGGAGAAGAAACATATTGAATATATTTACAACTAACTTACCAAAATTCAATGTGAAAAAGGTAATTATCAATAAATTCTAGCTTGACTATTTTTTTTTAATTATTACATATTTTGTATAAAAAATATGTCATGGATTATAGTCTTTTAACTTTGTTTTTTTAGTGGGAAAAAATCTAAAATTTTGTGATGCTGTAGAAAAATAAAATATAACTAATTTTTAACATTTACTATAGTCTATTATGTTTTTAACATAGTGATAAAAAAATTAAACTTTGGGATGGAGAAGAAAAATATTGAATATTTTTAGATGTAATATATCATAAGTCGATGTGAATACGATGAATATAAACAATATTGAGCTTGATTATTTAATGTTAATTGTTATGCATATGTATAAGTTATGGGTCATTCATTTGTAGTCTCCTACCTTAGTTTCATTGATGTGAATTAACAAAAAAATTGGTGATGAAGAAGAAGAAAAATATTGAAATTTTTCACATCTATTGTACCACAATACAATGTGATTTTGGTGACCACAAATAACATTGAGCTTAAATATTTAATTTAAGTGATTACTTATGTAGATGTGATTTATTTGTCATTTATTTACAGTCTTTCAAATCTATGACTTAGTTACAAAGAAACATGAAAATTTGTGATGGAGAAGAAACATATTGAATATATTTACAACTAACTTACCATAATTCAATGTGAAAAAGGTAATTATCAATAAATTCTAGCTTGACTATTTTTTTAATTATTACATATTTTGTATAAAAAATATGTCATGGATTATAGTCGTTTAACTTTGTTTTTTAGTGGGAAAAAATCTAAAATTTTGTGATGCTGTAGAAAAATAAAAAATAATTAATTTTTTACATTTACTATACTCTATTATGTTTTTAACATAGTGATAAAAAAAATTAAACTTTGGGATGGTGAAGAAAAATATTGAATCTTTTTAGATGTAATATATCATAAGTCAATGTGAATACGATGAATATAAATAATATTGAGCTTGATTATTTAACGTTAATTGTTATGCATATGTATAAGTTATGGGTCATTCATTTGTAGTCTCCTACCTTAGTTTCATTGATGTGAATTAACAAAAAAAATTGGTGATGGAGAAGAAGAAAAATATTGAAATTTTTCACATCTATTGTACCACAATACAATGTGATTTTGGTGACCATAAATAACATTGAGCTTAAATATTTAAATTAAGTGACTACTTATGTAGATGCGATTTATTTGTCATTCATTTACAGTCTTTCAAATCTGTGACTTAGTTACGAAGAAACATGAAATTTTGTGATGGAGAAGAAACATATCGAATATATTTACAACTAACTTAGCAAAATTCAATGTGAAAAAGGTAATTATCAATAAATTCTAGCTTGACTTTTTTTTATTAATTATTACATATTTTGTATAAAAAATATGTCATGGATTATAGTCTTTTAACTTTGTTTTTTAGTGGGAAAAAATCTAAAGATTTGTGATGCAGTAGAAAAATAAAAAATAATTAATTGTTTACATTTACTATAGTCTATTATGCTTTTAACATAGTGATAAAAATATTAAACTTTGGGATGGTGAAGAAAAAAATTGAATATTTTTAGATGTAATAAATCATATCTTTATGTGAATATGATGAATATAAACAATATTGAGCTTGATTATTTAACGTTAATTGTTATGCATATGTATAAGTTATGGGTCATTCATTTGTAGTTTTCTACCTTAGTTTCATTGAGGTGAATTAACAAAAAATTGGTGATGGAGAAGAAGAAAAATATTGAAATTTTTCACATCTATTATACCATAATACAATGTGATTATGGTGACCAAAAATAACATTGAGCTTAAATATTTAATTTTAGTGATTACCCATGTAGATGTAATTTATTTGTCATTCATTTGCAGTCTTTCAAATCTGTGGCTTAGTGTCGAAAAAGCATGGAATTTGGTGATGGAAAAGAAACATATTGAATATATTAACATCTAACTTATCATAATTCAATGTGAAAATGGTAATTATCAATAAATTCTAGCTTGCCAATTTTTTTTTATTATTACTTAATTTATATAAAAAAATATGTCACTCATTATAGTCTTTTAACTTTGTTTTTTGGTGGAGAAAAACCTAAAATTTTATGATTGAGTAGAAAATTAAAATATAACTAATTTTTAACATTTACTATAGTCTATTATGTTTTTAACTTAGTGATAAAAAAACTTAAAACTTTGGTGATGGAGAAGAAAAAAATTATGAAATTTTTCACATCTATTGTACCACAATACAATGTGATTATGGTGACCACAAATAACATTGAGCTTAAATATTTAATTTAAGTGATTACTTATGTAGATGTGATTTATTTGTCATTCATTTACAGTCTTTCAAATCTGTGACTTAGTTACAAAGAAACATGAAATTTGGTGATGGAGAAGAAACATATTGAATATATTTACAACTAACTTACCAAAATTCAATGTGAAAAAGGTAATTATCAATAAATTCTAGCTTGACTATTTTTTTTTAATTATTACATATTTTGTATAAAAAATATGTCATGGATTATAGTCTTTTAACTTTGTTTTTTTAGTGGGAAAAAATCTAAAATTTTGTGATGCTGTAGAAAAATAAAATATAACTAATTTTTAACATTTACTATAGTCTATTATGTTTTTAACATAGTAATAAAAAAAATTAAACTTTGGGATGGAGAAGAAAAATATTGAATATTTTTAGATGTAATATATCATAAGTCGATGTGAATACGATGAATATAAATAATATTGAGCTTGATTATTTAATGTTAATTGTTATGCATATGTATAAGTTATGGGTCATTCATTTGTAGTCTCCTACCTTAGTTTCATTGATGTGAATTAACAAAAAAATTGGTGATGGAGAAGAAGAAAAATATTGAAATTTTTCACATCTATTGTACCACAATACAATGTGATTTTGGTGACCACAAATAACATTGAGCTTAAATATTTAATTTAAGTGATTACTTATGTAGATGTGATTTATTTGTCATTTATTTACAGTCTTTCAAATCTGTGACTTAGTTACGAAGAAACATGAAAATTTGTGATGGAGAAGAAACATATTGAATATATTTACAACTAACTTACCATAATTCAATGTGAAAAAGGTAATTATCAATAAATTCTAGCTTGACTATTTTTTTAATTATTACATATTTTGTATAAAAAATATGTCATGGATTATAGTCGTTTAACTTTGTTTTTTAGTGGGAAAAAATCTAAAATTTTGTGATGCTGTAGAAAAATAAAAAATAATTAATTTTTTACATTTACTATACTCTATTATGTTTTTAACATAGTGATAAAAAAATTAAACTTTGGGATGGTGAAGAAAAATATTGAATCTTTTTAGATGTAATATATCATAAGTCAATGTGAATACGATGAATATAAATAATATTGAGCTTGATTATTTAACGTTAATTGTTATGCATATGTATAAGTTATGGGTCATTCATTTGTAGTCTCCTACCTTAGTTTCATTGATGTGAATTCACAAAAAAAATTGGTGATGGAGAAGAAGAAAAATATTGAAATTTTTCACATCTAGTGTACCACAATACAATGTGATTTTGGTGACCATAAATAACATTGAGCTTAAATATTTAAATTAAGTGACTACTTATGTAGATGCGATTTATTTGTCATTCATTTACAGTCTTTCAAATCTGTGACTTAGTTACGAAGAAAAATGAAATTTTGTGATGGAGAAGAAACATATCGAATATATTTACAACTAACTTAGCAAAATTCAATGTGAAAAAGGTAATTATCAATAAATTCTAGCTTGACTTTTTTTTTTAATTATTACATATTTTGTATAAAAAATATGTCATGGATTATAGTCTTTTAACTTTGTTTTTTAGTGGGAAAAAATCTAAAGATTTGTGATGCAGTAGAAAAATAAAAAATAATTAATTGTTTACATTTACTATAGTCTATTATGTTTTTAACATAGTGATAAAAATATTAAACTTTGGGATGGTGAAGAAAAAAATTGAATATTTTTAGATGTAATAAATCATAAGTCGATGTGAATATGATGAATATAATAGATATTGAGCTTGATTATTTAAAGTTAATTGTTATGCATATGTATAAGTTATGGGTCATTCATTTGTAGTTTTCTACCTTAGTTTCATTGAGGTGAATTAACAAAAAATTGGTGATGGAGAAGAAGAAAAATATTGAAATTTTTCACATCTATTATACCATAATACAATGTGATTATGGTGACCAAAAATAACATTGAGCTTAAATATTTAATTTTAGTGATTACCCATGTAGATGTAATTTACTTGTCATTCATTTGCAGTCTTTCAAATCTATGGCTTAGTGTCGAAAAAGCATGGAATTTGGTGATGGAAAAGAAACATATTGAATATATTAACATCTAACTTATCATAATTCAATGTGAAAATGGTAATTATCAATAAATTCTAGCTTGCCAATTTTTTTTTATTATTACTTAATTTATATAAAAAATATGTCACTGATTATAGTCTTTTAACTTTGTTTTTTGGTGGAGAAAAACCTAAAATTTTATGATTGAGTAGAAAATTAAAATATAACTAATTTTTAACATTTACTATAGTCTATTATGTTTTTAATTTAGTGATAAAAAAATTTAAAACTTTGGTGATGGAGAAGAAAAAAATTATGAAATTTTTCACATCTATTGTACCACAATACAATGTGATTATGGTGACCACAAATAACATTGAGCTTAAATATTTAATTTAAGTGATTACTTATGTAGATGTGATTTATTTGTCATTCATTTACAGTCTTTCAAATCTGTGAATTAGTTACGAAGAAACATGAAATTTGGTGATGGAGAAGAAACATATTGAATATATTTACAACTAACTTACCAAAATTCAATGTGAAAAAGGTAATTATCAATAAATTCTAGCTTGACTATTTTTTTTTAATTATTACATATTTTGTATAAAAAATATGTCATGGATTATAGTCTTTTAACTTTGTTTTTTTAGTGGGAAAAAATCTAAAATTTTGTGATGCTGTAGAAAAATAAAATATAACTAATTTTTAACATTTACTATAGTCTATTATGTTTTTAACATAGTAATAAAAAAAATTAAACTTTGGGATGGAGAAGAAAAATATTGAATATTTTTAGATGTAATATATCATAAGTCGATGTGAATACGATGAATATAAACAATATTGAGCTTGATTATTTAACGTTAATTGTTATGCATATGTATAAGTTATGGGTCATTCATTTGTAGTCTCCTACCTTAGTTTCATTGATGTGAATTAACAAAAAAATTGGTGATGGAGAAGAAGAAAAATATTGAAATTTTTCACATCTATTGTACCACAATACAATGTGATTTTGGTGACCACAAATAACATTGAGCTTAAATATTTAATTTAAGTGATTACTTATGTAGATGTGATTTATTTGTCATTCATTTACAGTCTTTCAAATCTGTGACTTAGTTACGAAGAAACATGAAATTTTGTGATGGAGAAGAAACATATTGAATATATTTACAACTAACTTAGCAAAATTCAATGTGAAAAAGGTAATTATCAATAAATTCTAGCTTGACTATTTTTTTTAATTATTACATATTCTGTATAAAAAATATGTAATGGATTATAGTCTTTTAACTTTGTTTTTTAGTGGGAAAAAATCTTAAATTTTGTGATGCTGTAGAAAAATAAAAAATAATTAATCTTTTACATTTACTATAGTCTATTATATTTTTAACATAGTGATAAAAAAAATTAAACTTTGGGATGGTGAAGAAAAATATTGAATCTTTTTAGATGTAATATATCATAAGTCGATGTGAATACGATGAATATAAACAATATTGAGCTTGATTATTTAACGTTAATTATTATGCATATGTATAAGTTATGGGTCATTCATTTGTAGTCTCCTACCTTAGTTTCATTGAGGTGAATTAACCAAAAAATTGGTGATGGAGAAGAAGAAAAATATTGAAATTTTTCACATTAATTGTACCAAATACATTGTGATTATGGTGACCACAAATAACATTGAGCTTAAATATTTAATTTAAGTGATTACTTATGTAGATGTGATTTATTTGTCATTCATTTACAGTCTTTCAAATCTGTGACTTAGTTACGAAGAAACATGAAATTTGGTGATGGAGATAAAACATATTGAATATATTTACAACTAACTTACCAAAATTCAATGTGAAAAAGGTAATTATCAATAAATTCTAGCTTGACTATAATTATTACATATTTTGTATAAAAAATATGTCATGGATTATAGTCTTTTAACTTTGTTTTTTAGTAGGAAAAAATCTAAAATTTTGTGATGCTGTAGAAAAATAAAATATAACTAATTTTTAACATTTACTATAGTCTATTATGTTTTTAACTTAGTGATAAAAAAATTTAAAACTTTGGGATGGTGAAGAAAAAATTGAATATTTTTAGATGTAATATACCATATGTCAATGTGAATATGATTAATATAAACAATATTCAGCTTGATTATTTAATTATAATTGTTATGCATATGTATAAGTTATGGGTCATTCATTTTTAGTCTCTTAACTTAGTTTCTTAGAGGTGAAGAAAAAAATATTTTGGTGATGGAGAAGAAGAAAAATTATGAAATTTTTCACATCTATTGTACCACAATACAATGTGATTATGGTGACCACAAATAACATTGAGCTTAAATATTTAATTTAAGTGATTACTTATGTAGATGTGATTTATTTGTCATTCATTTACAGTCTTTCAAATCTGTGACTTAGTTACGAAGAAACATGAAATTTTGTGATGGAGAAGAAACATATTGAATATATTTACAACTAACTTACCATAATTCAATGTGAAAAATGTAATTATCAATAAATTCTAGCTTGACTATTTTTTTTAATTATTACATATTTTGTATAAAAAATATGTTAAGGATTATAGTATTTTAACTTTGTTTTTTAGTGGGAAAAAATCTAAAATTTTGTGATGCTGTAGAAAAATAAAAAATAGTTAATTTTTTACATTTACTATAGTCTATTATGTTTTTAACATAGTGATAAAAAAAATTAAACTTTGGGATGGTGAAGAAAAATATTGAATCTTTTTAGATGTAATATATCATAAGTCGATGTGAATACGATGAATATAAACAATATTGAGTTGATTATTTAACGTTAATTGTTATGCATATGTATAAGTTATGGGTCATTCATTTGTAGTCTCCTACCTTAGTTTCATTGAAGTGAATTAACAAAAAGTTGGTGATGGAGAAGAAGAGAAATATTGAAATTTTTCACATCTATTCTACCATAATACAATGTGATTATGGTGACCAAAAATAACATTGAGCTTAAATATTTAATTTTAGTGATTACCCATGTAGATGTAATTTATTTGTCATTCATTTGCAGTCTTTCAAATTTGTGGCTTAGTGTCGAAAATGCATGGAAGTTGGTGATGGAAAAGAAACATATTGAATATATTAACATCTAACTTATCATAATTCAATATGAAAATGGTAATTATAATTAAATTCTAGCTTGCCTATTTTTTTTAATTATTACTTACTTTATATGAAAAATATGTCTCTGATTATAGTCTTTTAACTTTGTTTTTTGGTGGAGAAAAACCTAAAATTTTTTGATGGAGTAGAAAAATAAAATATAACTAATTTTTTACATTTACTATAGTCTATTATGTTTTTAACTTAGTGATAAAAAAATTTAAAACTTCGGGATGGTGAAGAAAAAATTGAATATATTTAGATGTAATATACCATATGTCAATGTGAATACGATTAATATAAAAATTATCCAGCTTGATTATTTAATTATAATTGTTATGCATATTTATAAGTTATGGGTCATTCATTTATAGTCTCTTAACTTAGTTTCTTAGAGGTGAAGAAACAAATATTTTGGTGATGGTGAAGAAGAAAAATTATGAAATTTTTCACATCTATTGTACCACAATACAATGTGATTATGGTGACCACAAATAACATTGAGCTTAAATATTTAATTTAAGTGATTACTTATGTAGATGTGATTTATTTGTCATTCATTCACAGTCTTTCAAATCTGTGACTTAGTTACGAAGAAACATGAAATTTTGTGATGGAGAAGAAACATATTGAATATATTTGCAACTAACTTACCATAATTCAATGTGAAAAAGGTAATTATCAATAAATTCTAGCTTGACTATTTTTTTTTAATTATTACATATTTTGTATAAAAAATATGTCATGGATTATAGTCTTTTAACTTTGTTTTTTAGTAGGAAAAAATCTAAAATTTTGTGATGCTGTAGAAAAATAAAATATAACTAATTTTTAACATTTACTATAGTCTATTATGTTTTTAACTTAGTGATAAAAAAATTTAAAACTTTGGGATGGTGGAGAAAAAATTGAATATTTTTAGATGTAATATACCATATGTCAATGTGAATATGATTAATATAAACAATATTCAGCTTGATTATTTAATTATAATTGTTATACATATGTATAAGTTATGGGTCATTCATTTATAGTCTCTTAACTTAGTTTCTTAGAGGTGAAGAAACAAAAAAATTGGTGATGGAGAAGAAGAAAAATATTGAAATTTTTCACATCTATTGTACCACAATACAATGTGATTATGGTGACCACAAATAACAATGAGCTGAAATATTTAATTTAAGTGATTACTTATGTAGATGTGATTTATTTGTCATTCATTTACAGTCTTTCAAATCTTTGACTTAGTTACGAAGAAACATGAAATTTTGTGATGGAGAAGAAACATATTGAATATATTTACACTAACTTACCAAAATTCAATGTGAAAAAGCTAATTATCAATAAATTCTAGCTTGACTATTTTTTTTTTAATTATTACATATTTTGTATAAAAAATATGTCATGGATTATAGTCTTTTAACTTTGTTTTTTAGTGGGAAAAAATTTTAAATTTTGTGATGCTGTAGAAAAATAAAAAATAATTAATTTTTTACATTTACTATAGTCTATTATGTTTTTAACATAGTGATAAAAAAAATTAAACTTTGGGATGGTGAAGAAAAATATTGATAATTTTTAGATGTAATATATCATAAGTCGATGTGAATACGATGCATATAAACAATATTGAGCTTGATTATTTAACGTTAATTGTTATGCATATGTATAAGTTATGGATCAATCATTTGTAGTCTCCTACCTTAGTTTCATTGAAGTGAATTAACAAAAAAATTGGTGATGGAGAAGAAGAAAAATATTGAAATTTTTCACATCTATTGTACCATAATACAATGTGATTATGGTGACCACAAATAACAATGAGCTGAAATATTTAATTTAAGTGATTACTTATGTAGATGTGATTTATTTGTCATTCATTTACAGTCTTTCAAATCTGTGACTTAGTTACGAAGAAACATGAAATTTTGTGATGGAGAAGAAACATATTGAATATATTTACACTAACTTACCAAAATTCAATGTGAAAAAGCTAATTATCAATAAATTCTAGCTTGACTATTTTTTTTTTAATTATTACATATTTTGTATAAAAAATATGTCATGGATTATAGTCTTTTAACTTTGTTTTTTAGTGGGAAAAAATTTTAAATTTTGTGATGCTGTAGAAAAATAAAAAATAATTAATTTTTTACATTTACTATAGTCTATTATGTTTTTAACATAGTGATAAAAAAAATTAAACTTTGGGATGGTGAAGAAAAATATTGATAATTTTTAGATGTAATATATCATAAGTCGATGTGAATACGATGCATATAAACAATATTGAGCTTGATTATTTAACGTTAATTGTTATGCATATGTATAAGTTATGGGTCATTCATTTGTAGTCTACTACCTTAGTTTCATTGAGGTGAATTAACAAAAAAATTGGTGATGGAGAAGAAGAAAAATATTGAAATTTTTCACATCTATTGTACCACAATACAATGTGATTATGGTGACCACAAATAACAATGAGCTTAAATATTTAATTTAAGTGATTACTTATGTAGATGTGATTTATTTGTCATTCATTTACAGTCTTTCAAATCTGTGACTTAGTTACGAAGAAACATGAAATTTTGTGATGGAGAAGAAACATATTGAATATATTTACACTAACTTACCAAAATTCAATGTGAAAAAGCTAATTATCAATAAATTCTAGCTTTACTATTTTTTTTTAATTATTACATTTTTTATATTAAAAATATTTCATGCATTATAGTCTTTTAACTTTGTTTTTTTAGTGGGAAAAAATCTAAAATTTTGTGATGTTGTAGAAAAATAAAAAATAATTAATTTTTTACATTTACTATAGTCTATTATGTTTTTAACATAGTGATAAAAAAAATTAAACTTTGGGATGGTGAAGAAAAATATTGATAATTTTTAGATGTAATATATCATAAGTCGATGTGAATACGATGAATATAAACAATATTGAGCTTGATTATTTAACGTTAATTGTTATGCATATGTATAAGTTATGGGTCATTCATTTGTAGTCCCCTACCTTAGTTTCATTGAGGTGAATTAAAAAAAAAAATTGGTGATGGAGACGAAGAAAAATATTGAAATTTTTCACATCTATTGTACCACAATACAATGTGATTATGGTGACCACAAATAACATTGAGCTTAAATATTTAATTTAAGTGATTACTTATGTAGATGTGATTTATTTGTCATTCATTTACAGTCTTTCAAATCTTTGACTTAGTTACGAAGAAACATGAAATTTTGTGATGGAGAAGAAACATATTGAATATATTTACACTAACTTACCAAAATTCAATGTGAAAAAGCTAATTATCAATAAATTCTAGCTTGACTATTTTTTTTTTAATTATTACATATTTTGTATAAAAAATATGTCATGGATTATAGTCTTTTAACTTTGTTTTTTAGTGGGAAAAAATTTTAAATTTTGTGATGCTGTAGAAAAATAAAAAATAATTAATTTTTTACATTTACTATAGTCTATTATGTTTTTAACATAGTGATAAAAAAAATTAAACTTTGGGATGGTGAAGAAAAATATTGATAATTTTTAGATGTAATATATCATAAGTCGATGTGAATACGATGCATATAAACAATATTGAGCTTGATTATTTAACGTTAATTGTTATGCATATGTATAAGTTATGGATCAATCATTTGTAGTCTCCTACCTTAGTTTCATTGAAGTGAATTAACAAAAAAATTGGTGATGGAGAAGAAGAAAAATATTGAAATTTTTCACATCTATTGTACCATAATACAATGTGATTATGGTGACCACAAATAACAATGAGCTGAAATATTTAATTTAAGTGATTACTTATGTAGATGTGATTTATTTGTCATTCATTTACAGTCTTTCAAATCTGTGACTAAGTTACGAAGAAACATGAAATTTTGTGATGGAGAAGAAACATATTGAATATATTTACACTAACTTACCAAAATTCAATGTGAAAAAGCTAATTATCAATAAATTCTAGCTTGACTATTTTTTTTTTTAATTATTACATATTTTGTATAAAAAATATGTCATGGATTATAGTCTTTTAACTTTGTTTTTTAGTGGGAAAAAATTTTAAATTTTGTGATGCTGTAGAAAAATAAAAAATAATTAATTTTTTACATTTACTATAGTCTATTATGTTTTTAACATAGTGATAAAAAAAATTAAACTTTGGGATGGTGAAGAAAAATATTGATAATTTTTAGATGTAATATATCATAAGTCGATGTGAATACGATGCATATAAACAATATTGAGCTTGATTATTTAACGTTAATTGTTATGCATATGTATAAGTTATGGGTCATTCATTTGTAGTCTACTACCTTAGTTTCATTGAGGTGAATTAACAAAAAAATTGGTGATGGAGAAGAAGAAAAATATTGAAATTTTTCACATCTATTGTACCACAATACAATGTGATTATGGTGACCACAAATAACAATGAGCTTAAATATTTAATTTAAGTGATTACTTATGTAGATGTGATTTATTTGTCATTCATTTACAGTCTTTCAAATCTGTGACTTAGTTAAGAAGAAACATGAAATTTTGTGATGGAGAAGAAACATATTGAATATATTTACACTAACTTACCAAAATTCAATGTGAAAAAGCTAATTATCAATAAATTCTAGCTTTACTATTTTTTTTTAATTATTACATTTTTTATATTAAAAATATTTCATGCATTATAGTCTTTTAACTTTGTTTTTTTAGTGGGAAAAAATCTAAAATTTTGTGATGTTGTAGAAAAATAAAAAATAATTAATTTGTTACATTTACTATAGTCTATTATGTTTTTAACATAGTGATAAAAAAAATTAAACTTTGGGATGGTGAAGAAAAATATTGATAATTTTTAGATGTAATATATCATAAGTCGATGTGAATACGATGAATATAAACAATATTGAGCTTGATTATTTAACGTTAATTGTTATGCATATGTATAAGTTATGGGTCATTCATTTGTAGTCCCCTACCTTAGTTTCATTGAGGTGAATTAAAAAAAAATTGGTGATGGAGACGAAGAAAAATATTGAAATTTTTCACATCTATTGTACCACAATACAATGTGATTATGGTGACCACAAATAACATTGAGCTTAAATATTTAATTTAAGTGATTACTTATGTAGATGTGATTTATTTGTCATTCATTTACAGTCTTTCAAATCTTTGACTTAGTTACGAAGAAACATGAAATTTTGTGATGGAGAAGAAACATATTGAATATATTTACACTAACTTACCAAAATTCAATGTGAAAAAGCTAATTATCAATAAATTCTAGCTTGACTATTTTTTTTTTAATTATTACATATTTTGTATAAAAAATATGTCATGGATTATAGTCTTTTAACTTTGTTTTTTAGTGGGAAAAAATTTTAAATTTTGTGATGCTGTAGAAAAATAAAAAATAATTAATTTTTTACATTTACTATAGTCTATTATGTTTTTAACATAGTGATAAAAAAAATTAAACTTTGGGATGGTGAAGAAAAATATTGATAATTTTTAGATGTAATATATCATAAGTCGATGTGAATACGATGCATATAAACAATATTGAGCTTGATTATTTAACGTTAATTGTTATGCATATGTATAAGTTATGGATCAATCATTTGTAGTCTCCTACCTTAGTTTCATTGAAGTGAATTAACAAAAAAATTGGTGATGGAGAAGAAGAAAAATATTGAAATTTTTCACATCTATTGTACCATAATACAATGTGATTATGGTGACCACAAATAACAATGAGCTGAAATATTTAATTTAAGTGATTACTTATGTAGATGTGATTTATTTGTCATTCATTTACAGTCTTTCAAATCTGTGACTTAGTTACGAAGAAACATGAAATTTTGTGATGGAGAAGAAACATATTGAATATATTTACACTAACTTACCAAAATTCAATGTGAAAAAGCTAATTATCAATAAATTCTAGCTTGACTATTTTTTTTTTTAATTATTACATATTTTGTATAAAAAATATGTCATGGATTATAGTCTTTTAACTTTGTTTTTTAGTGGGAAAAAATTTTAAATTTTGTGATGCTGTAGAAAAATAAAAACTAATTAATTTTTTACATTTACTATAGTCTATTATGTTTTTAACATAGTGATAAAAAAAATTAAACTTTGGGATGGTGAAGAAAAATATTGATAATTTTTAGATGTAATATATCATAAGTCGATGTGAATACGATGCATATAAACAATATTGAGCTTGATTATTTAACATTAATTGTTATGCATATGTATAAGTTATGGGCCATTCATTTGTAGTCCCCTACCTTAGTTTTATTGAAGTGAATTAACAAAAAAAATTGGTGATGGAGAAGAAGAAAAATATTGAAATTTTTCACATCTATTGTACCACAATACAATGTGATTATGGTGACCACAAATAACATTGAGCTTAAATATTTAATTTAAGTGATTACTTATGTAGATGTGATTTATTTGTCATTCATCTACAGTCTTTCAAATCTGTGACTTAGTAACGAAGAAACATGAAATTTTGTGATGGAGAAGAAACATATTGAATATATTTACAACTAACTTACCAAAATTCAATGTGAAAAAGGTAATTATCAATAAATTCTAGCTTGACTATTTTTTTTAAATTATTACATATTTTGTATAAAAAATATGTCATGGATTATAGTCTTTTAACTTTGTTTTTTAGTGGGAAAAAATCTATAGATTTGTGATGCAGTAGAAAAATAAAAAATAATTAATTGTTTACATTTACTATAGTCTATTATGATTTTAACATAGTGATAAAAAAATTAAACTTTGGGATGGTGAAGAAAAAAAATTGAATATTTTTAGATGTAATACATCATAAGTCGATGTGAATACGATGAATATAAACAATATTGAGCTTGACTATTTAACGTTAACTGTTATGCATATGTATAAGTTATGGGTCATTTATTTGTAGTCTTCTACCTTAGTTTCATTGAGGTGAATTAACAAAAAAATTGGTGATGGAGAAGAAGTAAAATATTGAAATTTTTCACATCTATTATACCATAATTCAATGTGATTATGGTGACCTAAAATAACATTGAGCTTAAATATTTAATTTTAATGATTACCCATGTAGATGTAATTTATTTGTCATTCATTTGCAGTCTTTCAAATATGTGGCGTAGTGTCGAAAAAGCATGAAATTTGGTGATGGAGAAGAAACATATTGAATATATTAACATCTAACTTACCATAATTCAATGTGAAAATGGTAATTATCAATACATTCTAGCTTGAATATTATTTTTTATTATTACCTATTTTATATTTTAAAAAATATGTCATGGATTATAGTCTTTTAACTTTGTTTTTTAGTGGAGAAAAACCTAAAATTTTGAGACGGAGTAGAAAAATAAAATATAATTAATTTTTTACATTTACTATACTCTATTATGTTTTTAACTTAGTGATAAAAAAATTTAAAACTTTGGGATGGTGAAGAAAAAAATGGAATACTTTTAGCTGTAATATACCATAAGTCGATTTGAATACGATGAATATAAATAATATTGAGCTTGATTATTTAATTTTAATTATTATGCATATGTATAAGTTATGGGTCATTCATTTGTAGTCTCTAATCTTATTTTCATTGAGGTGAATAAACAAAAAATTTGGTGATTGAGAAGATGATTTTTCACATCTATTATATCAAAATACAATGTGATTATGGTGACCACAAATAACATTGAGTTTCAATATTTAATTTTAGTTATTATCCATGTAGATGTAATTTATTTGTCATTCATTTACAGTCTTTTAAATATGTGGCTTAGTTACGAAGAAACATGAAATTTGGTGATGGAGAAGATACATATTGAATATATTTACATCTAACTTACAATAATTCAATGTGAAAATGGTAATTATCAATAAATTCTAGCTTGACTATTTTTTTTAATTATTACTTACTTTATATAAAAAAATATGTCATGGATTATAGTCTTTAAACTTTGTTTTTTAGTGGAGAAAAACTTAAAATTTTGTGATGGAGTAGAAAAATAAAATTAAATTAATTTTTTACATTTACTATAGTCTATTATGTTTTTAACTTAGTGATAAAAAAATTTAAAACTTTGGGATGGTGAAGAAAAAATTGAATGTTTTTAGATGTAATATACCATAAGTCAATGTGAATACGATTAATATAACCAATATTAAGCTTGATTATTTAAGTTTTATTGTTATGCATATGTATATGTTATCGTTCATTCATTTATAGTCTCTTAACTTTGTTTATTAGAGGTGAAGAAACCAAAATTTTGGTGATGGAGAAGAATAAAAATATTGAAATTTTTCACATCTATTGTACCACAATACAATGTGATTATGGTGACCACAAATAACATTGAGCTTAAATATTTAATTTTAGTGATTACCCGTGTGGATGTAATTTATTTGTTATTCATTTGCAGTCTTTTAACTATGTGGCTTAATGACGAAGAAGCATGAAATTTGGTGATGGAGAAGAAACATATTGAATATATTTACATCTAACTTACCATAATTCAATGTGAAATGGTAATTATCAATAAATTATAGCTTGACTATTTCTTTTAATTATTACCTATTTTTTATATTTAAAAAAATATGTCATGGATTATAGTCTTTTAACTTTGTTATTTAGTGGAGAAAAACCTAAAATTTTGTGATGGAGTAGAAAAATAAAATATAATTAATATTTTACATTTTCTATAGACTATTATGTTTTTAACTTAGTGATAAAAAATTTAAAACTTTGGGATGGTGAAGAAAAAAATTGAATATTTTTAGATGTTATATACCATAAGTCGATTTGAATACGATGAATATAAACAATATTAAGCTTGATTGTTTAATTTTAATTATTATGCATATATATACGTTATGGGTCATTCATTTGTAGTCTCTTAACTTAGTTTCATTTAGGTGAATAAACAAAAAATTTGGTGATGGAGAAGAAGAAAAATATTAAAATTTTTCACATCTATTATATCACAATACAATGTGATTATGGTGACCACAAATAACATTGAGCTTAAATATTTAATTTTAGTGATTACCCATGTAGATGTAATTTATTTGTCATTCATTTACAGTTTTTCAAATCTGTGACTTAGTTACGAAGAAACATGAAATTTGGTGATGGAGAAGAAACATATTGAATATATTTACATCTAACTTACCGTAATTCAATGTGAAAATGGTAATTATCAATAAATTCTAGCTTGGCTGTTTTTTTAATTATCACCTATTTTGTATAAAAAAAATGTCATGGATTATAGTCTTTTAACTTTGTTTTTTAGTGTGGAAAAATCTAAAATTTTGTGATTCAGTAGAAAAATTAAATATAATTAATTTTTTACATTTGATGTAAATCCGCTTTGTCCTTGAAAAATCGGACATAAGGTATACACCTTGTTTAAGGTCAATTATTCGTCTTCCACATAAAAACAACTTATACCAATCAAACTTACTTTTCTTCCTTAGCGCGATCAAACCTCTTTACTTTTTACAAATGAACTATGTTTTATCTTTTCTAACTCGATTTACAAACAATGCTTCATTTCCACACTAGCGCGCCTAACAAGCAATATTTTTCTGCTCAAATGCGATCTAAACACCTTTCATTAAAATCACAAATAAACTTTTGCTACCCATAAATGCGTAGCTATGAGTTCCCCATTGCACCTAGCGATACGTGGGAGCAATATTCAATGTCTTGTCAAGCACCCTAATAAAAAAAATTCCCATATAGATCTTTTTGTAAATATGTCATAATAATTAGGAGAAGTCGAACAGTTTCAGGCTAACAATATCTTTCGCAAAACTAGACAAAGGTAATTTTTGTTTACAACGAATCCCACAGGTGCTAATACCTTTTCTACGTATAACCGACTCCTGAACTTGAATTTGGTTGTAATGAACATATTTCTGTTCTTTTAGGGTTTTATCTACACTTCCCTTTAAAAATTAACTTCGTTCGCGACTTCATTGTCATTCGTGTGTTTATTCGCTCGGGTATCTTTTGCATCGCTACAGCTGGCGACTTCATTGGGGAGTACTTTAGCGAATCAAGCCTTGTATAGTTAGTTTTGTGATTAGTGTTATATTTTTTTTTTGTTGTTTTTATTTTTGTGTTTTATTATTATCTTCGTTAACCGAATGTTTGTTTTCATATTTATTTGCTTTATGGATTGATTTCTTTTTGGGTTTGAATTTCCATGTGCTTTCACACACGCACATTTTTTCGAATGAGGCCCTATACTCGAGTCTAAGAAACCTAAGTTTAAGCACAGTGGTTACATAATGTCGGCCCATGAGATGCACGCCTCGCTTGGCTGACACGAAGACACCACCTGTAGGAGATCCTTTTTGTGAGTGTTATCGTACAACGGCTAGCCCGTTACTATGGACAAATTCAAATTAGGATATGTGACTCTAGGGACCTTTTCTAAAACCAAAAATTTGTTATTAGGATTTATGGTTGTGTAGTTCCGGCCTTCGAGATGTACATCTTGCTTGTGTTGTGCGAAGACCCCGCCTAGAGGAGATCATCTTTGTGAATGTTTTCATAAAATTCCTAGAGGAGATCTTACTATGGAAAATTATAAATAGGGTCTATGACTCTAGGCACCCTATCTAGATCCTTTTATTAAGTATAGTGGTTACGTAGTGTTGGCTTTCGAGATGTACATCTCACTTAGTTGACACGAAGACACCACCTCGAGTAGATCTTTTTTACAAATGTTGTCGTATAATGGCTAGCCTGTTACTATGCCAAAATTATGAATAGGGTTTGTGACTCTAAGTACCTTTTCCAAAACCCTAGAGATATTCCTTGTGAGTTTCACTGTGTAGAAAGCACATAGCACTACCTTATCTTAAGTAACCTCCCAGGTAGGTTTGTTTGAAACCCAATAACTCATATCCCTCCTGTATCCGTGCATGACATAACATTACATTTTCATAAAATAAAAAAATTGGCATATCAAAAACAATAAACAAAAACTCATGCATCTTCATGCATCCACATTTTTATTCACAAACTCATTTCATTTTCATCATAAAAAAATTAACTAAACAAAGATGATTTCTTGACACTTGCTTGGAACTTGAAATAACTCCAGAAGAATTATGGACAAACTTCAGTGAGGCCAAGAAATATTAAGAGATGATGTCAACCAATTGAAATGTCGGATGGGCATGGTCTTGGGAACCCTGCGGGCTTTCTTGAGGAGAGAAGGCAATCATCCACCAATTGTCACAATAGAAAAGGTTACCCATCTAGATTCATCTTGTTTCGCCCTAGGTTAATGGCAGTCCCATGCGGCGACCACTCATTTTTTTATGATCTTCCTCCCAAATATCATCATCAACCTTTGCTTTCAAGGCCTCCTTACTAACTGTCTTAGTATATCCATCAACAAAGTCAATAGGACCTGGCACAAAATAGAAAATGGTACAGGCCAAGAAGTAACCAAGAGGGAATGCATCCCCATTTTGACTCAATCACAATAACATACGGTCAGCTCCTACATTAAAGTGCAAGAGTTGATTGATGCAAAGTCGCTGACCCTCAAAGAGGATGCCCTAAATATAGACACTTTGATTATATGGTTATTTAATTATGAAAGCAAGGGATCTCTGAAACCCCTTTAAATTCTTATCTACCAAAATATATGTTGAAACCTTGACGACCAGCGTTGCCGACATCTCAGGAGACAATATATTGACTCAGAATGATCAAGTGTTTCCTTTAGGAAAACTCAATGAAGAAGTTGATGATGCGGTATTGGGGTCCTCTGTTGCTTCAGTAAAGTAGCAATCAAAAGTAACTATTTTTTTTTATCATATCTACATGGATTGGTGCGACATTAAATGTCGTTTGGCGGTTTCTAAGTTTTTAAGTTTGTTGTTCGGAGGGTGCTTGAAAGTTTAAAGATGTGGAATGTGAAATTTTAAAGATGTGGAATGTAAAACACAAGAATAAATTAATAAATTTTTGGAGGGAGGAGAGAACTTTTCAGGATTGGATTTCATCCACCGATTAAATACGTAAATCTACCAATTAGTTATGCACAATCTAAACATTCATCAATATCATCATGTATCGCTCATTAACACCTATGTCTAGCTGATGTCCGTGGAGAATACCAGGTTAAAAATGACAATCTGTCCGAATACCTGACCCTGGTTAAAGAGAAGATAGTGAAGTTTACCTCTGTAGAAGTAAAACATGTTCCCCGTGTACACAACATCCGGGCAGACATCCTATCAAAATTAGCAAGCATGAAAAAGAAAGGAGGAAACAAATATGTCATCTTGGAAATACTTCCACAACCTAGCATTGAGAGAGCATCTGTGACCCTCGACGTGCACATCATCGACGACAATCATTGTAGAATAAGCCTCGTATACAATTACCTCACAGAGGACGAACTTCTGTCCGACCCCAAGGAGGCCAACACTGTAAGGGGCAGAGCATGTTCCTACGTTCTGGTCGAGAACAAGCTTTACAAGTGGGGATTCTCCATTCCTCCCCTTAAACGCATCAAGGAAAAGATGGTCGCCCATGTCCTGCGTGAGATACACGAAGGAATCAACACCCAGCACCTTGGAGGGAGATCCCTCGCTTGGAAAGCCCTACAGGAAGGATACTATTGGTCGACCATGCAAGACAACACGAAGGAACACGTAAAGAAATGTGAAAAATACCCACGACACGGGGACATGCACTTGGCACCACCCAATGAACTCAAAGTGATATCCTCCTCGTGGCCCTTCGCCTGGTGGGACCTAGACATCCTAGGACCATTTGTCATAGGGTCAAACCAGAATAAATACCTGATAGTAGGCGCGGACTACTTCACCAAGTGGATAAAAGCTAAGGCTCTGGCCAAAATAACGGTCCACAATATACTTCGTTTCTATAAAAGGAACATTTTTTCCTGCTTCAGCATTTCTCAAGCAATCATCACAAATAACAGGACGTAGTTCACGGACAAAAAGTTCCAGGAGTTCGTCGCCCAACTAGGTACTAAATAACATTTTGCATCCGTCGAGCATCCTCCGACTAACGGGAAAGGCGTAGCAGCAAACATAGTAATCTTACGGGGCCTAAGCGAAGGCTAGATGAAACAAAAAGGCAGTGGGTCGAGGAACTGCATAACATGCTCTGGGCCTACCGCACTACACCTCATTCTTCAATCGGGGAAACCCCTTCTTGCCTAGCTTATGAGGCAGAGGCAATGATCCCCATTAATTAAAGCCCGCATGCCCTCCAGGTGGACTGAAGCGCCTTTGGAAGAAAAAACGAATAGCGAGGCCTTGAGAGAAGAGCTCGATCTCGTCGAAGAGGTCCGATCAAGAGCAGCCCTCCGCGAGGCCTCACATAAACAAAAAATCACAATCAGGCACAACGCCAAGGTTATACTACGAGAGTTCCATGTAGGAATCCTCGTCCTAAAGAGGAATCATAAAGATTCTACAAAGGCAAGCTCGCCGCAAACTGGGAACAACCCTACCGTGTTAGAGAAAAAACAGAGAATGAGACCTGCTACCTAGAATACTTCAGCGGGAAAGAATTAGCTCGACCATGGAACACTGAAAAGCTGAAATAATATTATAGCTAAGGCCCTCACTATCGACATGTCTCTCCCAAGCGACGAGCACAAGCATCGGCTATAGGCACGTGCCCAGGTACAAGTGATGTACCACCAAAACGGATCTAAGTAGGGTTTAATCAAAGAGAAACTAAACCTGTGAACGACAGCGGTTCCTCGACTGGTCCTGTCATCGTCAAAGTACCATGAATGGCAAAACCCCCAGCTCGCGATGGAAAGTTCACGCTGCAAACTCAGGCCACAAACGCAGCCTGAGCTCCGCTCCCCTACCCGTAAACAATGTAGGCCTTTCTACCAGTTCCCTGCACTGTCGAATATCGTTTATCGAGCATACCCGAAACATAACAAATTACTAAGTTATCTCATACGACCAGCGTTGGACTGAGTATGACACTTAGAAAAATTACACACAGTATAAATAAACATATAAATACATATTAACATAAGGCGGCCACAAGGGCCGCAAGTGTGCATGTTACAATAAAATGAGGCCAAGCCCCACAAAATAAAATTATAGATAAACAAATGCACGCATGCCAAAAATATAAACCGAGGAAAATCTCACTGCTCCACCTACAATACTTCTTCTTGGGCCACAGTTTCCTCTTGGGTCCCCTGCGCTTGCCTTTCACCGAATAAGAGGAACTCAGGGACAATTATCTTGCCATCCTTAACAGAATAAAGGAACCATGTGCCTTCGGTAGTCAGCTCGATACCAGGGTTCACCAACTTCAATTGATCCACGAAATTTTGGAAGGCCTCCTCGCCTATAGCCAGGAGACCGTCATCGACCTGAGTGATTCAGGCAACCAGCTTCGCCCGGGTCGGAAATTTCTTCATCTCCTCGGTCTCATCTTCAGCACGGGCAGCAACGGCCTTTGGCTTCTCCACTAAGTCCTCAGCAACCTTCTTCTAGGCGGCAGGGCATCCCTCTCAGCGTACATCTCCTCGTGACCCTTTCGTGTAGCCTCTTCAAGCTCCCTCTCCCACTCTTCCTTGAATTTCTTGATCTTCTCCTCCAGGGCCGCCACTACAGCTTAGGACTTCTTTAACTCAGACTCGTGCTAAGAGATATCCTCGTTGTACACCACCGTCATATCTAAGATCCTTATCAAGGTGGAGGCATCCTGCGCAAGCATGGCCCGCTTGCTGGGACGGTCCATTTCCTCGAGCTTAAGAGACTCTTCCCTAGGAATGGACGGGGAGGACCTGTTGAAGAACTTCCTATTGTGCAGACAAGGAGGCAGCTCGAACTTGCTTTTTTCCTCTCCTGGCTGAGATCCATGATGTCATTCAGGCATGAACGCTTAAGCCTCGAACTCATGGGAAAAGGAGACGTTTGGGTGGCTGGCGGGGTAGACGAGGAAGTCACGGACCTTGTCCTGGGAGGAGTCGTTCATTGACTGAGAAGGCTTTTTCCTATAGCCACGACGCCCTTCATCTTTCCATGGTCATTCTTCACCATCCGTTCCTACGTAGAAGACATATTACTGCAAAAACAACGAGCACATCAGCACATGAAAAAAGAAGCATTTCAAATAAAATAAGAAGAAGCAGGAAGCTACCCAAGAGCTTAAGATCTTCCTCGTGAATGCTACACATGAGAAGCTCTTTTGTGTTGATATACCAGGACTCCACTTGTGCCCCTCATCTTCTTCATAGAGCATCTTCCCAACGCGAGTCATGCATGGGGAGAAAACCATCCACTAAGGCTACCAACTTAGCATAGCTAGCCCGATCATCATCCCTCAGCTGGTGAGGAGTAACTATATACTCATAAGTTGAGCGGGTAAAATGAGCCCCACTCCAAAAGAATGGAAAGAAGAACAGTCTCTGGGCAACTATCTTGTTGTCCTCGTCTATTAGATCCTCCTTTTTCTCATCCATAGAGATATCCCAGATGAAGGTTGAATCGATAGCTGCCTCTGACACAGGCTCGATCACATAGAACCTCTCGTTAAAGGTCCAAATAGACTCAGAGAAGGGTTTGGATAGTTTCCTCCTCTATTTTAGAGAAACCCAACTGAATTTCCTCCCTGACACCTACAGCTAGAGGTGGAAGATGGTGAAGAAAAGCGGAAGAGTGACCCCAATTTACAAATACTCGCACACTAATTCGTATGCCCGCGTGAAGGCAATAGAATTCTGATGCGGCTGGGAGGGCGCCAAGTCAAAGTGTATAAAGACTGTCCGCTGGAAGTCTGTGAAGAGCAGCATCAACCCTATTTCTTTAAAGACATACTCGTACATGGGAAACCTTTCCCCATACGACGAGCATATACGATCATCCTCCGCGGGGAAGTGGACACTCCACTCTCCCTCTTCCCCCATTGTGGTGAACACATCCCCGATATATGAAGCAAAAAGCAAGGCACGCTCCATCGGTTCAGCCACAATCCACTTGTCGGCAGAGGTCCTCGCATCAGACACCCCTCCAGTCTCAGGGGACGTGGAGTCATCATCCATTTCAGTGTCCTCTAAAAATCTCTCCTCGAACAGATCTCTGATATGGTCTTCTTCTTCAGCATTGCGTGATATTTCCTTTACCTGAAAAGCAGAGAATAAAAGTGAATTCGATGACAAAATCAAATTCACCCTTCCACTACTAGTTAAGTGAAAAGGTGCGCAAAAGGCCAAGGACATCGTCCTTGACCTAAGCCTACACAAATGGCCCAGCTAACAAACGAAGAAATGCCTAGGAGTTCTCCCTAGCACATCCAGGGAAAAGTCCCCGACGCACAAAAACCATAATTCTTATGAGGGAACTACCGGAAAGCTCATAAGCACACCGGAATCCATGGTTCCCTTTGACAACAAACACCACCGTGTCGCTACTACACCGAGATCAGCTAAAAGCTTAAGGCTTCCTAAGTTCTCCTTACCTAATGATCCATACGGTGTCGGTAGCAGAGAAAGTGGCCAAACCACCATCTTCCACCAACAGCCACCACTAAACACCCTAAAACTACTTCGTATGAACCCTAACTGCATGTATTCTAAAGTGAAGAAACCAGAAAAGCAAATAACAAGCAAGGAATCAACATACTTACTTAGTCGGGGAAGAAGTTTATAGGTTTGAGTAGCTCTGGTCGAACCTGGTACGGTGGTCAGAACGAAACTTGATGGCGGTGGATGGTTGGGAACGATGAACAGAAAGCAAAGAAGAGAGAAAAGCAAAATTTCAAAATGAGCAGAGTCTCTCACTATTTATAGGTGAAGTCCAGACACGTGCATGAGCACGCGCGGCTAGGGTTTTCATCATGATCCTAGCCTAGTCATCATCACACATTTAATACAGCACATGGCTCGAGGCACACATGGTGCTCCCACTCTTTAAATCCCATCAAACGATCTCCCCGAACCTCGAGCTCCTCGGCAAGCAACATTTTAGTTTCCTGCGCACAGATTCCTTCGAGAACAAGGTAGCTTAGGACGACTTCGCCCAGAAAACAGATTGTCCCTAAGTCATCACTACCATGCTTGGTGGCAACGAATTGGGGAGCTACTGTTACGGACTGACCCAATGGCTAGGCACGGCCCAATCCACTTCTGCTTCCAGAACGACCCAATTGCCTAAGTCCAACCACTTAGGGGGAAGAATTTACCTTTTTGTCCCTCTAGAAGGGGAGGCTGACCAATTTACCCTTGATCCCATCACTTTTGCTCGATAATCTCTGTCTGTCACGCACGGTTCCACCATCCAGAAACAACCAATATGTATGTGCCTGTAACTATGCCTCTGTTCGTAGCAATGGCTAGTTATGAGCACGTCTTCCCATTCCAACGACTAGTTCTGGTAGTTACCTATTATTCAGGAAACGATTATCTCTCCCTAAAAATAAGGACTAATGGTCAAGCGTTGGGGGCACTATAAAAAACCTATCATACAAGAGGGTCAGGTATCTAATATTCACCTTGATATACTCATATTCCGTACTTATTATCTTGCCCGATTCTTACTTTAGCATCGGAGTGCCTTGTAGGTACACCCTTTTTCCTCCTCTCTCACACCCAGTATCACAGACGATTGTCTTTGGCCCACCTTAGGTTCTGATCAACCGGTAAGATCAGAAATTTAGGTGTATCGTGAGTGTAATTTAAAATGATGTATTGTAGCAAGTGCAAGTGAATTATTGAAGTGTCTAGAATATTTCACATGATACTAGAGCCAAATATACCAAAAGAATATAGGAGAAGTTGATATCATGAAAAATGCTAAAAACCTGTCAAATTACACGTGTTAATCAATTAACACAGCCAAAACTTGCCCAATTTGGCTTGAAACAAGGTGCTATGAATGTGGCTCTGAACTTCAACTTTTTGCTTTGATAAATAGGCATGGAAACCCTTGTAGTTTGCTTGTTTTGATGTTTTGATGACTTTGTAAGGATGTGATTAATCAGGCTTTGAAATTCTGAATATTCCTGCAACAAAACCATAGAGAAAAAATGCTAATGCGTATGCCAGCAATGCGAATGCGCATACTTATGCAAAAAGGGAAAAAAAAAGGGAGGTCAAATTTTGGGTTACGATAACGTGACAAAATAATATCCCTTCTACCGTGAAACAAACGCTAAGTATCCTATGTGTGAGCATACAAGCTAGTGTCTAACCGCTCGAATGCAATCTAAATATTCGTTCATTAAAACACACCTGCCAACACTCATATGCTACCAAAAACTACGTAACTTTGAATTCCCTATTGGACCTACGGATACGTAGGAGCGAGATTCACGTATTGTCAAGCACTATAACAAAAAATGTAAAAATATCTTGTGTCTTTCCCCGAACTACGAAGCTTTAAGTTCTTCAGTGTACCTGAGGATACGTTGGAGAAAGACCCACAATCTCGTCAAGCAATCTATTTAAAACCTTTTGTGACACCTTTTACTTTCCTTTTATAATTTTATCATTCAAAGAAAAAAAATAACGATAGCTAACATTCAATCGTAAATTTAACTAAAAGGTCCCCTTTGAGTACAACGGACAGTAGGGGTGCTAATACATTCCCTTTGTGTAATCGACTATTGAACCCGAATTTGGTTACGACGACCAGCTTCTTTTTCTTTTAAGGGTTTAATAGATATTTTCTCTTTCCTCTTTTGGAATAAATAAAGTTCGATGGAGACTCTGTTCGAATCATTTTCCATGAGCACGCGAGCGCTTCGTGAAAGATCGTATTTTTCGAGATGGAACACATTTTGCTTTGCCCTTTCTATATTTTATTGATTATTTCTGCAATGTCACTCATTTTTTGTCTTGCATGCATACCTATCCATCATTCATTGCTCATGTGATTCAAGAGTCCCTTGCAGTTCTTCCTTTGTCAAATTTGAAAAATAATTGGATTTTTATATAGATACCACAATGTGATTGAATTTTGGAAGTAAAGATCTCAAGATCTTTCTAACTATTGAGTTAGTTGTCATCATTACACCACACATATTAATCTGATTCACCAACCTAGTCACCCTTGTGAAGAAGTCACTTATGCTTTCATTTTCTTCCATTTGAAGAAACTCATATAGTCTTTTATGAGTTTGTAACTGCATACCCTTCACTTTCTCAGTACCTCGAAATGACTTTTCCAAAATATCACATGCCTCATTCGATGATTCAACATCTCCAACTTTTTCAAATTTATTTGGATCCACACATTGATGGATTATAAAGAGAGCTTTATAAATATCCTTCTTTAATTCTTTGTTAACATTTTTCTAATCATCAGTGGCAAGATCACTGATTGGTGTGACTCTATTCTTCACAAGACCCTACATATCTTGATAGCGGAAAACTACATCCATTTGCTTGCACCAATTATCATAATTATTTCCATTCAATATGGGAATATTTTTCAAGGAAGTAACCATTTGGATGAGAAGCCATTGCACGTGATCCACCAAAAGTTGCAACTTGGATCTAGATACCAGGTGTAGGAATAAAACATAAGAGCAAAATCACAAAGGTAATGAAGTAACACCTAAGGAAATGAAGTATACATTTAACATAATTTTCCTTCCCACTTATTTATTTCTTGTTTATCAAGTAACACAAAAGACAATGAATTATACATTTAACATACAAAGCAATTTGATAGTAAGAAATTCTATAAATCATTAAATATAATCATCAATAGTCATTTTTTAAAAATTAAACCTAAATAACTAAAATCAGATGAAAACATAAATATATCTAAATCATTAAACATAATAGAGCAAGAACAATTTGATAGTAAGAAACAAATTTATTAATAACAACACTATCTTGGGAGAGCGGTGCGCCACGAAGGCCGGCCACTATAGCATAGAAGTTTGTAACTTAATTTGAGATTGTAAGGGCTTTTTGGCTTAGAGCGAGTCACAGGAACGCACGCTTCCCTGCTCGAAGCGGGTTACAAGTCGCTATGTGCTTCGACTAAAAAAACCTTATTTACCCTTTAAAAAATTATGGTTGGAGGAGTTTTTCCTGTAATTTCACCCAGTTTTGCCTAACTCAAAAAATCTTCATGTTTTTCTCTTTCTCGTGCATTTTTTACTTCTCACCTTTTTCTCACTTCCTCGCTTGCTTCTCACTTCTCACCTTCTTCTCACTTCTCACATGTTTCTCACATCTCACCTTCGTCTCAATTCATAACATGTTTCTCATTTCTCACCTTCTTCTCACTTCCTCATGTGTTTCTCACTTCTCATTGTTTATTTATTTATTTTTTCTTATTTAATAATAATAGTAATAGTATTTTTCTCTTCCTTCTATCATTTTCTTCTTTCTTTACTTTCATTAGACAATTGTTTTCTCTTTTTTAAAAATAATAATAATTTATTTGTTTATTTACTCTTCGTAACTTTATTCATTTGTTTTCGTCATAACTCCTCGTAACTCTATTTCTCAAAATTTTAAAGTTATAATAATTTTTTTTCTTTTTTTTTTTAAGTAATAGTAATTTATATGTTTTATAAATTATTCATATAATGGGTCCAAAAAAGAATCAAAAGAATTATCCACTAGGACTAACCTAGAACTCTTAATTTGTGGGGAATGTATATATGTATGTATAGAGAGAGGTTTTTTTTACATAAACCCACTTGTTTTTACGAAGTTCTATTTTAGTAACATACACTTAGATATATTTAACCTTTTTTTTAAGGCAACCAAGATTACAGCCTAGGCCTCAAAATTTACTTTAGATTTATTTGAGTTTAATAAATTGATGTTTTCTTAAATATTATATTTTAAATTATTTTATATACCAATTAAATTATAATACTTATTTAAAATATATAATAGTAACAACCATTTATAATATGTGTTCTTTGATTTATTAATTTAAAAATCACATGTATAAATAACAATTTTTTTTACCTAAAAGGATAAATGATATCTAACTTTTTCTTTTTTAATTTAGCTTTGTTTTTCAATTATGACTTTTTTAAATAATGAGAAGAGTGTTTAGATGAATTAATTTTACAATTATTAAAAATAAAATGTTAAATAAAATTAATTATAATAATTTAATGCTTTTACATTTTAAGAAATCTAATTAATATTAATTTCAAAAAATTATTTTATTATATTAAAAATATTTAATTTTAAATAATTCTTTCGAGATGTGTTGGATGGGTCTTGAAACGAGTGTATTATAACAAATCTCTTATTTTTCTGAACGTATATTTTAACAACCTGCACCTTAAGATACATTTAAACAACAACTTATAAAATTGTAAACAAAAAGCGGAATAGATGCACAAAGTAATACACTGCCAACACCCCTGTCCTAATTACCCCGTTATTATGTGTGTGGTAGCACTTCATACATTTCTTAAAAAATTGTACACTAAAAAAATTAGTATTATTATACAATTTTTTATGATTAGTAGTATATTCTTTGTCACACTATTATCTAATTATTAAAATTTAAATTTTTTTTTAAAAAAAATCACCGCTTATACATGTATTTTATTGAAGAAATCAACCAAAAATAAATAAATAAATACAAACACAATTAAATTAAACGATTCATTAAATAAATATTCAATTAATAATGAATCATAATGTGAATGAAGTTTCAAAGAACCAAACCAAAGGGCACACGAAAAAACTTAAACAAAAAGCATTGATATTTCTTACACAATTTTATCAAAAAAAATGTATAAATACGTTGGAGAGAGAAAACATAGGGTCATTATTGATAAGTTACAAAATTTACACAAAGATCATAAATAATAAACCATATTTTTTCAAGATGAACAATTCAACCCATAATGAACCTCAATCTAGAATTCAATACATAAATATTTAACTCTCTCACTAATTATTTTTATCTATTTAAAATGCTTATAATTTGTTTTTGAAATTCTAGATGTTCTCAAACTCCAAAACTAGTGTTCTCACATTTGCTACAAGATTACCAACTGATTCTAAAAAAATATGCTTTCTAATAAAGACTCGAGAGACAATATGATTTAAATCATGTTTTAAAAATTGATCCTAACACTAGAAGCAAACAATATATCTTTTACAAAGTGGTTAAAAATTCATGCATAACATTGTTACATCTTATATCTAAATATAAAGTTATTTGCACTTAAAAGTAATTTAAAAATATCTACAGTTATAAAAAAGAGAAGATGTCTGGCCAATTTTTAATAAGACTTTACCAGAATTACAAACAAATAAAAAAACATTAAGCTCAATTACTTAAAGATGAACAATGTAATTTCTTACTTATTTTCTCAACCTAAAAAAAAGATTGTGTTCTTTTTATTTTTTATAGTAATTTTATTTGTTTTTTATTTAAAACATAATAAAATATTTAAAAAGATTTTAGGATAGATTTTTATTTTAGAAGAATTGATCAAAATAAGCACAAATCAAATTAATTAAATAAATTCAATTTATAGACTTTGATTATTTTGATTTATTGGGACCAAATTTAATTTTATGCATTTTTTAAAAATTAAACCTAATTTCTAACTGTCGCGGTGAAGAATTGGAGACCGAACTATTGACTAACTTGACTCGTCAAACAAGATGTCACCACCGAACTTTTATTTTTTCAAGGGAAGGGAAAAAGATTGAATAAACCCATAATAAACATGCAAAGTAAAAAGCAAAACAATAAAGTGATCAAAGGTACGGAGGTTGGTTATGCTAAGAGAATGTACTAGCATTCTAAGCATCTAAAGTACTCTACAGGAGCCTCTTGAAATATTTGTGTTTCGTTAAAAGTTTTTGCTGAAGAAAAGATTGGGGAGATGAGAGAAGAAGTGTTTTTTATTGTTTTTTATTAATTCGAAAAGACATGAAGTCTTGTGCCTACGTATCAATAAAGGAGCAAAATCTTGTAGTTTGAGGTACAAATAACAAAGGATTTTGTTTTGGTTGATTTTAATGAAGAGACATTTTGTCAACTTAAGGAGAATACTCACCTAATAAACCCACAAGTATGAGAAGACGAATATTTGCATCATCGTGAAGGAATGGCTCCAACTTAGATATAAAATCTACAAGTATGCCACTAACTCCTTCACGTGGAAAAGAATCAACATCATTTTTAATCATTACTATGGGGATAGGAGACTTATACCTCAACTATAGAGATGATTCATGTCTAATCTCTTGAGGAAATGTTTTAAAAGCAAAAGCCAAATGACAAAAGTATTAAATGAGGTTTGTATTTTTTAGTCTTATGAAAAGATTTTTGATATTCTTAAGATGTCTTGAAGCATTTATAAAAAGAAAATAAAGTTTTGAAAATGCAATGACCTAAGTCAATTTTTTTTAAAGGAGTCCAAGTTTAAAAAAAGAAACCTAAGGGTAAACATGAAGTAAATGAGGGGTGAAGGATGAAACAAGACACACAATAGACATGCATATGACAATAAGTCAATCATAATCTATTTCCCTTGGATTTAAACACAAGTACAAGTATCATGCAAGAAGTAATCAAGAATCAAGCAACATAAGACGAATCTTAAATATCAAAGCAAAAACTCATAAGCAAATCATAGCTCAAGTACAAATCATGGACTTAAATGAGAAAGGATGCTCAAATAAAAGGCATGTCTCAATCACAAGCAAAGAAGAACACATAGGAGTATGAGATATCATGGAGAGATAACACTCAAAAGGGAGCATCCAAACATAAGTCACATGAACACATAAGCTATCAAACCATACAAGAGACATGTTAGGGCAAACATCAAGGCATTTAGAAATGATTCAATAACCTCACAAGAAAAAAAAGTATCTCAAGTAACTTCAAAATTGAAAATCCTAATCATGCATCAAGATTAAAAATCTCAAGTGTATTATAAAAGTTCATGTATTAAGAATAAATATCCTAAAGCAACTCTTTAAGTTTCAAAGCAAAGAATCAACACATGGCAAGGGTTTACATCAATGCAAGAATTCAAGTCATTAAGGTTTTAGATTACACTGACATTCATTTTTAGTCAAACTCTAAAATCAACTCAGGCATATCAAGAGAAGAAAACAACAAACAATGAAACCAAGCATCAAATAACATGATCATAATTCATCAATATATCCAATCCTAAGACATAGGATAAAATAAATAATAACAAAATAAACTAATAAAATAAAATATTTTTTTTAGATTTTTAAATATTAGGACTTTAAATAAAAAATTAAGAGAAATAAAATAAATAAAAGAGAAAAGAAGGAAAGAAGTAAAGAAAATGAAAAGAGAAAATAAGGGGGAAAAAGGAGAAAATGGGTGATAAAAAGAGGTTTATGGGTGTTGAATCTGGGACCTGGTGGTTACAACAAAACCACTCTACCAATGGCCACAACATGTTGGCTATTATCATGTTTAGTGCAAAATAATAAATATTAAAATAATTATTTAAAATTATTTTTAAAAAAAAGGAGCGCGTGAGGTCGTCTTCAACCTTAAGACCACTTCAAATTTTCAAATTATAGTTTCATCAAATATGCACTAAACAAGACATGTAATTATACCATTCTGCTCAGATTTTCACAAGGAACACAACCATGGTGTTAGTTCACATTGATTCACACTAAAACTCACAAATTAATCAAAAACCAAAAGAACCCTAAAACTTCAAAATAAAATTAAATCGCATACATCAACAAATGCCCATTTTCATGGGGCTTCAGACTTCAACACCAAAACGAACATGAATGGCATAAGAATGAACAAAAATGATGCCTCTAAGTAGGAGAACCAAAGTGTGAGCAACTTACCTTACGAAGTGAGTCTGTTTCCCCTTCTAGAGCTCTTATAGAAGTATGAAAGTGATTCCTCTAGCTTCTTTGATGCTATAGAAACATGAAGGTATGTTTGGAATCACTTGAAGCCATTTGAGTTGTTTTATCCAAATCAAGTTGCAAATGCAAGAAAGTGAAGTTTTAATATGATGCTTTAGAGGTTACATGTGTGTTCTAATGCATACAATAGGCTTTATGTGGTGTATGGAACGTGATTTTGAAGAAAAGTTTCAAAGTGCTTGAGAGAGAGAGAGAGAGAGAAATGAGAGATTTGGAGAAATGGATTTTTGAGTGAAAATGAGTTTTTTGAGTATGTGATTTATGTGTAAATGTTGGATGATGAGATAACGGGTTGAAGCTTGCTTATGTAGAGGTTTCATTTTGTTTATGGACAAGGCTTGTATCAGATGCAAGGCTTGAGAGTTGCTCATTGGATCAATTTGAACAAAAATGGCAACAAGATACATGGAAGATTGGTTTGGATTTTGGCATGTAATGGACGCTTTGAAATTTTAGGTTTAGGGTTAGATAAGTTTGTTATTGATATCTGAACTCTACTAAACCAAACCTACTTGTTGAATAAGTTTTGATCAAATTCACATATTCCACATAATGCCAAAATGCAATTCAGGTGCAGCAGTTGGAGCAGGTTTTTGTCCTCATTGTAGAGGTCAATCTTGCACAAAATGGTATTAATGTAAAGTTGACATATAAAGGAACAAGTTTTGTGTTAACAACAAGTTGGGGAAAGGCTTGGAAAATGTTAAAAAAATAACTTCAAAATCGTGCCAAGCAAACTGATCCAACACTTAGTAAAATTTGGCTTATCTTGCTATTGATCACCAACATGGAACCTCAATTTTAGCCTCCCATTTCTCTCAATTGGCAAAAAAAATTGGATAAAATCTTCTACCATGATGGAATAGGAAGTATGCTCTTTAAATGCAACCCTAAAGCATCAAGAGTGATTACTTGTATTGTTCACAATTTGGCCATAAAGTCATGCACTTGGAAATGCTAAAAACTTAGAAAAACTTCTAAGTGTTTTGAAACTTGCAAAAACTTGAAACCTCAACTTTCACCATCAATTTCTTTCACTTCAAGAAAGTTTTTGGCTTCAAATTTTCATCAACTTGTAGTATCAAAAATCATCTTAAATTGCAGCCTTCAAGTATTTCAAATGGATGCTTGGATCAAACACCATGACCTTGGAAAGTTGGTCACTTGGACATGAGTTTTTGATACTTAGAAAAATTTCCAAAATCCTAATTTTGACAACTTTTGAACGTTTATTGATTTTCTTGATTTAACTTGATTAAACTTAAACACTTTTCACACTTTCTTGATTCTTAACTTGAGAAGTTCATGGTTGGCAAAAAAAATTCAAAAGTCAAACTTTGACTTTGAGCATCTGTTAACTTTTAGCAATTGAATCAAAATTCTTCAACTATCAATAGATCAAACTTCTTGAGCCAGTTGAATCATATGAATGGGGTACAAAGATGTATTTGAAGCTCTTGAATCATGTTCCGAGCATGAGATCATGTTTTGGTCAAGAAAGTCAACATCAAGCGAGACAGAGGGAGGCGCCTCCCCTTAGGTGGGAAATTTTTTATTATTATTATTATTTCTTGTTATTATTATTGAATAGAAATTAGGGTTTCTTTAGATGTTGGGCTTGGGATCAAGGCCCATTGGTCCAGTCAAGGTACCCAAATTCTATTTGCACCCATTTTTGGGTTGTATTTTATTCTATTTTTTTGTTTTTGTTTTATGTCGTTAGCTCGACGCCTTTTCAAGTTGACACTCCTTTTTGTTGCTTCTTTGTTGGGATAGTTGTTCACCAATAACTACCCCTAACTAAGACTCGAGCAAACGTGAAGGAGAACAAAAATATATACAATATAAACAATATGTACAAAGCTCAAAAAATAGAAACTATTTTAATGTTTTTAATATCTAAACACCAATCCCCGACAACGACGTTATTTTGTTGTTGCAGTAAAGTAACAATCAAAAGTAAGTATTTGTTTTATCGTATCCACAAGGATTGGTGTGATATAAAATATCGTTCAACGGTTTCTACGTTTTTAAGCTTGTTGTTCGGAGGGTGCTTGAAAGTTTAAAGATGCGGAATGTAAAACACATGAATAAATGAATAAAGTTTTGGATATAGGAGAGAACTTGTCAGGATTGGATTTCGTCCACCGATCAAATACGTAAATCTACCAATCAGTTATGCACAATATAAACATTCATCATTATTATCAGTATCTCTCATCAGCAATGTTATGTCTAGCTAATGTTGCAAGTTCTACCTTGTTGTTTAATCGATGATCTCTCACTCTATTAAATAATATGGAGCATTAAGATTCAATACCCGTGAATGTTAGATCTAAATCTATGTCTAACATGTAGAATCTAACAGATGATTATCCTAGATCAAGATTCGAAGAGTATTTCTCAATCACAGTTAAAATCAAAATGTAAAACAAGTAAACAAGGATAACATTGATATAGATTCATGAAATAAATTGTACATAACACCGTGATCAACAAAAATATATACTTTAACAATAAACTTAAATCCACTCCCAACAAGAAAAGGATTTAGCAACCCATGGCATTTAATAAAACAAATAGCAAGGGAGGGTGCATTAGTAATTTGGAATAACAAAGGGATCAAGTTATGCGCGCATTGAGCTTAAAAAGGTGGGGGTGGCAATAGCACAGAGAGCCCAATCCAATCCAAACCTCAGTCAAAACCAAACATTGTGTTTCATTTATTGACGTGGAAGTCAATATCAAAATGAAGCTGAGCTCGTGTACATCTCAAATCCATGATCCATTGGTCTTAAACATGTGTAAATAAAGAGAATCGAACAGATCAAAGTTGAGATGCACATCTGAGATTTTGCACAAACATGACAATTGAGCAATCAAACATGGCCTACACGAGGTAGGGCTTCAGATGCAGCCAATATGGACCTAGATCATGCTCTAGAATGAGAGAAAAGTGAAAGAGAAGCTTACTAAACGGAGACACTTCGTTGGTGCTTCTGTTGCTTGCTTGCTTGCTCCAAAATGTCCTGATCCACTCCAATTTGCTCAAGGAAGAAGAATCACACCTCAATTGAAGTTGAGTTGCTGTGAAATGGAAAACACGATTTTGAATTTCTCTTGAAGATTTCAAAACTGAATTTGCTTCCTCTAGCTTCAAATGGCGCTTCTGAGCTCTCCTTTCTCCATTTCAGTTTATATATGTTGGATCTCAATTGAAATTAGAGGCCCATTAAGCCTTAATTTACTGAATTGGAAAAATTGCCCAACATGGAGTTTTGCTCATGCACACGTGAAAGTGACTCCATACACTCATGAAAATCATCCCAATCTTCAGTTGGTAAGTGGAATTTCACAATGGAATTAGATTGGGCTTTGCACTTGGTCCAATTATAAAGTTTGAATGAGAAACTTGTTTGTGAAGTAAGCTTGATTTGCTCGTGTAATTCACCATTATGTGCCAAACCAAATTGTGCATTTTGTTCATGAGTACAATGTGAATAAAATTGGATCAAAAGGAGACATGTAAAGGACTTATAATGTATTCAATTCAAATCATGATTTAAAGTCCATTTTCCACTTGAATTTTCACCCATATGTCCATAATCCATCATGATTCATGCAATCCTTGGGCTTCATGGTGTAAAAGAGGTCATTTGGAGCAACTTTCATGTTGGTTGAAAGTTCATTTGAAATGCACAAGTACATGAAAATGACCTATAATCAAACTTTCCCAAAATACTCTTGCCTTGTAAGGTCCATAACTTGAGCTCCACAAATGATATCAATGACTTCTAGGACTTTTTGGAAAGCTAAGATCATAAGGAACAACTTTCATGTTTACCTCAAGTTGAGGAGAAACTTGATTCTAGGTCAAAAGTACCTTGGAAGTGAGTTGACTTTTACGGACCAAAATATATGTTCATCTGAGACCCCTAACTTGATGGCATCATAACTTGAGTTCCACAAACCCAATGAATGAGTTCTAGTACTCAAAAGAAAGCTTAGAACATACCCTACAAGTCTCATGTTTGTATAAAAGTGTGATTGAACTTGTATCATAAGGTAAATTGTCCTTGAAGTTAGGCACTAAAAAAGAGGATTTTGCACTGAGACCCTCTGAAACCCTAATTTAGTAACTTCTCCAACCCTTGATTCTTCTTAATTTGAACATCACATGACATCCTAGATGCCTCAAGATAACTTCCCATGACTTTAATGACTTAAAACCAAGTCTCAAACTCTCTCAAGCCCACAGTTGATCCTGAATTGACCAGATGAAACCCTAAGTGCACATCCTTTGACTGTGACCTCTTGCAGATGAAATGAAACCCTAGGTAAGCTCCACAATGGCTTCCAAAGCACTCAATGAGCTTTTCCAACATCTCTTATCCATAACCATGAACTTGTGAACCCCTGATGATCCTCTGTTGACCTCCAAGATATGAGATAAGCAACATACACCAATCCTCTCTTTCAAAGAGTTTTGACCACTTCCTAAGGATTGTAAGCACTTGACACCTTGAATAAGCACTCATGCTTGAGCTTGGCACCCTTGAGATCCTTCCTTTGAATAACACACCTCTCTCGCTGCAAAGGACAATGCTATGCAAATGCAAATGCTAGAAAATGAAATGAAACATAAACCAAGTAAAGAAAAAGGGTTGGTCAAATTTTGGGGTACAACAAAATGCACATAAATCCAAGGGGTACCACCTATAGATTTAGCCAACAACACTTGTTTTGATTCGTTTTTTATTTCTTATTTAATCGAACAAATAATTGTATATATTTGTATCTCAATATAAATGAAGTGTTACATATTCACTTTTTATTCATATGATTTTTATGCATATTTGGTTCATATTCGGTCTTAATATTAGCGTCTGGTATATGGTTCTATTTTGGAAATGGTTCGGAGAAAGATCTGGAGATACATCTCTAAAACAAAATTATAGGGTGCGCTTCTAGAGTTATATCTCCAGAATCAATATGACAGTTAATGAGGGGTCCTATTGAACTAGGTTTTCTATAAATTTAGGTGTTGTTGTGGTATATTTCACACAAACTAAATGTCTCAAATGTCACAAATAGACATCCGCTGGTATGTTGCAAATGTATCCTACTCCGAAGGCTCTACACCCAGCCGATCATTCAAGCTCACTGATCTCACCCCCTCAAAGATATCCTAGAGAAATACAATATCTCCTACATTACAGAGACAAACGAAGGATTGTGAAGTTTGAGTATCGTTCACCTTTAGTTGACAACGAAGAGAACATCGTGTTCAACAAATATGAGCTCAAAACTCTAGAATGTTAGGGTTATGTGGCATATGTATTTCGATTTCGAAGAGAAAGTTTCGCTCAAGTTGGAAGCACCGCTACAAAGATCGGTTGAAGATGTCTTGAAGATGTGCAAGCGTCTACCGGGATATTGAAATGTAATATTTAATTTTTTGTTGAAATCATCATTGTAATAATCATTTTATATTATGAATGTCAATTGCATTTTGAAAAGTTCATTTTGTGGTGAATCTGTTTCTAGTGTTTTTCCAAAGATGTAACTACGGACTTGTTTCAGAGATGTATCTCCGGAACAAATTAAACCCAACACATGGGACGCCTTTCAGAATGGCCTTGGTTGAGTGTGTAAAGGGTGCGTCCGGAGATATATCTCTGAAAATAGAGGGCATTAGTGAAATTTTGCACTATGCAGTAGAAACATATAGGGTGCAATTAGGGCTGGCAATGAACCAAACCAACTCGAACATAGTTCGAAGTTCGATTCGATAACTAAATCGTTGAACTTGGTTCATGAACCAAATGAGCTGAATATGAACCAAAAATTAAGTTCGTTAACTAAATGAGTTGAACTTGAACTATATATATATATATATATATATATATATATATATATATATATATATATATATATATATATATATATATATATATATATATATATATATATATATATATATATATATATCTACATACATATATATATCTACATATCTATATATATATATATATATATATATATATATATATATATATATATATATATATATATATATATATATATATATATATATATATATATATATATATATATATATATATATATATATATATATATATATATATATATATATATATATATATATATATATATATATATATATATATATATATATATATATACATACATATATATATCTACATATATATATATATATATATATATATATATGTACATACATATATATATATATATATATATATATATATATATATATATATATATATATATATATACATATATATATATATATATATATATATATATATATATATATATATATATATAATGTTTTTAAATTACATATCTTAATAGTATCATTTAAATTAATGCATAGATTTTAACCTTTTAACTTATCAAATTTTTTTTTCTAACTTATAAAAAGAAACATATACACGTGAAGGTTGAAAGGGTGTAAATTGTAATCATTATATGATGAGAATGTATTAACTTTTAGTAATTTTTGTTATAATATTTTATTAAAAGTTGTAAGGTTCTTAATTATTTAGATAAAATTGTAAGGCAAAATTAAATTCTAATTGAGTAATTTTTAAATTAGAGTTTCAAATGTATATCTTGAAGATTGATATTTGGTAGTTTTTTATGTTGTATTTCTTTGGAGACAAAGTTAAATTTTTAATTTGATAAATTTTATATTAATTCAGTATTAATTTAAAATGTCAAATAGAAAAAAATAGATTTTAAAAAATGACTTTTAAGTTCATGAATCATACAAGATGAACCTAATGAGATGAACTTAACGATCTGAACCTAATGAGATGAACCTAACGAGCTGAATCGAGTTGTTCGTGAACTTTAAACGAGTCGAGTTTGAGCTTAAAATAAAATTCGTGTCGAACTCGAGTCGAGTTTCGAGCTGAACATATTCTTATCGAGTCGAGTCGAGCTAAGACAAGTTCGACTCGACTCGACTCATTTCCAACCCTAGGTGCAATAAAAAATTTCCAAATAGAATCCTGCAAACCCAAAGGCATGCTTCGACCATCAGAAATATCAAAATAGAAAGAGGATTTCTTAATGCACCTTATAGATTATTTACACACCGCGTGAAAATATAATAACACCCTCAATTTTCAAAAATACATCTTCAGATGCACCTCATACACATACAATTCATTCGTATTTGAGCTACGCCTATTTTTATGACTGAATTTATTCCGGAAATGAATTTCTTGAATAAATTTAGTCAGTGTCTCAAAAAAAAAATCATGTGTTTGGAGTACGTTCAGAGATGCATCTCTAAAATCTAAGGGCATTACTATAACTCATTCGCTTTTGAACTACGCTTCAGTTTTATAACTAAATTTATTTCGGAAATGCATTTCCGAAATAAATTAGTCATAGTGTCTCAAAAACGAATGAATTATGTGTTTGTGGTGCATCCGAGATGAATCTCTAAAATATGTGAGTATTATTATCTTTTCTCGTAAATAATTTCATAAGGTGCATTAAATAACTGCCAAATAAAAAAAATGACATGAGATTTCTATGAACTTTGTAATAGGATTGTCTCTTACTCAAAAGGTTTGTGGCTCCATTTGCGTAGTCGTTGATAGATTGACCAAGTCATTCTATTTCCTACCTATGCGAACTACCTATGATGCTACCGATTAACAAGAATTTTAAAACTGCATGGAGTACCCATGATTATAGTATTAGACAAAGATCTAAAGTTCACTTCGTAATTTTAGAAAGCTATGGAGACAAGAATTAATCTTTGTACGACATATCACGCACAATTAGATGGTCAAATGAAGAGGGTCGTCCATACTTTAGAAGATATACTCCAGACTTGTATTATGGGGATGTAGGTAGCTGAAACAACCATCTTCTTCAATTAAATTTGTGTTTAACAACATTTACCACTCCAACACTTGTATGGTCCTCGGTTTCCCCCCTCTCTAATGTATTTTTCAGCAAAAGTTTCATCTTTTATAGCCTTTTTATGTTCTCATGTTGTTGATGGTGAGAATCAAGAGTGAAATGAGATAAGGATGAAGAATTAGGTTAACAACTTGGAAGTGGCTAAAAGAGTTAGGTTAACAATTTTAAGAATGTTTGAAATTTAAATGTTATTGTTGATGTTGAGGAAAAATAAGTAAAATCTGACACAATAATGTTTAAAAACAGAAGTGAACTTGGAATATGACTAGAATCATATTGATATTATAACTCTTTTTCCTCCTTCATCTATACAATTCCTCATAACAGAAGGTCATAATGGTTCTTACCGCTGAACAACAGCCTCACAGCTTTTCTGCTAGAACCCTTTACAAACTCACTTCCATACTCTGCAATGGGAATGAAACCAGATCCCCTGCCACCGCCTCTATGCTGCATTTTTAGTTTACAATAGAAACAACATGATATGTTAGCATATAAAATCTACCGCCTTATAAAATATTAATTGATAAATCTAAGTATTGTTGTTGAGGCATACCTCATGCTCTGGTATGTACACAATAATTGGCTGCTTACATAACTTTGATAATACCTGCAAGAATATGGATGACATAAGTCAGTATTTGAGTTTTTGCTCGCAGGGTTTTCACATCAGTTCAGATTGCATTAAGTTTTTTGTTTTTTTGCAACAAATGAGACAGTATTTAGTTAACTGTTATCTTTTGAATAATTTTTGTGATTTCATCTATTGAATCATTGATGCCGAAGCAATACAATGAACTTCAATATGTGATATATTTCTTCATCAGGTCTTTTAACATTCTCATCAATTCAGGTTGCATTCAGTTAAGTGTCATCTTTTGAATAATTTTTGTTATTGTGGAAAGCATGATTTCACCTATTGTTTTAACAAACTTCTGCACTAATGAAGGATATAGAAAGAAGTGTGGTTGATAAAACGCAAGCAGGACTTTTACGAAGACCACTAACCAATAGTTCCGATTCTCCTCCCCAGAAATCTGGTTGTACAATCCGCCTGCAGTAACTGCAAAATAACACAACCAATCATGGTGTTAGATACAAATTTAAAAATACTTCAAGATCTTCATTTTCTGTTAATGATTCGAAAACATACCGCTGTAAAGGCTCATCAACTGTGACAGCAATGATGGCTTCTTCATATAACTTTCTATCTCCTACATTTTCACATATAGCTTCTTTGACTGCCATTCTTAATTCATCTGTGTTATCATGAGCAAGTCAAAACATTTTAAAAGAAAACAAAGTAAATGGGAAAAAAATTTATAAGGCATAAAAGAAGGTAGGAAAATAAGTATCTCGGCTTAATAGTTGAACCAGCAAAACTATCATGCACAAGCCTTGTGTTACATAATGAACATTTTGTCAATTGAAAGCAAAATAAACAAATGAGTATCTATGTCTTCTTGCCAGTATATCAGCACACCTGCATTTTCTCTCTCCTCGCAATGGTTAAGAGCAACTCCTTTGTTGTAAGCCATTCCTTTCACCTGAAGAGTGGAATTAATTGTCATCATGCCTTTTATAACTTACATTTGTGTGATACAAATTGTAAGAGTTGTCCTACTTGAGAATGTTTAATATTTCAGAACCAGTCAGCATGTGTATGCAGCTACAAAGAAGGAAGAGAAGTGAATAAAATATTAAAATCTAACAGGCATCAAAAGATGGTATTTATCAGCCAAGAAGCAAGTGTGTTAAGAAATGTGGTTGAGTTTACTTCATCCCTACTATTGTAAAATATTTCACTGATAGAATTAAAAGTACTATTTACAATGTTGCAACTACATGCTTTAAATAAGAGAGAATAGAAACCCTAATGGGTTTGACTAATGGGCCTCATTACTAATACTACTAATTACTATTTACAGTCTAATATTTACAACACTCCCCCTCAAGCTGGTGAATGGATATCTATCATTCCCAGTTTGCAAGTAAGTTGTTTGAATCTTTCTGTTGGTAAGCCTTTTGTTAACACATCTGCGAGCTGATGCCCAGAAGGAACGTAAGATGTAGTTATCAGCCCACTATCCAACTTCTCTTTGATAAAATGTCGGTCAATCTCAATGTGTTTAGTTCTGTCATGCTGAACAGGATTATGAGCAATACTAATAGCCGATTTATTGTCACAAAACAATTTCATAGGGCCTTCACACTGTATCTTCAAGTCTTCTAGAACTTGTTTCATCCATAATAGTTCACAAATTCCTAGTGCCATAGCTCTAAATTCTGCCTCGGCGCTTGATCGAGCAACTACACTTTGCTTCTTACTCTTCCAAGCTACAAGGTTACCACACAGAAAAGTACAATAGCCTGACGTAGATCTTCTATCACTCACTGAGCCGGCATAATCCGCATCAGTGTAAGTCTTCATAGCTAAATTCTCACCTCTTTTAAACAAAAGTCCTCTCCCTGGAGTTGCTTTAAGATATTGTAGGACGCGGTCTACAGCCTGCAAATGTCTCACCCTCGGATCATGCATGAATTGGCTCACCACACTGACTGCATATGCTAAATCTGGTCTAGTGTGTGCCAAGTAAATCAATTTTCCCACTAATCTCTGATATTGACCCTTGTCAACTTTGTCACTTTCCTCCTCAAAGCTTATCCTGTGATTTTGTTCAATGGGAACACTTGCAGGTTTGCATCCAAGTTTGCCAGTTTCCTGCAAAAGATCAAGAACATACTTCCTTTGAGAGATAAAGATGCCTTGCTTTGAGTAGGCTACCTCAATTCCCAAGAAATACTTGAGTTGTCCAAGGTCTTTCATCTCAAACTCTGCCGATAATTTCTCTTTGAGCAAATGTCTCTCAGTCAAATCATCTCCTGTAACAATAATATCATCAACATAAACAAGAAGTACAGTCAATTTTCCTTCCTGTGAATGTTTAAAAAATAAAGTGTGGTCTCCTTGACTTTGCTTATAGCCCAAACACACCATTGCCTTTGTGAATCTTCCAAACCATGCCCGAGGGGACTGCTTTAGTCCATATAAGGCTTTCTTCAATTTACACACCTTGTTAGCTTCATTTGTTATGCCAACACCCGGTGGAATCTCCATATACACTTCTTCCTCTAAGTCTCCATGCAAGAATGCATTTTTAACATCAAACTGTTGCAATTCCCATCCACATGAAGCAGCAAGAGATAGTAAAATTCGAACAGTGTTCATTTTTGCCACTGGGGCAAATGTCTCCTCATAATCAATACCATATGTCTGAGTATAACCTTTTGCCACTAGTCTTGCCTTGTACCGATCAAGTGTGCCATCAGATTTATACTTTACGGTATAGATCCATCTGCATCCAACTGGCTTTTTGTCTTTTTGCCTTTCAATAATCTCCCAAGTACCATTTTTTTCAAGTGCTCTCATTTCCTCATCCATAGCTTGGACCCAATTTCTATTTTGCAATGCTTCTTCAACTGATAATGGGATTTTCACAGAATCAACAGCTGCAATAAAACTTTGATATTGTGTGGAAAGATGTTTAGTGGAGACATATTGAGAGATAGGGTGTCGATATAAGGAGGGACAAGATCTTTTATCCTTCCTCAAAGCAATGGGTAAATCAACTGGATTAGTGTCACAAGTATCAGAAATAGAACAATCATCATTTGAGGAATCATTTTCAGTACTTACCTCCGGTTCAGACGATTGAATTTGTTTCTGGAGAAGGTCAGATTTACTTCTTCTCTGATATACTAGAGTTGGTGCTGAAGGTGCTGATTCCTGTGGAACATAAGGCATTGAAGGACCAGGAACAATTACTGACTCAGATTCAGGTGTTGAACTAGGACTCAAACTCAAACTAGGTGACAACTCGGGTTCAAGAGAGGGAACACTGACAGGTGTTCTCGGGAGGCTAGGACCAAGGATCAGAAACTCGGACTCAGACTCTAAGTCACTCATGTTCTCCCCCTGAGACTGAGAATGAGTGAAGTATGACACATTTTCATGAAAGGTGACATCTTTGGAGACAAAGAATTTCCGACTCGGAGGATGATAACATTTGTACCCTCTTTTATTGGGTGCATAACCCAGAAAGATACATCTGACAGCACGGGGATCCAACTTGTTGCGATATTGTTTGTGAACATGAACAAAAGCAACACAACCAAACACGCGAGACTCAAGATTATGTAAGATAGGAACAGAGGGAAAACGTGAGAGCATAAATTGAGCAGGACTAATATTACCTAACACTCGAGATGGGACCCGATTAATCAGATAGGCAGCAGTAAGAACTGCCTCCCCCCAATAAGAGGTGGGAACAGACATTTGAAACAGGAGAGATCGAGCAACTTCAAGTAAATGACGGTTTTTTCTTTCTGCGACACCGTTTTGTTGTGGGGTGTCAACACATGTGAATTCATGAAGAATGCCATGTTTACTAGTGAAGTTGGAGAAGGTATGATTGACATATTCTTTACCATTGTCAGAACGAACTCTTTTTATACATTTCCCAAATTGTGTTTGTACCATATTATAAAATTGGATAAATATTTGTGGTACTTCGGATTTAGTATTCATCAAGAAAATCCAAGTTACCCGAGTACAATCATCAATAAATGAAACAAACCATTTTGCACCAAAAATATTAGAGGTAGGGGCAGGTCCCCAAACATCAGAATGAATCACATCAAAAGGTTCAGCACTTTTATTAAAACTGGAAGGAAAAGTTACACGATTGTGTTTTGCCAACTGACAAACATCACACTTAAAAGACTCAACAGAATGGTTTAAAAACAATGACGGAAACATAGACTTAATGATATAAAATGGAGGGTGACCGAGACGCTTGTGCTGAAGCCAAATGTGTGAGGCTGAAGAGGAAGACTGAGACTGGAGACAGGAGGACAACACCTTTGGATGGTCATCAGAGAAGTAGTATAACCCTTCCTTTTCCTTAGCAATTCCAATCGTCTTCCCCGTGGTAAGGTCCTGAAAAATACAATGGGACATAAAAAACGTTACTTTACAATTTAGATCACGGGTAAGCTTATGGATGGAAATCAAATTGTGGGAAAGTGTGGGAACATGAAGCACGGATTGCAATTGAAATGGAGGTTGCAAGTCAATATTTCCAGTGCCAACAACACAAGCCTGAGAGCCATCAGCAACAGTGATATAAGGAATACTCGAAGGTGTGGTATAAGAGCATAATAATGTGGAATCAAATGTCATATGATTAGTAGCACCAGAGTCAAGAATCCACGCATTCTTAGGGATATTACCACAAACAGTAAAAGATCGGGAACACAAACTCTTACCGGTAACTGCTAGAGACCCAGAACCAGAAGGCTTACTCATGGAGTCAAGCATAGACTTCAACCGTTCCACGTCATTCTGGCTGAAGGAGGAAAGATCAGTTCCCTCTTTTTCAAATCTGTCAGTATCATGGGCATGTGTGACAACATGTGCCTGATGCTGGTGCATGTTGCGAGAACTACCTCCTCGGCTAAGAACCTGTTCCCTTCCATGTAGTTTGAAACACCTATCCTTTGTATGCCCTGATCGGTTGCAATGCTCACAATAGAATTTGTCACGACCATTCTTAGATGATGACGATGGTGGTCCTTGTCTTGTTGTTTTTCTAGCTACTAGTGCTGACACATCCGGGGGCTGTTCATGAAGCATAGTTTGACGACGGGTCTCCTCACTACGAACAGTGTAAAAAACTTCATTAAGATCAGGAAATTTTTCCTTACCCAAAATCTGCACCCGAATGGGGTCAAATTCAGCATTAAGGCCGGCTAAGAAATCAAAGATCCTATCCCGCTCAACAACAGTATTCAAGGTGGCAGTATCCTTGCTGCACTCCATCTTCAAATTCTGATATTGATCCAACTCAATCCAAAAACCATTGAGAACTCCAAAGTAATCGTTGACCGAAAGACTTCCCTGCTTAGTGTTGAATATTTTCCTCTTTAAATCATAACAAGCAGACATATCTTGTTTCATGGAATAACTTCGACGTAGATAATCCCAAACTTCCTTTGCACTTGAGAGATACATGCAATTTCTACTAATTTCTGGAGATATGGAGTTCCAAAGCCAAGTAATAATAGCAGAATCATCTTTATCCCAGGAAGAGAAATTAGGAGCAGTAACCAGAGGAGGATTGCCTTCAATATGATCTAGCATGTCACAACATTTTAGAGTGTGTCTGATGAACTGAGACCATTGAAAATAATTTTTTCCGGTAAGCCAGTAACCTTTTTGAACGACAAAATCCTTAGCATTAAATGGGACTGGTGGATTTGTGGGAGGTGGAGGCGGTGGATTTGTGGGAGGTGGAGGCGGTGGATTTGTGGGAGGTGGAGGCGGAGGTGGTTGTTGGTTAATAATCTCGGCCATTGAAGGGACAATCGAGAGGAACAAACAGCAGATATGTATTGAATCACAAAGAATACAAAGAAACCAAAAAACAAGCAGTAGGGTTGCAATAGAACTGCAATAGAATGAAAAAACAGCAATGATCCAAACACCCAAAAAAACTGCAAGGATGACCGGCAGTGAAAAAAAGAAAAAAAAACTCCGTTACAACGGCGGCTAGGGTTTATGCGGAAGCGAGACCCCCAAAAAACAGGAGCTGAGATACCATATTGTAAAATATTTCACTGATAGAATTAAAAGTACTATTTACAATGTTGCAACTACATGCTTTAAATAAGAGAGAATAGAAACCCTAATGGGTTTGACTAATGGGCCTCATTACTAATACTACTAATTACTATTTACAGTCTAATATTTACAACACCTACAAAATTGGTTTATAAGGTGAGGATTGCTCTCACTTGTAAACACATATTTAGACCATACATTGTTTGATGTAGGACTCTCAACCCACACCTTCACGTCCAGAACTGGACATCTTGAGCATGCAAATAAATGGAGGGTGGTTCGATAGGAAAAACCTGGTAGCAGATGGTCCATTGAATCTTAAACCAGACTCTTGATACCATTGATACTATGTTAAGAAATATGATTGGGTCTAATTCATCCCTACAAAACCGGTTTGTAGGATGAGAATCGTCCCTTACTTAAAAGCTCATGTTCATGCCATATATTGTGGGACTCTTAACAATTGACACTGGAAACACGATATCAACACTAACAAGTCAATACCGATACCGGAAATAATTAAAAAGAAATTAATTAAACCTAATTACAAGTGTTGGTTTCAAACACCAAAACTGACTCGGACACTTTTTTCAAAGGTGTCGGTGTTAAAGAGCTCACCAGTGCACGAAACAGACACCGTCCATCCCCGGTAACCTTGTGAACTGAAAAACGTTCAAGTTTCTTCAGTGCTGCAGACTGTCCACCACTGTGAAGACAAAAACGAGAGAACAAACACAACTCATCAGAATTCTAAACAAGAATAAACCTAAAAACATATTTCAACCTAATTAACATGAATTACTCACATGGATGAACCAATTCTAGCGAAAAAGAGAGAGCTGGAACTTCCAGCTCCGAAGAAGCTTGAGTTTCGATTAAAAGGAGAAACAATGGACGGAAGTGGGGAAGAAACAATCTCAAATTTCGCTGTACCATCTCTCAATTGCTTCAGAACATGATTCTCCTCTAGTTCATGTTTCAACAAAAATATTAGCAGTGTTGAAAATTTAGGGTTAGAGTTAGTGTTGAGAAGTAGTGAAGTTACCGTTGAGAAGGTTTTGCGCCATGAAAATTGACAAGGAATTGCAACAGAAAGAAAACGATACTGCAGTAGACTCTTTTGCGTTCGTTCAAGATATTTCACCTTTTTTAAATTAAAAACTAAAATACATCTTTATTTTTAGATTTTATTTTAAGCTTGTATGATTTAACAATTTCATGCGTAATGCTAATTTCTGTTATTTGTGTTTACGGTGGGAATATGTTAGACCTAGTTAGATTTTATAGAAAAAAAATTAGATGGAAATAACATAAGAAATAGTTTTATATAGACATTTTTGTTAATTAAAAAAAAAATTCTCATTATAATCACAATCATCTCGTAAATTTAATTAAAAAATAAATTAAGTTTAAAATGAATTTAAAATTTTCTCTTTTATTATTAGATGTGTGTAAGAATATGAATTTAAGTATATACAAAAAGAAAATTGTTAAGTCTCAGTCTGATCTATGATCTATTATAGGTTGTTTTTGGTCAAACTAATTTATAGTTGATGGTTGTTAACGGGTAGCTTATAACTTATAGCTGATGATTGGTAGTTGATAAGTTAATTTGAATGTTTGATAAATTAGTTTTTACATTAATTAATAATTACAAAATAATTTAAAAAGACATTTTTAATTAAGAAAATTGTGATTTCATTATCTTATTATATTATATTATTAAACTAAATTATATTCGATAAAAGTAAATGTATTAATAATAATATATAAAACAATTTTAATATTAATATATATAAAAAAATTGAAGATATCATCAAAATATATTATATATAAGTTTTATGAGCTTTGCTATTTAGTATAAATATATTGACAACAAAATTTAATGAATAAAGAATCAGTAAATAATAAGTTACCAACCAGAACTATTTAAAATAATAAGAGTATAATTGAAATAAAAAGTCACAAATAGCTTTTGAAAAAAAAAACTAAAAGTTAGTTTAAAAGTTATAAGTTAAAAGTTAAAAAACAATTACTAAACAGAACTTTCTAATCAAAATGAGCTGAAAAGCTAAAAGTTCTTTTTTTGTTTTATCAAATAGACTCGTAGTCTTATTTTTAGGTCTGAAAGTCTTTTCGAAGACTTGTTTAACCTAATAGTCACCACATAAAGTCTATTGTATTTGAAAGACTCGTAGTCTTATTTTTAGGTCTGAAAGTCTTTTCGAAGACTTGTTTAACCTAATAGTCACCTCATAAAGTCTATTGTATTTGAACGTTTGTAAATAACCAATTATATTAATGTTTAAATAGACTAACAAATTAAAATATCAATAAAATTAAATGTTTATTTGCATTGACTTATTCAAATTTACATATTAATATAAGTTTTGTGATATTCAAATTTATATTGTTTATAAGATTTTTTTTAAAACTTATTTTCGTAAGTTCTTTAAAATAACAAAATTTTACTTTTTTATTTTAATTCAAAATACAAATAGAATATAATAATAATAATAATAATAATAATAATAATAATAATAATAATAATAATAATAATAATAATAATAATAATAATAATAATAATATTTATTTAAATAGGTTGGCTTGATAGATTTGAAAGGTTTTTTAATGGTTTATGACTTAACCTTTTTAACTACATATGTTTATGACTTAACCTTTATAACCTAACCTGAGTCTATATAGACTAGATCGTAGGCTCCTATTAGTTGATATGTCATATTCTCACCTTACTTGTATCTTTGGGACACATATTAAAAATATTCACAAATAAAAAATTTGTATCATAAAAAACAATAAAATTATTAATTATAAATTTTAATTAAATTTAAAATATAATTTTCAAAAAAAAGTTATTATATTTATCTCTTAACTTGTACCCTTGAAATACAAGTTAAGATTACTTACTTTATACTCTATTGTACCCCCACAGTCTAAATAAAAGATTAGCAAACATTTATAAATTATTTCGAAAGAAGAATACAAAAGGCATTGTTTGAACTAATATATTAATAATTGGATCAAATTCAATTAACATTTCAAATTCAAAAGATTGTCATTTTTTATTTTAATACAATATTTCATCTATAATATAAAAAAATTAAATGTTTGTAAAAAAAACTCTCATTTGACCTTCCCTCTAAATCTGCCACCTTAAATCTGCCAACTTTTTAAAATGGAGGCAACTTTGATCTAAAAATTACTTTCTACAGCTAAAAATGTTATATTGTTCAATTTCAACTAATGGTTTATATTTCTTCTACTTTCTTTATGTTATCTCATGTGTATCCAACTATTTGGTTCCAAACCAATACTACTTCAATCCTACTTTTTCAACTTTTCTCTTCCGTCTATGTGTCATCACACCACAATTATGCATATCTCTCTCTCGCTCAATAGGATTTTCGAAACCATCTCTCTTCATTTCTTGGCTCTACAAAGGAATTCTTCATCACCCTCTTTCTTACAAAAAATTTCATATATCTTTCTTCCAACTTCTTTGAACACAAATCTCACTCACATTTCTCTTGCAAACAAAATTTAAAAAAAAAAACATGGACCAAAGTGAAATCAAGAAGGAAAAATTGAGTATCAATCGTAATAGGGGATATGGTCGTGGATCTGGCGTTTTTGGCGGTTTTACTGCAATGTGTGGCTTCACGGTGGCAGACTTGTGGTGACGAAAACATATTTCTGATAGCGAGTCTGGTGGTGTCAGATTCGAACAATTAAGCTCAAGAATTTTGTATTTTGAGGGTGCACTACACGGTTTTGAAATTTATGGTGGAGCCTTGGGTGAAGATAGTAAAGCAGCAATCGAAGGATATGTCGACTCTGATTATGCAGGTTGTATGGATTCCAGAAAATCTATCTCTGGATATGTGTTCACTATGTTTGGGACAACAATCAGTTGGAAAACAACACTTCAGAAGGTCGTTGCCTTATCAACCACTGAAGCAGAGTATATTTCCCTAACTGAAGCTGTGAAGGAAGCATTGTTGCTTGAAGGTTTTGCAGAGGAGCTAAAACTTCAAGGTCGAGTTATCACTGTTAAATGTGATATGATCACCAAGACGTTGCCCAGTCGCAAGTTTTTCCAATGTATGCAGTTAATAAAGCTGCATGAAGAAAGCTAGTTTCTTGATGTTATAGAGTTAGATCTAAGGTGGAGATTTGTGAGATGTTGGATCAAACTCTAGTATGGTCGAAGTATGTTCGCGAGTAATGCGTGTTGTAGTCGAAGTTTGTTCTAACATGCATTAGTCAATATTGCTAGGGTTGTTAACATGTTGAATTTGGCCTTGCTTGTAAGCCTAATTGTTTAAATGGATAATTGTTAAAAACCCATTAGGTTAGTGTGCTATTTTTCTTATAAATAGGATACTAGTTTCTCAATCTTGACATAAGAAAAAATAGGAAGATAAAATCATAATTTCAAGAGAGGGAGAGGTTATTTTGTTATTCTTGTATAATTGTAATCTTTGTTGTTTTACATTGCCTTTTTTATTAACCCTAACCCTTGTGTGTTTCTTGATCATTTAGAAACCGTTTATACTTTGTATAAGATATCCGATTCACAACATGTATTTTGAGGGTGCACTTCACGGTTTTGAAATTTTTAAGAAGTGAACTTTTTGTTTTCATTCTTTTTTCTAATATATTTTGGTCAATCTTTCCATGATTTGTAAACACTTTTATTTTAAGTTGTCCTCGTTTAAGGTTGAAGTTGATGTCAATGAGAAGGAGAAGATCAATGAGGAGAAAATTTTGTATCAATAGTTAGATACCAACTGAATTTGTTAATGTGCAGCAAATGTGAGTTTTCTTTTTCTTTTTCCTATTTATATGATAAAAACAAGTCCATTATTATTTCTTTTATTTTCATATCTATGCATTATATGCTCTACTACTATAATTGAGTTTATACTAACTTTGATTTTTATGTTTTATCTTTTTGGTTATTATCACTAATGTTATGTTAGTGGTTTACTATTAATACTGATTCTTCTATCCACCAATCACACCATCACTTTTTAATATTAATAATTCTTGTTTACACGATTTTATATAAAGTTGATAAAATTAAATATTCAACACAATTGTCTAGCTTTGCTAACTCAACAAACATCTTTTACTATTTTTTTGTTAGTGTTTTGTTAACTAGATTCATTTAACCTTTCTTAGTGAATTGAAATAACCTTTCTAACCTCTTTTCCTACACAATTGTCTAATTATATAGAAGAACAGTTTTATAATTGATTCAAATATTTTTATAAATGTTATTAAAAATAAAAATAATATTTATATACGAGAAAAAAATATATTGTTGATTCAAATATTTTTATATACAGAAATAATTTTACTATTGATTAAAATATTTTTATAAATTTTGTTAAAATAAAAATAATATTTATATAAGGAAAAAAATGCATAATTGATTCAAATTTTTTTATATACAGAAACAAATTTACTATTGATTTAATATTTTTATAAATATTGTAAAAGCAAAAATAATATTTATATACTGGAAAAAAAAATATATTATTGATTCAAATATTTATATACGAAAATAATTTTACTATTTATTTAAATATTTTTATAAATATTGTTAAAACAAAACTAATATTTATATATAAAAATATATATATTGTTGATTCAAATATTTTTATCCACAGGAATAAACTTATTGTTGATTCAAATATTTTTTTAAATAATGTCAAAACAAAAATTATATTTATAAATCAAAAAAATAGATATATTGTTTATTCAAATATTTTTATATATTAAAAAAAAACTATCATTATTATAAACGGAGAGAAGTTTACTACTATTTCAAATATTGAATAATAAAAATTTATCGATAATTTTTTTTCAAATATGTATAAAAATTAAGGGAGCTTTAAAAAAATTCAGTGTATATTTTAAAATTGTATTCTTTCATATAGAATAATTGTTTTATTTGTAAAATCCTAAAACGACTGATTTATCTAATACGAATTTTAATAGTTTTTATCTTTAATCATATTATTCATAATATTGTTGTTTTCATTTCATCTTTTACATGTATTACTATTTCAACTTAAATTTAATATTATTTTTAAATTTTTTCTTTTTTCAACATCCTATTTATAACAATCTACAAACAAATGTGATTCTAAAATCATATATCACTCAAAAACGTATTTTGTGCGTAGACATGAGTTTATTACTAGTTAAAACCATAAAGACCAAATTATTTAGAAAAAAACTTTTACTATTGAAGAAATAATTTTCAAAACATGTTAAGAATCATTTTCTTTTTGAATTTGAATTATTTTACCAATAATTTGTAAATTTTGCTTACTTTGGCACAATTCATATATATAGTCAGTGTTTTAGATGAAGAATGAAAAAGAAAAATTAGAACCTAGAATTTGTCACTGTTTTTGGTAAACTTTTCATCGTTAAAATTGAATAAGAAAATGTTGAAATTGAATAAGAAAATGTTTTGACATGTTGTATGATATTCTAGCCTAAATGTTGTTAATAAGTCTGCAAGTGCATAAAAATATCGTAATAATAAAAAGATCGATCTCATAAAGATCAAATATCAATTATATTGTTATCTATTTCTTCAATGTAAATTTAAGGCTAATAATAATGATTGAGGATGCAAAATAAATAAAGTAACTAATTTAAAAAATCAATCAAAGATGGAGATCGGAATGCGGCTCACATTGATCACCAATACTCACAAAAATCGTATCAATTATTAATGACACTGTATTTTATCACAAGAGAAATAATTAATTTAAAGGGACGGTTTGCTTTCACATAACTAGAATTGAGTTTCAGCCTAAAATCTATACTACTGCTTGCTTTAGCGCATTTTTGAAAACTAATTACTTTCAATTAATCAAATAGTTGTTTAAAGTGAAAAATAAGTTTATATGTATTATGGACTTTCGCACGTCAAATACCGAATTTTAAGTGCATAAATGCTCACTTTCGCGTGTCGTTTATTTAAAATTATTTTTTGAAAATATTTATTTTTGTAATTTAAAGATAAAAGTTGCTTTCGCAAAGCAGTTAAATAAAATCTGAATTTTTATTTTAAGTTTGATATTGGTTCCGTTCTTTTGAATTTGTACTGGTAACTCTAAGTTTTGTTGGTGCAAAGGTAGAATAAATAATGAAAGATAGAAATATTCTATTAAGAATGACGGCAGAAGAAAACAGGATTAAAAGTTACAATGATTGTCACCCTATTTATAAGCTAAAAACTAGGGTTACTAGAATAAGATAAAATACTAAAATACCCTCTAACAAACTTATGGGCTTAAGAAAGTAATATAATAAAATATGAATTATTACTAATACCATCCCTTAATTCATATTCCATCAAAACTTGTAACACCAATTCCATCCCTTAATCTGAGAAATTGATCAGTCTTGATAGCTTTCGTCAGAACATCTGCCAACTGCTTCTGAGTGCTGCAGTGTACAACTTCTAACACTCCACTCTGAACTTGATGTCTCAGAAAATGATACTTGGTCTCAATATGCTTGCTTCTCCCATGCAACACTGGGTTTCTGGCAAGATTGATTGCAGACTTGTTGTCAATCATCAACTTCAGAGGTTTGCTTACTTTAATCTTCAGATCCTGCAACAGATTCAGAATCCACACAGCTTGGCATGCAGTAACAGCACCTGCAATGTATTCAGCTTCACAGGTTGACAACGCCACAACAGGTTGCTTCTTGGAATACCAAGAAATGGAACCTCCCAGAAATTTGAACAAGTACCCAGATGTACTTCTTCTGTCAACTCTGTCTCCACACCAATCAGAGTCTGAATAACTCAGAAGTTCTGACTCATTATTTCCTCCAGAGGGAAATAACACTCCATACTTCAGAGTTCCTTTGATATACCTCAGAATCCTGACAGCAGCTTGGTAATGGGACTACTTAGGTTTACTCATGAACCTACTAACCATCCCAACTGAGTAGCAAATATCAGGTCTGGTATTGCACAGATACCTCAGAGAACCAACCAACTGTTTGAAGGTTGTAGCATCCACATCCTTTCCTTCAGAGTCTGAATCCAGTTTCTGATTTGTATCAGAAGGTGTGACAGCCATCTTACAATTCTTCAGATCAAATCTCTTCAGAAGTTCTAATTCATACTTGAGCTGATGCAAAATGATACCTTTCTCAGAGTATCTGAACTCCATCCCTAGAAAGTATGTCATTTTGCCTAGATCAGTCATTTCAAATTCATTCATCAGAACTTTCTTGAACTTGGCTATCTCCTGTTCAGAACTTCCAGTCAATAGTATATCATCAACATATAAACATACCAGAGACATATTGCCTTCAGAAGTATGTTGAACATAGACACCGTACTCCATCTCACATTTCTGAAAGTCTTGCTTTTTGAAAAATGAATCAATCTTCTGATTCCAAGCTCTGGGCGCTTGTTTCAATCCATATAGAGCTTTGTATAATTTGTACACCATCCCTTCCTGATTCTTTTTCACAAATCCAGGAGGTTGTGACACGTAAACTTCTTCTTCTAATGGACCATTCAGAAATGCAGATTTTACATCTAAATGCATCAGAGGCCAATTCCTGTTAGCAGCTATTGCAATCACCATTCTGATTGTTTCATGTCTTGCTACAGGTGCAAACACTTCAGAATAATCCAGCCCAGGTTTCTGTAGAAATCCTCTGGCTACCAACCTTGCTTTATGTTTGCCAATTGAACCATCTGGCTTTAACTTCTGCTTGAAAACCCATCTAACGCTGATGGCTTTCTTGTCTTTTGGAAGTTCTGTCAGCTTCCAAGTCTTGTTTCTCTCTATAGCATCAAGTTCTTCTTTCATGGCCTTCAGCCAGAGCTTCTGCTTAAGAGCCTCCTCTGTACTTATAGGTTCAGAGTCTACTAACATGGCACACTGAATAACTTCTCCTTCAGAGTCTACTTCAGTGTCTTGCAGCATGTCAAATTCTGCAAATCTTCTGGGAACGCTTCTGATTCTTTGTGGTCTCTGAACTTGTTCAGAGTCTTGAGCTTCAGAGTTTCTAGCTTCAGATGATTGACCTCCAGAGCTTTGACCATCTTCAGAGTCTGGCATATTTCCAGAGTCTGAATTGCCACCAAGATCTGGATTGCCATCAGAGTCTGAATCATCAGAGTCTGGGTCATCTGGGTCACCTTCATCTTCTGAGTCTTCTTCAGAGTTTGAATCAGTATCAGAGTCAGAGTCAATATCAGGGTTTACTTCAACTTCAGAAATTCTTAACTCTGGCCTTTCTTCAGAGGTTCTAACATCAGAATCAGATTGAGACTTATCCCAATTCCAAACTTCTGATTCCTTCACAATCACATCTCTGCTGAATTCAATTTTATTGGTTTCTGGACAATAGAGCTTGTATGCACCTGTACTGTGGTACCCTATCAGAATCATCACTTTGCTTCTATCATCCAGCTTCTGTCTTCTGGCTTCTGGAACATGTTTATAGCAAACAGAACCAAACACCTTTAGATGACTAACACTTTGCTTATCTCCAGTCCACTTCTGTATTGGAACTATTTCCTTCAACTTCTTCGTAGGACATCTGTTGAGTACATACGTTGCAGTGGCAACAGCTTCTCCCCAAAGCTTCTGAGGAAGCTTCTTCTCCTTTAGCATGCTTCTCACCATATCAAGCAAAGTACGGTTTCTTCTTTCAGCAAGACCATTGTGTTGAGGGGTATAAGGAGCAGTAACCTCATGCTCAATTCCATTCTCCTCACAGAACTTCTGGAACTCTTTGGAGTTATACTCACCTCCATCATCAGTTCTAAGAATCTTCAACTTCTGACCATTCTGATTCTCAGCCTTCATTCTGAATTTCTTGAATTCATCAAACACCTCGTGTTTGAACTTAATAAGGGATACCCATGTCATTCTTGTGAATTCATCAACAAATAACACAAAGTATTTATTCCCTCCAATTGATGCTACTGGAAATGGACCACACACATCAGAATGTACAACTCCCAGTGCATGTTTTGCTCTTGGAGCAACTTCTGACGCAAATGGCAAACGTGGTTGTTTTCCTTCCATGCAAACTTTGCATGACTTCTCAGGATTCTTAATTGCAGGAATTCCATGTACCAGCTTCTTTGAATTCAGATGTTTTAGGCTTCTGAAATTCAAATGACCAAATCTTCTGTGCCACAACTCACTCTCCTTCTCAGCACATGTTGCACTAAGACATTCTGAGTCTGCAGTTCTGACATTCACCTTGAATGTTCTATTCCTTCCCTGTTCTGACTCCATAATCAACTTCTGATTGCAGTCATACAGCTTCAGAAGATTGTCCTTCATGGTAACTGAAAAACCTTTCTCAATTAATTGTCCCACACTCATCAGATTGCTTCTGATGCCAGGTACATACCACACGTTCTGAATCAATGCTGTTTTCCCATTGTTCAGAATCACTCTGACATTTCCCATACCTTCTGCATTAAGATATTTGTCATCAGCACATCTGATCTTTGTCCTCTTTTCAGAGTCAAAGTCAACCAGCCATTTCTTGTTTCCAGTAAGATGATTTGAACAGCCAGTGTCCATATACCACCAGTCTGTCAGATCATCAGATTCAGAGGCCATCAATAGCACAGATTCGTCATCAGAACTTCTGGCTATATTTGCTTCTTCTGATTTCTTCTCCTTGTTTGACCAACAATCTCTAGCAAAGTGACCAAACTTCTTACAACAGTAACATTGGATCTTCTTCTTGTCATACTTCTCTTTTCCCTTCTGAGCATTCTTTTGTCTATCAGAGGTTGAGCTTTCTGACTTCTGACCACCATCAGATCTTCTCCTGACTTCTAACTGCTTCTGATACCTCCTATCAGAAGTTGCTTTCAGAGCCTGCTGCTCACTTCTTTTTCAGAAGTTCTCTCAGTCAAACGCAACTCTTGCGCTTCTAAACTGCTCTGCAGCTCTTCAATTCTCATGGTACTCAGATCTTTGGAATGTTCTATTGCTACCACAATGTAATCAAATTGAGAGGTAAGGGATCTCAATACCTTCTCCATGATTGTTTCTTCAGAAAGAGTTTCTCCACACGCCTTCATCTCATTAGTGATCAGAATCACTCTGGAGATGTATTCAGAAACTTTCTCATTATTCTTCATGTTGAGATTCTCATATTGCTTTCTCAAGGACTGAAGCTTCACCTTCTTCACTGATGCGTCACCACCATAACATCTAACCAGTGTGTCCCATGCAGCCTTTGCTGTCGTTGAATCTGCAATCTTCTCAAACACATTTACATCAACACATTGATGAATAAAGAATAATGCTTTCTGATCCTTCTTCCTTACTTCCTTCTGCGCGTTTTTCTGTTCATCTGTTGCATCTGCTGCTACCGGAACATAACCATCAGTTACAAGATCTAAAACATCTTAAGCACCAAACAGTACACGCATTTGGATCATCCAACGATTCCAGTTTTTACCGTCAAATACTGGAAGCTTGGTGTTCATATTGTCGTTTCCGTTTATCTTCACCTTGCACAATACACTCAATGTTTCTCACACAGTATTTCCCAACCCACAGAATAAAATTCTGATCAGATTTTGTTCAAGATTCAACACGAATCTAAGAATCAAAATCAAACACACAAGACCTCACGTTCACTCGTGTTTCCCGTGTTTCCCAATGAATCTGAACCGGAGCTCTAGATACCAATTGTTGGTGCAAAGGTAGAATAAATGATGAAAGATAGAAATATTCTATTAAGAATGACGGCAGAAGAAAACAGGATTAAAAGTTACAATGATTGTCACCCTATTTATAAGCTAAAAACTAGGGTTACTAGAATAAGATAAAATACTAAAATACCCTCTAACAAACTTATGGGCTTAAGAAAGTAATATAATAAAATATGAATTATTACTAATAAGTTTTGCTTTCGCAATGAATATTTAAGTTAAATCAGACAAAAACTCGGTCTTTAAACAAATATCATTTAATTATTTAATTACGACTTATATGTTAGTACCATCGAAACAACGATTCTCACATTTCAAACTCTAAAAAATTTAGTTGGAAATAGTGTAAATAGAATATAAGTAAATTAAATCTAAACTTTTAAACATGTTTGATATATTATAATAATACCTTAAACTCATGCAATGCTGCTAATAATAATGAGTAGTAATTAAAAAAACAGTAAAAATAAAAATATGTGAAAGTAGTGAAACTTTATGTAATAGAAATTAAATTCCTCTTAATAGCTACTGATGAACTTTAAATTAAACTCTGAAATTTTAATTCCGACAAGATTGTGAAGCAAATGATTCAAATAATGTCTGAAAAATTGTAGAAACTTATGCTAAGGTGAAGATACTTTTCAGTGTGGGAAGCTAACTGCTTTACAAATACTGAATTTTTTCTTAAAAATTTAAATCTCTAAAACTTGGTAATTTCTTCGTAGAAAAGAGGTCATATTTATAGCTTAGAATAACGTCTAAAATTGATAAAAAAAATCGTGTCTCTTGAAGTGGAGGAAAATATGAAAGTGGGAGAGAAAAATGGAGAAGAATTTGTCTGATAGCTGGAACGTGGATTCTGACTTCAAAGCTCATGGCAGGCGCCGTGGTCACATCGACTTACCTATCATGAGTCAGTAAGTCATGACGAGCGCCATGACCATAACGCATTACCCGTCGTGAACTCAAAACGTGACTTTTCTCCTCTTTTGTCTTTTATGGGGGTGCCCCGGGCCTTCAAGAAGTCATGGCGTACGCCACCACCCAGGTGAGGCCGCCATGACAGCTGCAAATGCCTCTTTTTCTCTCATTTTTGTTGTTTTTCACTATTTCCTCGCACGGAGGCCCCAGAGCGATAAATACCTGAAATGTACACAAAAACACTAACATAATACCATAAAAGGAATGGAAAAATACCAAAATATGCATGTGAATCAAATAAAAAATGTGGTAGTTTCCCGAGTTATCAGTTGTTCATACTGCTCAGTCTGAGTTTATTATTCCAAGTAATTGGCTAATTTTTATAGGAAACTTGTCGAACATGATGTTCAACACATGGTATGGGACATCCTTGCGTTCAGATTAGGTTCTAATTATCTTCATATTATCTTCAGGTTTGTTTCAATTTTAATTTCTTCAGAAGAGGTTGAAGATTGTGTTTGGAAAAAGCTTGTTAATCCAAATCAATTTTGAAAATATTTTATTCAAATAAGAATATTTAATTTTTGTAGGATTTGCATTGAATAAAAGATAAAGATTGATTTGATTGGATTTGATGTGAAGAAAAAGTTTATTTGAATATACTTTAATGGAAGATTTGTTTCATATTTGTTTTATCCAACTGTGTGCAGAAATTGATATGTAATATATTAATTGAAGATTTTATTAAACAAATATTCCTTGAAAATATTAAATTAGATTTGGATTTACACTTAATGAAGAAAACTCCAATCTCTATTAAAGAAGATTTAAAGTATGGTTCATCATTTTATTCATAGCCTTTACTTGAAGAGGCTAGAATTTTATTCATATCAATTGAAGACAATATTGGAAGTGTTTAATAAAGATTCATAATTTATTATTCGCAGAATGCAAGATGTTGAGCATAATGTCCCAGACATCATGTATCAACAAGTCACAAGTTGCTTGTTTGGAGCTTCAGATAAACTGAAGTATATATTGTCCTTATATGATTTGTTTTCTTTTTTTGTTATATCGTAGATATAAGTGTGTTAGCTTGAGTTTGGATTTGATAAAGATCTTATTCTAGCAAGATTGCATGTGGAGTGTTTAATTTATATCAATCAAGGATCTCAATCTTTTTAATAAAGATTTGATTGATCATGTGTGTTTTTAGAGGATGTGATGTGAATAAAGTACAACAAGAATAATCAACATATTCTGATTTATTCAAGATGATCAATCAAGATTGGAAATCATTATTATTGAAGATTTGTCTCAGGTACTTTTTAAAAGTCAACAGAATTTATGATTAGCTTTTGGAGCTGGACTTTTGTGGCTATATAAGGAGCTTATATCCTTTTTGAAGACTTAAACCTCAAGATAAATTATCTACTCATTATGAAACTTTTGTTTTTGGTTGAGTCTTTATTTTTTTGTAATATACTTTTCTTATATACTAATTATGTAAGCTTGAAAATGTTGTATTTGTGTGTATTTAGTTGTTTTATCTTTTCAATCATAGTGTTTAGTGTTTGAGTGAAAGTAAGAGGGGTTTCTTATTCAGGGGGGAGCTTGAATGAATCTTCACAGGTAGTATTAGGAAAGTGTCCTTGAACTAGGAGAATTCATAGTAAGCCTATTTTCCCTTCTAACTATTAGGAAGGGAGTTGTTCTATAGGGAGTTCTGAATAGAAATTCAATGGTAGTATTAGGATGAGAGACATTGAACAGCATTTGTTCATTTAAGACTATTTGTAATTTTACGACTGAGAGTGAATTTTCTTTCTTGGGTTGAATGTCCCTCAGGCGTACGTGATATTGCACCAAATTGGGTTGACAATGCCTGTGTTATTTTTTATTATGCCTTTATTTGATCTATTATGTAAGTACAATGTCATTCACATTGTGTCGGACATTTTTCCTCCTGTCATATTCCAAATTTGTCCTACCCTATTTGCATTATATTCTTTATTTCATTTACATCTGCATCAAAATGACCATTTTATTTAGTCGTGCCTTTGTATATCAGTCAAAGCAATCCATATACATGTGGTCCAATAAAGTCAAAGGGTCAAGGGTTTCGTAACCTTGATTAATACTTTCATCCTTTTCTTAGTACTTTTATAATTTTCATCTGCATCCTGCATCATTCTCTAATTTTCATTTGAAACAAGATCAAGGTCACAATTGCCTTTTGATTTTGGTTCATCTGGATGTCCTTTGTATTCTTTAATTTGAATTTAGCTTTCAATTATTCCAATGCATTTTCTATTTAGATTTTTCAAAATAAAAGAAAAGAAGACATTTTGGCTATCAAAAATAATTTTAATTCATGGTATCTTCCATTTGTTTTTATCACTTTATTACTAAATTTAGATTAAGTTTGTTTTTATTCACGTTTAATTTCACAATAAATAGAAAATTAAAAAATAGATTTACATTTTGTTTCTATTATTTAGATTACAAAATAGTAAATGATAAAAAAAAAATCTTACACCAGCTAGCAAATCCCACGCGACACCGTTGGAATGGGGGAGATTTTCCAATTTCTAACCAACGTGAAATCCATCCATGGACTCTCACTCTTTTTTCAATTCCACTCTTCATGCCTATCACATAAGACAAAATAAAACTAAAAAAATATGAGACTCTCTTTCCATAACCTCATTTTCTCTTTCACACAAAATAAAGACCCTCTCAACACAATACTCCCTCACCAATAATACATTTTTTGCTTTCTGTCAAACCTCAATTTTGACCCTGAATTTCCAAACAATACATATCACAACATATTCATCATCTTTGTATTAACATGTCATATAACTATCTTGCATTCAAAAATTCAAAAAATATGTGCCTTTTGCTTTCATTTTCGTTTTTTCTAAGCTCAGGTCTTGCAAGATTGAATCAAGGTTTGGGCAAGGCTGTCAGGTCAAATGTGTATGCAGTAATGGTTGATATTCAAGCAAGTTTAACATAATCTTAGTCAAACAAGTGGTTTGTTTTAGGATCAAGTTATCAGGTTGTAGCAAAGACAGTTATTTCAGAGTGGATAATCATCAGGGCCAGTTCACTTTCAATTAAGATTTTGGTGTAATAGCAACACAGTTCATATCTCAAGTCATCTGTGTCATTGGCTATTTTGGAGATAAGTGTGGATTGAATTCAAGTATTTGTGTTTAAGGATCCAGATCAGGGTTTTGCACCAGTTCAAGCACCTGATGAAGTCAAATTGCAAAGCCATCAAAAGTTAAGGCCAGGGTCGTCTTTGAGGGTGTGCAAAGCGGCCTACCGCACAAAGTCTCACATTTGTTTTCATGATTAAACTATGTAAAAAAAAGACCTTCATATACATTTTATGGTTGATTTATCGTTAAATAGGATCCCTTCATAAAATTTCATGATACAACTGAAGATATGGTTTGAGATGACATTTAAGGCATTGGGTCAATATTTCAAGTTATTTGCAAGTCCCAATTATATGGTTCATGTTCTTGTCATAGGATAATTTAAGTTTTCCATTCAATTCAAGACCATTTTAAGATGGAATTAAAATGTGGTGTTATTTCTCATGGAATTGATGCAGAGTTTTGATGCATTTCCAACTCTAGATCGAGTTATGCTTGATTCTATTTCCCAATAAATTGATGGATTAAATGGAGAGTGCCATTGGCAACAAACATATGTGTGAATTTATGACTCTAAGAACCATGTCTAGAACCGTAGTCGATGGTCACATAGTGCGGGCCCCATGAGAGGTAGATCTTGAAGAGTCGGTACAAATATGTCACTCAGAATAGGTTCATGTGATGGAGTGGACAACCGGCATGTAGTTTCCATAGGGCGAAAACATTCATGTAAATTTATGACTTTGAGGTCCCTTTTAAACCTTATATCACACCTGGTGAAAACCTTGTTCCGTGAAAAGAAATCAGCTTTATCCTCCATCTGTACCTTGGACTTATAGGACCTTGTGCCTGGAGAATTATAAATTTTACATCCATTTTCATATCATTGCATCTGCATTCATCAGCATGCATTGCATATCTTTCTTCCAACAAAAAACTCATTCCATCTTTTCCTCATTGCCAGCCAGTTGATTTCTCGACACTCATATTGAACATGTGGTAGCTGCAAGACATTTAAAGCATGACTAAACAGTGATAAGAAGAATATAAACACCTTGAAAGGTCAGCCAAACCAATTTGGAAGTCGTGGTAGCTATGTCAGAGAACAACCTTCAGCATGTTGAGGAGGAAAGTGTTGATCCCCCACCAGGTTTTACTATGACAATCAGCCCATTGTATGGTCTTCTGCCTAATGATGATCCTTAACAAGTGGATGTTGTAACACCCCACTTCCCAAAATCATTTAAATTAATAAACATTATAAATAAACAAAATCAGAGTTCCAATCTTCCCAAGTGGGATATCACATAAAAACCACGTTTCCTTATAAAAAGGTTTTCCTCCAAATACAGCGGAATATTAAATAATAAAACTCAATAAAGGTTTGATACGTTCACAGGAAAATAAAATGTAAGTTCAATATAAAACAAATAAAAACGCCCAAGTCCCGTGCTACGTATCAGAGCATCCTAGACTCGACGATCACACTAATATCCAAGCTAGCTAAGCACCTGGATTATCTGTACTTCCGAAGAAGCACAGACCACAACAACAACAAAGGGGTGAGAAATAATGATCGAAAATATAATGGTAATGTAATACATGTAAACAGGATAGTAAAAACACACTAACACACCAATATTCACCCCAACAACACCATATAATGAACCTACTGTTCAAATTACAATATAACATATTATAATGCAATTATGCAACTCAACACCATGCATGCGGTACCGACTCGTTGGTTCATTCAATCGAACCTGGATAGATCACTTACGCTCCTCCTGAGATATGATCTATCCCACACTATTCTCCACAAAGGAGTACCGATGAATCACTTACGCTCCTCCTGAGATATGATTCATCGGATGAGTCACTTACGCTCCTCCTGAGATATGACTCATCTCACCCAAAACACCATGATATGCACGACACCAATGCATAACTATTATATTCAGGCACACAAAGTGCACACGATTCACATGTCACATCATCATACATCAATGCATATATGTACGAACATAACATACACCAACACCATATAAATCAACCAGATAGTACACAAGTTCATATTTTAACACCAAGGTATAAACATATCCCACCACTCGGGGATACACTATCCTACTGATCACTACACACATATACATTAACTAATTGTCCACCGATAATATCAAGGAACACACATACTGTCACTAGTACGCAAGTTAAATCCCACACTCATCATCTTTACAGTGCATCAAGGCCAAAGGGATCACACAAGCCCAAAGCTCAAGGCCAAAGCATCATAAAAATTACATTCTGGTTCTGCTACGTTCGCTATTATTCGCCAGACGAAGGGAAGCGAACCTTCCCTGGCATTCGCCAGGCGAACCTGCTGGCGAAGCCCTGTTTTCAACTATCGTGCATTCGCCAGGCGAAGCAATCACTCGCCAGGCGAACCTTTGCTGGCATTCGCCAGGCGAAGTTCCTACCCTTGAGGTCTGGGACTTAATTCTGAATTATTCGCTTTTACTCGCCTCAGCTCGCCAGGCGAACACTCACCTCCATTCGCCAGGCGAAGCTTCACCAACACTCGCCAGGCGAAGCCCAGCGAATGCTGCGATTCACCAAATTCCCACAGTTCTGCAGTGCTATTCTAAGCCAAACTCAGCCTAACTGCTCACTCCCAATTCACAACCTATGATCAGTACCAACAATATACGATATCATAACTTATCGGTTTCTAAACCACATTCCCAAATCAACTCTTAGACATTCTATCGATACCTCAAAAGGTCACACAGAATTTCCCTAAAAACCGTAAAATCACCTATATGCCAAATTGGCCAAAAACAACAATTCATCAACGTTTAACATCCGACTATCAACAATCAACAACAATCACCACATATAATACAGAAAATCATATATCGATCAATTCCTACGGGGTTAAGGACTCCCCACTACCTTATACATGCATATACCATTCCCAATCAAATTTCTCCCCCCTTACCTTGTTAATCGGTTGATCGATGGAATCCTCCTAGATTTGGCCAACTCTGACTTCCCCTCTTCCCTTCGTTCTTCGCTTCCTTCCACGTTCTTTCCTCTTCTCTCTCTATCGCTCTTTCTCCCAATTCCCAAATGTCTCGTATTATCTTTCTAAAACTCCCCCCTTCATGTTTTATTTTCCTTTTTATTTCCTATCCCAATAATAATAACTAATAAAAATAACATAATAATAATAATCTTAATAATAATAATATTACTAATATTAATAATACTAATCATAATAATACTATTAATAATAATAATAATTCTAATAATTATTATTATTATCTCACCAAAATAATAATAATATTAATAATAATAAATATAATAAATATAATAATAATAATAACACCCCCACCAATGTTACCATTATTTTTATATTATTATATATCACACCAAAATATCACCAATAGTCCTCCCACATTAGGGGCACCCACCAAACATCATCAAATACACCCCCACCAAAGGGCACACCAACATATAATATTTAAAATAATAATAAAATGACCAAATAATTAAAATGGGTGTTACAACTCTCCCCCACTTTAATTATTTTCGTCCTCGAAAATTACCTGATGGAAATAGCTCTGGATACGCTTCTCGCATCCTGCTTTCCAACTCCCATGTCACACTGCCTCCTACAGCACCTCCCCAAGCTACCTTCACCAAAGGTATTTCCTTCCCTCGGAGCTGTTTCATCTTACGGTCTTCGATCCTCAACGACATCGTCTCAACAGTAAGATTCTCCCGAACCTGGACATCATCTCTTTGAATCACATGAGATGGATCAGAAACATACTTTCGCAATTGCGACACATGAAACACATCATGTAGATTCGACAACTCAGGCGGCAACGCCACCCTATAGGCCACAACACCAATTCTTTGCAAAATCTCATAAGGTCCAATAAACTTAGGATCCAAATTCTTGGACTTCAATGCACGACCCACACCAGTCATCAGATTAACTCTTAGGAATACGTGATCACCTACACAGAATTCCAACTCTTTCCTCCGATTATCATGATAACTCTTTTGCCTACTCTGAGACACTTTCATTTTCTCCCGAATCATTTGAATCGTCTCAGTAGTCTGCTGTACAATTTCTGGTCCAAGCACCACACTCTCACCAGTCTCATACCAACACAGAGGAGTCCTACACCTCCTCCCATACAAAGCTTCAAACGGTGCCATTTCAATACTCGAATGGTAACTATTATTGTACGTGAACTCAATCAATGGTAAATGAGTATCCCACGCACCACCCTTTTCCAATACACAAGCTCTCAACAAATCCTCAAGCGACTGAATAGTCCTCTCCGACTGACCATCAGTTTGCGGATGATAAGCTGAACTCAACTTCAACTTAGTACCCAAAGCTTCCTGCAAGCTCTTCCAAAATTCTGAAGTAAACCTCGGATCTCTATCCGACACAATACTGGATGGAACACCATGTAACTTCACAATTACCCGAATATAAATCTCCGCCAGCTTCGTCAACGGGAAACTAATATTAATTGGCACAAAGTGTGCAGACTTCGTCAATCGGTCTACGATCACCCATATAGCATCAAAACCTCTCGCCGTGTTTGGAAAACCAGTAACAGAATCCATAGAAATGCAATCCCATTTCCAAACCGGAATTTCCAACGGTTGCATAAATCCAGAAGGTCTCTGGTGTTCCACCTTCGACTTCTGACACGTCAAACAGGCATACACAAATTGAGCAATGTCTCGTTTCATACCAGGCCACCAAAATAATTTCTTCAAATCATGACACATCTTCGTAGCTCCTGGATGAATACTCAAACTACTACGATGTCCATCACTCAAAATCAGCTTTTTCAATTCCTCATCATCTGGTACACAAATTCTGCCTCTAAATCTCAACACACCTGTACTATCCAATTTAAAGTCACTATTGGAGTCACTTCCTACTCCAGGCATCAAATCTACCAATTTCACATCCAACTTCTGATTTTCTCTTATCATATCCAAGAAGTCATTATTTACCTGCAACATACCCAACATTACACTGTCTGCAGTAGTCTCACAAACCATGCTCAAATCCCTAAACTGTTCAATTAACTCAATTTCTTTCACCATCAGAGCTACCATATGAATTGCTTTTCTGCTCAAAGCATCTACCACTATATTGGCCTTTCCCGGATGATAACTCAAACTGAAGTCATAATCCTTCAAAAATTCTAACCATCTTCTCTGCCTCATATTCAGCTCTTTTTGATCAAACAGGTATCTCAGACTCTTATGATCACTAAACACTTCAAATCTCGAACCATACAAATAATGTCTCCAGATTTTCAACACAAACACTATCGCAACTAACTCAAGGTCATGAGTAGGATAATTTCGCTCATGCACTCTCAGTTGCCGCGAAGCATATGCTACTACCTTACCATTCTGCATAAGAACTCCGCCTAATCCCATCTTAGACGCATCACAGTACACCACGAACGGTTCACTCGGAGTCGGTAACACTAACACCGGTGCCGTAGTCAATCTCTTTTTCAACTCTTCAAAACTTTCTTCACAAGCAGCGTCCCATACAAAAACTTGGTTCTTTCTCGTCAACTGAGTCAATGGCAACACCAAATTAGAGAACCCTTCAATAAACCTGCGGTAATAACCAGCTAACCCCAAAAAGCTTCTAATTTCCGTCGCTATCTTCGGCGGTTCCCACTGCAATACCGCACTTACTTTTGACGGATCCACCGCTATTCCATCTTCAGATATTACATGCCCCAAGAAACTTACTTTCTTCAACCAGAAGTCACACTTTGACAGTTTAGCAAATAATTTATTTTCCTTCAACACTTGCAAGGCAATTCTCAGATGTCCTGCATGTTCTTCATCAGATTTAGAATAAATTAATATATCATCAATAAACACTACAATGAACTAATCCAAATAAGAATGTAAAATTCTGTTCATATACTCTATAAATACTCCCAGCGCATTAGTCACTCCAAACGGCATTACAGCATATTCGTAATGTCCATATCGAGTCCTAAAGGCAGTCTTCTGAATATCACCTTCTTTTACTCTTATCTGATGATAACCTGATCTTAAGTCGGTCTTACTAAACACACGAGCTCCCACCAGCTGGTCCATCAAATCATCAATCCTCGGGAGAGGATACTTATTCTTAATAGTCACCTTATTCAACTGACGGTAATCGATGCACAAACGCATACTACCATCCTTCTTCTTCACCAACAACACTGGAGCTCCCCACGGCGATACACTTGGCCTAATAAACTTCCTATCCAACAATTCTCCAATTTGAGACTTCAACTCAGCCAATTCCACTGCAGACATCCTGTACGGTGCCATGGAAATAGGCCTCGTACCAGGAACAAGATCAATATCAAATTCCACTTCTCGCGTCGGAGGCAATTCCGTAATGTCGTTAGGAAACACTTCCAGAAATTCATTCACTACTGCCAATTCCTCCATTGACACTTTACTATCCACCGATAAGGTTGCAAATAAAGCAAACACTCTAGTTTCATCTTCCAACAAGGCCCTCAATTCTTTATTCGTCAAAGAACCTGCCAAAGCTTCCTCTTCAGGGGTCAGGAACAACAATTCCTTCCGAAAACAGTCGATGTAGACTCGGTTGAACTCTAACCAGTTCATACCCAGAATAACATCCAACTTACCAAGCGGTAGACAAATCAGATCCACTCCAAATTCTCTACCGAAAATAGTCAACGGACACTTCAGGCATACCAAAGAAGTAGTCACTGAACCTATAGAGGGTGTCTCAATAGTCATTCGTCCTTCAAGAGTCGATGGCACCAACCCTATCCTCTCCACACATTCAACAGAAATAAACGAGTGGGTTGCACCCGTATCAATAATAGCAGTCAAAGGAATATTATTGATAATACAAGTACCTTTGATAACTCGCTCATCACTAACGGCTTGAGTCCCTGCCAGAGCAAACACTTTACCACCTGCCGGAGATGCCTGAGACCTCTTCGGCTTCTCACAATGGGTACTAATATGACCTGTCTCACCACAATTATAACAAGTCGGCATAGTGGCCCTGCAATCAGCTATCACATGGCCTGGCTTACCACACTTGAAGCATTTCTTCACTCCTTCCTTAGTACAATCCTTAACGCGATGACCCGAGCCACCACACCTAAAACATTTCACGTCAGCAGACATGTCCTCTTCTCTGGACTTCTTATCAGCAATAACCTTGCGTTTTCCTCTGTCATCCGAACTACTGTAAGGAGTACCACTGAATCTCTGCTTACCCTTACGGTCATTTGCAGCCTTGTAGTGCGCAATCCTTGCCCGGTTGTCATTGTCATAGATCCTGCTCCTGCTCACCAGTTCAGGATAGTTTCTGATCTTCTGACACGCGATTCCTAGCTTAACTTCTGGGCGCAGTCCATTCTCAAATTTCATACACTTGGATGTCATCGCATCATCAGTATTGTAGTGAGGACAATACTGCACCAGCTCCTCAAACTTTGCAGCATATTCTGCTACTGTCATGCCACCCTGCTTCAGTTCCAAGAACTCAATCTCCTTAGCACTACAAATGTCTTCCGGGAAATACTTCTCCAGAAAACCTTTGCGAACCACATCCCAAGTGATGGTAGTTCCTGCAGTCACCCACCTCTGGCGGCAATTATCCCACCAAGCTTCAGCCTCACCCTCCAGCATGTGAGTACCAAACCTCAACTTTTGCTCATCACTGCAATTCATGGTTCTGAAAATCTTTTCAATCGCCTTCAGCCACTTCTGGGCAGCTTCAGGGTCCAAAACTCCTCCTTCAAAGGTCGGCGGCTTGTTGCTCCGGAACTGCGCTAAATCTCTAAAATGGTCACCCGCAGCTTGGTTCTGGTTAGCAACTACTTGCGCCATCGCTTGCATAGCAGCAGCCAAAGCAGCATCGTTCCTTCCTGCCATACTGCTCAACAACAACAACACCAAGTTAAATGATACTCAATCTCTATCCTAAAGGACAGACTCAACTCGACTCAACAACACTGGCCGGACGGACCGACCTGCTCTGATACCAATTGTAACACCCCACTTCCCAAAATCATTTAAATTAATAAACATTATAAATAAACAAAATCAGAGTTCCAATCTTCCCAAGTGGGATATCACATAAAAACCACGTTTCCTTATAAAAAGGTTTTCCTCCAAATACAGCGGAATATTAAATAATAAAACTCAATAAAGGTTTGATACGTTCACAGGAAAATAAAATGTAAGTTCAATATAAAACAAATAAAAACGCCCAAGTCCCGTGCTACGTATCAGAGCATCCTAGACTCGACGATCACACCAATATCCAAGCTAGCTAAGCACCTGGATTATCTGTACTTCCGAAGAAGCACAGACCACAACAACAACAAAGGGGTGAGAAATAATGGTCGAAAATATAATGATAATGTAATACATGTAAACAGGATAGTAAAAACACACCAACACACCAATATTCACCCCAACAACACCATATAATGAACCTACTGTTCAAATTACAATATAACATATTATAATGCAATTATGCAACTCAACACCATGCATGCGGTACCGACTCGTTGGTTCATTCAATCGAACCTGGATAGATCACTTACACTCCTCCTGAGATATGATCTATCCCCCACCATTCTCCACAAAGGAGTACCGATGAATCACTTACGCTTCTCCTGAGATATGATTCATCGGATGAGTCACTTACGCTCCTCCTGAGATATGACTCATCTCACCCAAAACACCATGATATGCACGACACCAATGCATAACTATTATATTTAGGCACACAAAGTGCAGACGATTCACAGGTCACATCATCATACATCAATGCATATATGTACGAACATGACATACACCAACACCATATAAATCAACCAGATAGTACACAAGTTCATATTTTAACACCAAGGTATAAACATATCCCACCACTCGGGGATACACTATCCTACTGATCACTACACACATATACATCAACTAATTGTCCACCGACAATATTAAGGAACACACATACTGTTACTAGTACGCAAGTTAAATCCCACACTTATCATCTTTACAGTGCATCAAGGCCAAAGGGATCACACAAGCCCAAAGCTCAAGGCCAAAACATCATAAAAATTACATTCTGGTTTTGCTACGTTCGCTATTATTTGCCAGGCGAAGGGAAGCAAACCTTCCCTAGCATTCGCCAGGCGAACCTGCTGGCGAAGCCCTGTTTTCAACTATCGTGCATTCTCCAGGCGAAGCAATCACTCGCCAGGCGAAGTTCCTACCCTTTAGGTCTGGGACTTAATTCTGAATTGTTCGCTTTTACTCGCCTCAGCTCGCAAGGCGAACACTCGCCTCCATTCTCCAGGCGAAGCTTCGCCAACACTCGCCAGGCGAAGCCCAGCGAATGTTGCGATTCACCAAATTCCCACAGTTCTGCAGTGCTATTCTAAGCCAAACTCAGCCTAACTGCTCACTCCCAATTCACAGCCTATGATCAGTACCAACAATATACGATATCATAACTTATCGGTTTCTAAACCACATTCCCAAATCAACTCTTAGACATTCTATCGATACCTCAAAAGGTCACACAGAATTTCCCTAAAAACCGTAAAATCACCTATATGCCAAATTGGCCAAAAACAACAATTCATCAATGTTTAACATCCGACTATCAACAATCAACAACAATCACCACATATAATACAGAAAATCATATATCGATCAATTCCTACGGGGTTAAGGACTCCCCACTACCCTATACATGCATATACCATTACCAATCAAATTTCTCCCCCCTTACCTTGTTAATCGGTTGATCGATGGAATCCTCCTAGATTTGGCCAACTCTGACTTCCCCTCTTCCCTTCGTTCTTCGCTTCCTTCCACGTTCTTTCCTCTTCTCTCTCTATCGCTCTTTCTCCCAATTCCCAAATGTCTCGTATTATCTTTCTAAAACTCCCCCCTTCATATTCTATTTTCCTTTTTATTTCCTATCCCAATAATAATAACTAATAAAAATAACATAATAATAATAATCTTAATAATAATAATATTACTAATATTAATAATACTAATCATAATAATCACTACGCCAGAAATGACTTTTAGCAGCGCAACAAAAGACAGCGCTTTCTAAAAAAGCGCTGCTAAAGGGTCATGAAAAAAAAACAAAAAAATAGCATACCTAAGACAGCGCTTGTTAAAAAAGCGCTGCTAAAGGGGGGTCAAAGAAAGCGCTTTACAAAAGCGCTGCTAAAGGGGGGGTCTACGAAAGCGCTTTTAAAAAAGCGCTGCTAAAGGGGGTCATAAGGCAGACCTATAGCAGCGCTTTTAAAAGCGCTGCTAAATGCAAAAAAAAGCGCTGCTAAAGGGGGTCCTAAGGCATACCTATAGCAGCGCTTCTAAAAGCGCTGCTAAATGCCAAAAAAAGCGCTGCTAAAGGGGGTCCTAAGGCAGACCTATAGTAGCGCTTTTAAAAGCGCTGCTAAATGCCAAAAAAAGCGCTGCTATAGGTTTAAGTAGCATAAATTTAAAAAATTCCAATATTTTCACAGAATCAGAACAGTCTTCTTCTTTCTTATTTCCACTCGCGAATGTTGCCCTATTCAGAATTAGAACAGTCATCGTCGACGCATTCCGTCCGCGCCTCCGTCCGACAGCCTCCGTCCGTCGTCTTTCCTCCGGTCATTCCGTCGTCACCTCATTCTGCCGCCGTCCGTCCATTGTTACGGTATTTGAAGTTTTTCATTTTGCATTTTTCTGGATTAATGTCTTAGTATTTCATTTTTTTGGATTATATGATGTTAGTGTTACTTCTTTTCTGAGTTTTTGACTTGTTTTTGTTGATACCGTTGATGAAAATTACTCGTTTGATATTGGCTTGAGTTTTGTATACAAGGTGTTTGTTGAAATGCCACAATGAATTTACTTATGTTAACTTTCATTATATCTAGCCGTATACAAGGTGTTTGCTGAAATGCCACACCTTATATGAGTTCTTTTTACTAATAATTTTCATAAGGGAAATACTGCACATATATTCAATGATTTTTAGATTATGTTGCTTTAGAAACTTCACACTATTTGTGATTTAGATGAAAGCTTTAAGTTTCTGTTAATCTTGAAATTTATTTATTTTTCTTAATCCTTATTTTTCTATGAAATAGTCTAAATTCACAAATAATCCTTATTTATTTATTAAATTTTAAAACATAAATATATAGATCCGACAACTTTTTTGAAATAAAGTTTGTTTGGCGAGTTACACAACATTTAATGAATTCGCGTGTCTTCATGAATGTGGATATAGTTTTAGAATGTATAGATCATTCATACAGCTTTATGTTTGTATATGTATAATGATGTTTGATGTTGCAGCATTACATTGTATCAAAATCTATATTTTGAGGGACTATATCTTTCGTCTTCTTCAATTGCAAATGCCATGATCAATCTTATTCCCGGAGTTACATTTTTAATAGCAGCCTTTGTAGGGTAATTAATAACTAACTTAACTTATATTTGTTAGTCAATCAAAATTCAAACCAATAATAATATGTTTCTTTGAATATTTTACAGAATGGAAAAAGTAAATATTAGAAGTTTGAGAACTATAGCCAAAATTGTGGGGACTTTGATATGTATTTGTGGAGCTTTGTCTATAGTATTGTTGAAGGGTCCAAAACTATTAAATGCAACGATCATACCTTCAAAATCAATCATGGCTGGAAGTGATACTGATAAGAATTGGTTGCTAGGATGTGTTTTTCTTTTGGCAAGTAGCGTTGCCTGGTCATTTTGGCTAATTTTGCAGGTACTTAATTTCAGTACAATCAAAGTCTTAAATAACGGTCTATGCTTACGCGATTTTAGTCGGCACAGGTGTTAGTGGTTGTTGCGGATGTGAATTAACCATAATTAATTCCTTATCATAAAAACCATCAATAACAGAATCAATAACAAAATCAATATCGGTACCATCAGAGACTGTTTTTTAAAATCTTAATAATTAATACTTATGATATAACTATTATTCTATAAACATATAACATTTCACCCTTATATATTTTTCAGGTTCCAGTTTACAAAAGTCATCCTAATTATTTATCACTGTCAGCTTGGATGTGTTTCATTTCAACATTACAATCAGCCGTAGTGACAGTATTCTTGGAGCCAGACCTTAATGCATGGAAGATTAATTCTCTACTTCAATTTGGTTCCACTTTATATGCGGTAGTTTTTCATGATGATACACACCAATATTTATAAATTATAATCTTAGATAATTTGTAATAAATATATTTTGTAGGGAATTATGGGATCAGCGGTTATGTTTTGTCTTCAAGCATGGTGCATAACACAGAGATGACCTCTTTTCTCTGCATTGTTTAGCCCTCTTGTGACAGTGATTGTGATTGTATTGGCTGCTTTGGTACTTCATGAGGAAATATATATTGGAAGGTAATGATAATGAAGATTAATTCTATAAATACATATTTAATTATTAATCTGATTAACAGAAACTTCAAATAATGATAAGAACTGAAAATTTCATAGAAATCTAGTACTTAATGATTTACATGGGCCTGTTCAAGTGTATTGTTACTTATCTATTATTGTTTTTACTTGTGCTGTTGTTAAGATGAATCATGTTCTATTGAATTAAGCTTGGAAGACATTCAATTGAATAATGATACAAAGCTTGAAGAAAACCGTGTATTTGTGGCTGATAGTGAACTCCATGCAGTCTCATACAGAATTCAATAGTCAAGTAAAGATTGTTAAGTTTATTTCTTCCTAATGTGACATCTGATATTGTATCTATTTGTAAAGTTATCAGATTTGTAATTATATGTGAATTGATTGTATATATGATTTTATTCTGAGGATCGGACTGTGTTGTAATATATTTAAGCAGGTTTATGTGTATAATATTTCAAAGTGATGAATTATAATGTATACTTTAGTTATTGTGTATAATATTACAAATTGATGAATACACAAAAATAAGGCCAAAATAATTGTTATATATAAGGCCAAATTGTTGAACTAAAGACCTGAATTATAAGCAGGGAATGTATTTGTTATAAGCAGGTTTATTGAAAAATATATAAAAAATGTGATTATTTTTAAAAAAAAAAAAATTCAAAATCGTGAAGAATAGACAACGCTTTTAAAAAAAGCGCTGCTAAAGGGGCAAAAAGAGGCATAAAAAAGCGCTGTTATAGGTTGGAAAATGAGGGTCTAAGAAAGCGCTTTAAAAAAGCGCTGCTAAAGGGGGGGGTCTAAGACAACGCTTTAAAAAAGCGCTGCTAAAGGGGGGGTCTAAGAAAGCGCTTTTAAAAAGCGCTGCTAAAGGGGGGAGATGAAGAGGGATTAGGCAGCGGTTATGAAAGCGCTGCTATAGGGTGAAAAAAGCGCTGCTAAAGGCCAAAAAAAAAGCGCTGCTAAAGGCAAAAAAAAGCGCTGTCTTTACCTTTAGCAGCGCCACTTTAGGCAGCGCTTTTAAGCGCTGCTAAAGGCAAAAAAAAGCACTGCTAAAGGTCTTTTTTGGCATAGTGAATACTATTAATAATAATAATAATTCTAATAATAATTATTATTATCTCACCAAAATAATAATAATATTAATAATAATAAATATAATAATAATAATAACACCCCCACCAATGTTACCATTATTTTTATATTATTATATATCACACCAAAATATCACCAATAGTCCTCCCACATTAGGGGCACCCACCAAACATCATCAAATACACCCCCACCAAAAGGCACACCAACATATAATATTTAAAATAATAATAAAATGACCAAATAATTAAAATGAGTGTTACAGATGTTCCTACTCAAATTCAGACGGTGCATATCCCGATATCAAACGAAGTTCCCATTGTGCAAAAGAACCGCACTCTTCATATTGATGAAGAGGGTCCCCAATTTGCAAGAAATGTGCCAAATTCTCATAGTTCCCGCCTAATGGCAAAAATGGAGCGTTCTCAAGTGACTGAAGTAGAAGAAATAGATCATGACCTTGAGAAACGATTGAAGTCTATGTAAGGCTTTAACATAGTGAGACTTGATGACATGTGTTTGGTGCCAGGTCTTTTTATACCTCTGAAGTTTAAAATACCCAACTTCGAGATGTACCAAGGGAATAGTTGTCCAAGGAGTCATTTGATGATGTTTTGCCGAAAAATAACCTCATATACCCGGGATGATAAGTTGATGATTCACTATTTTCAAGACAGTTTATGTGGGGCATCATTGAGTTGGTACATAAAGCTAGAAAAGATTCATATTCAATCATGGGAAGACTTAGCCAACACCTTTTTGAAGTAGTACAACTACAACTTGGATGTGGCTCCGGATAGGAGATAGTTATTGAGTATGTCTCAGAAAGACAATGAATCATTCAGAGAATGTGCACAGTGATTGAGAGAATTGGTAGCCCAAGTACAACCATCACTCTTAGCCAGAGAGTTAGTTGACATATTAATGGATACCTTGCAAAGCCCGTACTTTTAAATGATGATAGGTATTACATCATCTGACTTCTCTGACTTGGGGAAAGTTGGAGAATGCATCGAGAACGGCCTCAAAAATGGAAAAATCCAAGATGTCTCAAGCAGCCAGGCTAGTGAGAATGAATCCCACAACAAATCCCAAAAGGAAGAAGAGGATGTAATTAATGCAGTCATGGGAAATGTCAAGTATTCTCAATGTGCACCTGCAAGACCTTTTGGTCCCTCATATTCTCAGTGGTCATCATTTTTAATGCCACACTATCCTTACAGGTAACTAGTAATGCCTAGAGCGCCATACCAGAAATTCTGGATTTCTCCTCATTTAAATCAACGAGTTCGTGGTCGAGGATATCAGAATCAACTTTAGAGTCAGGATAGGCCTAACAACAATCAGGAAAAAATGAATTCTCCTCTCGACTCAATTATTATGTCATACAGTAAACTTTTTCCATATCTCATCTGAAGCTTGCTGGTAGATCCCGGGTCTCTCAAGTCGTTGCTAGAACCAGACCTGCCTGGGTACGATCTCGATGTGTAATATGGATATCATGCTGGATCAATGGGACACTCAACTAAAGACTGCAAAGCTTTCCAAGCCAAAGTACAACACTTTATTGATAAAAAGTACATATCCTTTCCAGAAAGAAACTTGGTTGTGCATGTCAACCTCTTGTCTAATTAAGTTCGAAGACTTTAGAGAGATCTCCTCAAGCCCTGAAAATCATTGGATCTTTTTTATCACATGCATTTGTAGTTTTCTTTCTTGTTAAACGCTACTTGTTTTTTAAACATTATTATTTTGAATGGTAATATTAATGAAGTCATCGTGCATTTTTGAATTAATCATCTCGCATTCGCTCATTTTTCTTCTCTTATATAAAAAAAATCCATATACCTCTCGTCAACATTCTTTATCAAATTGTTGTTTTAGCAAATATTGGAGGGAGGATGATGAAAACGAAATACCCATAATTGTTTTTGGTATATTTTTGGATAAAATCCTGATGATGATATATATGCATTGTTTCAAATCCCCAAACACCGGAGGAATAAGAAGTTAGTCCCTAGTAAACCACTTTGAGCCTAGAAGTTGGAGTTCCCTTCGGATTTCTAAACTCTTACGCTTAACTTGGGGTATGGATAATGTTCAGTTAATCTGATTACAAGATTAAGCATCATGTCTAAGGGTCGACCACATGTTATTCTTCGCACACATCCCGACTTGTCGAAATAACTGTGAAAATTTCAAAAGTTATGACGGTTGTTCTTCGATGGCCAATGACTTGGAAGTCACAACCTTTCAGCAAAAATAAAAAGAATCAAAAAAGAAAGTCTACTAAGTCGAACACCTAAAGAGGCGACTTAGGCAAAAATTATGGCAATCCTGGTGGGCTCGGAAAAAAATTGGTCCTGGCAATAAAAACCATATTCGTTAACCACCTTGTTAAAAATCAAAAGGCCACTGACATTCATGGTCAAAGACAAAATAAGATGATTTCCTTTTCAAGCGAAACTTGAATTTTCATCTTCACTCTTACACCGTCAAACTTTCTTAAAAGATGTGTACGTAGAATTTACTAAACATAGGACTGGAGATCATCACGAAGAATGGGTGGGTACCAAACAAACTTTGAGCTTTATATCCTTTATACCAATCAATTTGCAAATTCATGACCACATTCTAATTTATTTCAAGTTCAAATTCATTCTAATTTAAATCAAGAAAAAGTCCATAAACCCTTTGCTTAGTTACCATTTTTTTAAACTCATTTGTCCAAGCCCATGTTACAAAATTGCAAAAAAATAAGTAATCAAAACCAACTTCGTATGAGTATATATACATACTTGCATTGATGTGAGAAGGGGGTCAATCCATAAACATCTGCGCCGCCACTTGTTCATATTCCTTTCTTATTTTGAAAATGAAAAGCAAGTTTCAGTAGCTGAAAAACGTTTTTGCTTCTCTTCCATGATAACGACTTTCTTTTCTTCTTTATTTTTCATCTACCGTAACAACTCATTGTTCCAACACAAACACATAAACCTCACATCATTACATCGATCTCCATTTCATCTTCTTCATGACACCTAGATGATAATCACCTTTAAATAATCACGTAACTTCACCATCATACTCACTGTTTCCATCAACCTCCACAAAACCATAACCTTACCACTTTCCATACCACCTTCTTCTCCACCACAAGAAAACTCTTCACACAAACCTTTACCTCACTAACTAATTCCCTCACAAAACAATTATTCTCAGGGTTTGTTTCCCAAAGAAAAATGAAAAAAGATCTTGGCGAGGACACTAGAAAAATAAACCAACTAGTCCCTATCCTCTTTCTTTCCTTATAACCGAGAAGCCTAACATTTCTAAGCAAACATTAATACGCACACCTAACCTAATAGTTCCCATTTATAAAAACGAACATGATATATGCTAATATCTTTCTTTTGCGTAACCAACTCTCGAACTCAGACTCTTGGTTGTGATGACCATGTCCTTTCTTTTCGTTTAGGGATTTTATCGACATTTTCCCTTTTTTCTTTATGGGAATAAATAAAGTTCGGCAACGACTCTGTTAATTTATCCTACAGGCGTGCAATTGCACTTCGCGATTCCGTCTCTCGTTTTTTGAGATACGACACTCTCAAACTTGAAAAAGAAGAAAAACTCAAATGGCTCACCCAACAAATCCTTTCTCTATGCAAAAACTGAAGAAAAATGAAAAAAAAAAATCATCACCCTGCATCTCTTCCCTTCATTTTCCTTTGGTGAAAAACCTGGAAAAAAAAAAAAAAAACCAAACCACCTTCCTCTCTCCTATTTTGTGCCAATAATATATATACAAAACTCTGCCATCAAACAACCACTCTTAACTTTCTTCTTCAAGCTTACTTCATCCCTCACGATATTGTTTCCACCATAAACGTTCCATCAAAACCACTGTTTGAACACTACTGTAAAATCCAACAGCACTCGACAACAACTTCAAAGTCGATCCTTTTTCAACTCTGTCTCCGAATTTGCAGCAACACTATCAAAGTTTGGATCATCACTTCGCAATCTTTGATCGGTATTTCGACTTGATTTCTGTTTGTTCTTTTTTGTATATTCTATTTGCACATGAGCTCGTGCAGAGTAATGTAATGCAGCTGAAAAATTAAAAATACTATGTTTTTTATTGTTTGTTTCTATTGTAACTTGAATTAGATAGATCCGTGTGTGCAACATCCTTCATATAATTTTGAATGTTTGTTAGTATTATAATATGGATATGTTGTTATGGATTGTTGAAGCAAATGAAATATTGCTGTTGCGTGTTGGCTTGAGCATGCATCTTCTTATTTCTATTTTATTCATTTTCAGAATTATGTATATTATTATTAGTGTTTTTGAGTTTTGATAGTATATTAAATTTGGGTCATTTGTTTGTAGGCCCACTGTTTTTATCTTTTGTGCACTCTTGTCTTACTAATTACACCTCATTAGCATTTTAATTAAGTTATGATAATATGGTGCCTTCAGTTGATTCATGTCTTTGTGTTAAATATCAAATTTTCTAATATGTGGATTCGATATTTATATGTCATTATATCGTCAAAATTTTGATACATTTATAGGATATTTTCACCGTATTATGACATTTGTGTATGATATTATACTCATGTTGTCGTTATGTATAAATCGACTTTGAGCACACTGCGGTTAACTTGCTTCAATTATTACGTCGTAATTTTATCACCTATTCCATTTTTATTAAATTACTTAATTAATTAAATTATGTATAATTAGTTAACTTTGATTAACTAATTTTAATTAACGTGATTATTTGATTTAATCAAATAATTTTGATATTTAATCTTAATTACTCTAATTAATTGATATAATCAGACTTTAATCGATTAATTTTGTTAATTAAAACTTGATCATTTCATTTCAAACCATTTTCATGATTCATATTCATAAACCAAAACCTTTGGTCCAACGTCAAGTGGATCCATTTTCTCAAACCAATCTGCTTCGATTCAATTCAAACTTAAAACCTCTTCAAGCCAATTTCATTATCGAATTCAAACCTTTTTTCAAAATCACTTTCATAATCAAAACCTAAGAAAATTATTTTTACAATAAACTTGGTTGAAAAAGGAAGGGTGGTGTAGACTTTTTCCTTCCCCGATTTTTCAGACAATGTTGTAGAGCTCTTTGTCCAAATATTTTTCTTCCATTCTAGGAAGGGTGGTGTAGACTTTTTCCTTCCCCGATTGTTTATGCAATGTTGTTAAGATCCGTGCCTAAATAATTGTCTGTTATCAATAAACCATGACTTAATTCACCATATATTCTTTCATAATATTAACGAAGAAAAAGGAAGGGTGGTGTAGACTTTCTTCTTCCCCGACTATTTGGGCAATGCTGTAGAGCTTTATGTCTGAAAACTCGTCTTCCGCCTAAAACATACTCAACACATTCAAACCTTTTGCCTTTCGGCTTTTAATTCAAAAACTTTTCATAAACTAAAGAAGCTTATTCCATTCCGCGACAATGCAAACAAAACTTCCACATGTGAAGATCAAACGTTTTCCACTCGAATGTGATGATGGAAAGAATTTGTGTTGATCCATATTCAGTCATTCATTCTTGAAGTGATGTAAATGTTCAATTATCCATGTTTTGGGTAGCAATGCTTTCCGTTCGAATGCAACTTGAGAATATCTCACTAAAATGAACCAACCTACAATCATTTTCTACCCATAACTAAGTAGCCTTGAATTCTCTATTTCACCTAGAGATATGTAGGAGTAAGACCCGCAATCTTGCCAGGAACCCTAATAAAAATTTGTTTGCAACCCCTTTCTTTTTCATCTTTAATTGTTAACCATTCAAAGTAAATAATTGACAAAAGATAGCATTCAATCCCAAGTCTAACTAAAAGGTTCTCGTTGAGTATAAAGGACGTAAGGGGTGCTAATATATTCCCCTTGCGTAATCGACTTCCGGATCCAAATTTGGTTGCGACGACCATTTTGTTTTTTCAAAGGTTTTATCAATATTTTCATATTCCTTCATTAGATTAAATAAAGTTCAAGGGCGACTCTATTAGAATAATTTTTTCATGAGCATTTGATATACGTTTCGCGAAGGATCCTATTTTTCGAGGTGCGACACCTCATAAGAACAAAATTTCAACTCGTATCAGAGCAGGCACCCTGTTTTGTTTGGGTGTGCTCCAAGGTTTTTGTTCTGTTCAAGATGGAGATCTTCAAAAAAAAGGAAGAGCAGTTCATCAACCAAATATTCTTTATGGTATTAAGAATCCTCCAAATAATAGAGTTGAAGACAATTATGAAGATTGTGATGACCAAGTAGATTATGATACTGAAGAAAATCTCATGCTTGCTAAGATCTTTGGTAAAGTCATGGGAAAAATAGATATGAGATCTGGGAATAATTTCTATACAAATGTCCAAGATAATTAACAACTCAATTTAAAGAGGTGTAAAATTTAGCTTGAAGTAATGGGTGGTGAAAATCTCAATTGGATCCAATGTCTTAAATGCAAAGCTTTTGGATATATTTTGTTAGAACAAAGTATGTTCATGATATATATCCTTAGTTTTGATGATAACTTAAATATTAAAAGAACAATGGTGTTATCTAATACGTGTTCAAGCATGCAGGTTCTTATAATAAAAAGACATACTCAGAATCTGGTATGAAGGCACACTTGAGTGAAGCTGAGTTACGTGTTTCTGATGATACAGAATCTGAAAGAACACTTGTTAAGTGTTGTCTGGTGGAGACTCTGATGCTGAATGCCTCAGTATTAGAAGAAGCAACACTTTGGTTCTACACTTGGTAATTATATTGGCTTATGATGATTGTTCAGAAGTTGTAGCGAAGCTAAAGCTATTTGTACTGCAGAAAGCAAGTTGTATTGTCAAATCAGCTTGATAGCTAGAGTATTTAATCACAACGCTCAAGAAGAGTTGACATTCTTTACAGATAACCACTATCAACGACTCTATAGTACATGATACTTTTGAAAACGCCATGGTTAAATAAATTACACAATGGATCAAGATCTTCTTTCACTACTACGGAAAAGGCATTTAATAATGGCTAGAAAAGATATATAACAATGTGGGACCAGACGTTGTTATGTAGTATGTCATTGTATATGCGGAACTTACAATCACGGTCCAAGGACCGTTGTTGTATTCTAGAAAGTGCGTGTTATACCATAACGTTTAGTTAATCTAACCGTTGTGATAGAATATGGTCAACATTCAATATCGCAACAGTTAGTTTATTTAACCATTGTGATAGAATCCGATCAACGTTCAATATCACAATGGTTAGTTAATCCAACCGCTATCAAAACTTCCTCTATTTTAAATATGCAATTCTCTGCTTTTTAAATTCTTCCCATTTTTTTATCCTGTAACTATTATAACCATATTAGAGAATTTACAACAACCTGTATTTTTGTAAACCATGCATAAAGAGCATAAAAAATAACTAACATTGTGCATCAAAAGCCAAAATTAATATTTACATTAAACACAATATATTTACATTAAACACAAAAGTAATATTCACATCATCAATACAGAAAATAACTTATTAGCACATCTTAATAGATCAATCAGCAAGATCCTTAAGCACATTGTGGATATACACCCAACGTCTACGAAGATCTACAAAGTCCTCAACGGAGAATGAGATTTCATCATTAAACATCTACATAAGAAAGAAAAAATCTAATATCATGCATGATAATAATTCAATATTCAACTTATATATATATATATATATATATATATATATATATATATATATATATATATATATATATATATATATATATATATATATATATATATATATATAAACATTTTATGACAAATATACCTTATCCCATGAATCAACAATACCGGCAAGGACAATGTTTAACATGTGTTTCATGACATAATACACACACTCGTAAGTCTCGAGTTGTCTCCTCGTCTACAAATTTAAGCAATAATTATATGAACATAACCACACATGAATGTAAATGAAAGAAATAGGTAATCGGGCCACTCACTTTAAGAAAGATTCATGCGAGCTTTCTTCTAACATTGTTCATCATAATCACTTGCTCCACAACAATGTACATTGAAAATGAATTAAACATATTACATGATAAAATAATTAAAATGTCAAAGAAAATTAATTAAACATACACTTACGAATTCATAATCTCTTTCATTTTTTTTCCGAGTGGATCATTCAAGGAAAACAATACAGTTATCGTATTCGTCTTAAATAATATGATGATTAATTGCCAATGACCACTGAATAAACACGAGCATATATATTATTAGTATTTGCTAAAACAAAACTAAATATAGAATACATAAACATTAATTACAAAAATACTTACGAACAGAGAAATGGTGCTAAGTAACATTCTTCTTCCTCCCTCATTTAACCATTTTTTCTAGTAGTCTTGAATGTCTTTTGGTTGATTAAATGTCCATCAAATAAAAAGCGGATCCAAGATTCCATAAATACTCTATTTATTTAACTCTATACAAACACGATGAATGTAACTAAATGGAAATGAAGATGTTTCTTCTCTCGTTAATCCTATAAAGTACATTTTTTCCATTTTTCCTATTATAAAAAGCGAGTGTCACTTAAGTTCATAAATAATTAAAAATTATTTAACCACGGTTTTACTATACAACCATTATAATAAGATCTACAATTCATTGTGGTTGAAATTAAAAGTTGTGGTCAAAGGTTTTCCTGATAATTAAAATAAAAAGATTCATTATTTCTTTCATAACATGTCCTAAGCGAACTAGCGAACCAGCGAATCAGAGACGACAACGACATTGATAGCAAAATATTCATCTTCACAATCTTCATTCATTTGAATCTTGATTATTGATAATCTTCACTATCTTCATTCTTGGTCTCGTCCTCTTTAAAGTACGGTGTGTTTCATGCAAATTTCACTCTCTTCCTCATCTTCCTAATTCTTGATAATCTTTTCTATCTTCATTCTTGTTTGATTTTATGGTCTTTTTCGTGCAAAGTTCATATGTTTTATGTTTTGTTGTTAGATTTAGTAGTGAACAAAAATATTATAACTTTGCTACAATGGCTATCCATATGCTTAAAATTTAGAGTTGTATTATTGTTATGAATGTGCTTTAGTTTTTCGATAACCTTTAGGTTTAGATTTTGTTGTGTCGTTCACAATATTGTTTTGAATTTTGATATAAATTTCTGAATTTATTATAGATCGTAGTTGGATAAAAGCTTATAGATTAGATCTGATATATGAGAAAGGAGTTCTTGAATTCCTTGAATACGCTGATCAAAATCTTCCCGAAAATAATGGTATCTTTTATTGTCCTTGTGTTAATTGCGGGAATATATATAAAGGTACAAAGGATGAAATATTCCATCACTTATGTTGTGATGGTATATGTCAAAATTATACAATATGAACATGGCATGGTGAGGTGGAAAAAAAAGCGAAACATGGCGTCACAAAGTCACGAAGTTGGTGAAGATGAATATATGGATGACCGACTAGAAGATATGTTCCATGATATTGAAGAATCTTCTCTTAAGGAAACCCATATTTATGATACTTTATATAGTGATAAGGACACCCATTTATATAAGGGTTGTACAAGCTTTACACGATTGTCTACAGTGTTAAAATTGTTTGAATTAAAAGCAAAAAATGGGTGGTTGGATGAAATTTTCACGGAATTGATTTATTTGCTAAAACAAATGTTACCAGAAGATAACAATTTGCCTGATCGTTGTAATGATGCCAAGAAGATATTGTGTCCAATGAGTTTTGAGTATATCAAAATAAATGCATGCCCTAATGACTACATATTATACAGAAAAGAGTATGAAAATTTGGATCAATGTCTGAAATATGGGGTGTTGCATTACAAGCTGAAGGACAACAATGGTGATAGAAATGACAATGAAAATGTTAGTAGGAAGATGCCTCCTGCTAAAACGTTATGGTATTTGTCAATAATTTCAAGATTCAAGATAATTTTCTCTAATATGAATGACGTAAAGAATATTATATGATATGCAAATGAAATAAAATGTGATGGAAACATATGCCATGTAGCTGATTCTTTGTAATGGAAGAAAATTGATTTGTTGTTTCTGAATTTTGGCACTGAGCCAAGAAACCTCAGGCTTGGATTTTCCACCGATGGAATGAATCCTTTTGGTAATCTGATTACCAATCATTCTTTTTGGCCTGTTATTCTCACGATTTACAACCTATCTCTTTGGTTATGCATGAAGCATAAGTATACATTGTTAAGTATTGATGATTTCTAGATCACGACAATCTGAAAATGACATAGGTGTTTATCTAATTCCATTAATTGAAGATTTAAGAATTTTATGGGAGGAAGGCGTTGAAGTTGTTGATGCATATTCTGGTGAAAAGTTTAAGATGCGTGCAATGTTATTTTGCACAATCGACGACTTTCTTACATATGGTAATTTGGATGGATATAGTGTCAGATACAAAGTGTGTCCTATTTGTGAATATGATACCTGTTATCACCAACTTGAGTTTGGAAAAAATATCGGTTTATCTTGGGCATCAAAAATTTCTAAAACCCGGTCATTCTTATCATAGATTGCAGAAGTATTTTAATGGAGAGCATGAGTTTGATATCGCTCATAAAACTTTAATTGAGGATGAAGTTTACCAATGATAAAAACAGATTAATGTTGTCTTTGGAAAGAGAGAAAAAGAAAAAGGGTCAGTTGAGAAAAATATATGGAAAAAGAGGTCGGTGTTCTTTGACTTTCCATATTGGCCAAGTCTCTATGTAAGACATTATCTTGATGGGATGCATGTGGAGAAAAATGTGTGTGGTAGTTTGATTGGAACACTTCTACACATTCTAGGAAATACTAAAGATAGTAAGCAATCTTGTCTCAATATGGAGGCAATGAGTATACGAAAACAATTGGCTCCAATAGAAAAAGGAAAAAAAATGTATCTGCCTCCGACTTGTTACACTCTATATAAAAAGGAAAAGAAAAGTTTTCGCAAGTATTTGCATGGTATTAAAGTTCCCCAAGGTTACTCATCAAACATAGAGAAACTTGTATCAATGAAAGATCTCAAGTTAGTTGGTTTGAAATCTCATGATTGTCATGTCTTGATGCAACAACTTTTACCAATGGCTATCTGTGGCATCCTACCAAAAAATGTGGGAGTAACTATAACCAGATTGTATTTTTTCTTCAATACCATATGTAATGAAATTCTTGATTTCAAAAAATTGGATGAATTAGAAGATTAAGCTGCCATAATCTTGTGTCAATTGGAGATTTATTTTCCTCTATTATTTTTTGACATTATGGTTCACTTACTTGCTCATCTAGTCAGAGAAATCAGAATTTGTGGTCCAATTTATTTAAGGTGGATGTATCCAATAGATCGATACATGAATATATTTAAAGGATATACGAAGAATCGTCACCGACCAGAAGCTTCAATTGTTGAAAGTTACATCGCAGAAGAAGCTGTTGAGTTTTGTACAAACTATTTATCGGAAGCATAGTCTTTAGGAATTCTAAAGTCTCGTCATGCTGACACTGAAGGTAGAGGTATTCAAGGTTTAAATGTTAAGTCAATGGCTCAGGATGTAGTTATTTAGGCACATTTTTATATATTGAATAATCTTGAAGAAGTTCAACGCTACATGACTACTCACAAAAGACTTTTGAAGAAAAGATATCCATGAATGAGTGACAAGTTGCTGTTGATTGAACATAATGAGAAATTCCTAGATTGGTATAATAAAAGGATACTAAATGATCATAGTGCATCCGATATAATTAAATGGTTTTCGTACATGCCAAAATTTAATGCCACTTGCTCGCCTAGCGAACTGCTAGCGAGCACAAACAGAAGCTCCAGACTTCGTTCGCTACCTTGTTCGCCACAGCGAACCTTCAGCGAGCTCTTCGCTACTCCATTCGCTGCTAGCGAAGGAGACCAAAACACCATTGTCCTAAGTTTGGGACCGTTCGCTACACACTTGCCTAGCGAGCTGCTAGCGAGTGCTCGTGACCTGCTCGCCTAGCGAGCTGCTAGCGAGGGTCTGCAAACTGAACTTTCTCTCACTATTCAAAATTCAAAACAGCCGATAAAATCACCCGATTCTATTACGACTCGTTCCAATAGTCTTAACCTAACATTCCCCGACATAAATTATACCACTTATTCTCATTTTCATCGACAAAACTAGATTTTTACCGATTAAATCAATTTCGACCTAGAAATGGAAAGTGTAGAAAAACTACCAAACATTCCAAACAACACATACATAATCATACACATCGCTAAGATAATAATATTTCACACCCTTACCTCGATTAATCGGAAGCTAGAAGTTGTTCATGAGCATTCCCAAGTTTTTCCTCTTTCTCTTCTCTTTCTCTCCTCCTTCTTTCTTTCTCTTGTTTTTCTCCCATGTTTTTCTATCTTTTTCTTTCCTTTTTCTTTTCCTTACATATCTTTCCCTTCTATTTCTCTCCAATATTTACCAATTCACTATCCTCATAAAATATCTCATCTCATCATTTAATTAGAGAATATCTAGTAACCCACATTATTCTACCGAATAGAATAAATCTGTTAAATTCGTCAATTAAATTAAATCCATTAAATCACATATACCAATTAATTAATACAATTAATCAATTATTGAAAATTAGGCTGTTACACCACGCATTGGAGATGTACAATTTTTCGGTTGCTGCGAAAAGTGAATCTTCATATCAGTAACTATAACATGGATAAATTAAAGTGGCATATCAATAGCAAACATTACCTGAACTTTGTTGGCACATGGCATGAGTGATGACGATAATAGTCGGGCCATGTGTGGTTTTCTCATTTGTGTAGGCCATAAACTGAGTGGCATATGCTTCCCACAGAGTCATATCAATTTCAGAACCACTAATAACAAACAAGGAGAAGTAATTAATAGGCATTAATCAAATAACAAATAAAGATATAAATAAGGCATTATATGATATATATACATTTCATCGAATATGACAAGGTTGACGCAAGCCTTCTTTCCGCCACCCGCAACTTGAGTCTTCACAATTTCGTGGAGCACACCTATCACATCTGATTGAAAGAAAGGACAAATAGTCAGAATAAGGATTTTCAATAACATGTCATCAAGCTGGTAATGTGAGGAAAAAACATTGTGAATACCATATAAGCGATTTACTCGAAAATCTCCGCGTGAGAAATCAACAATGGGTTTGAAACAAAACTGATAAGCATACATTTCTGGCATGTCAACCACCGTTACAGTGGTACCACCATTGAAGACAAGCTTCAACGGGTTGTCACATACTTTCAAGGCAAGATCATTGTTTAACGGGTCACCATTATAAACCATGACAGTTTGATGTTCTCGTAGTCTCTGCTTCCATAAATCGAAATCCCTATTGCGAGTCACGACGTGCATTTTGTCACACTATGAATGAAACCAACTGTTAGGGCACCTTGTAAGTTTAATAACTGTAACATGACATATTAACATTCTATAATAATAAATGTATACCTTGTTATCTTGGAGAACACCTTCAAAGTGTTGTTGTCCGTTACGGTCCTTCACAATCCACAAATCAACGACACGAGTTGCAAGCTTCCATACGTTATTACCTATCTTCAAATCAACAATCATAATGGGTGCCCTATACATATTGTTCTGAAAAGTACAAACAACACAAAAAAAGAAGTAACAACACCATTAGCAAAAATGTTGAACATAAAAAAGCTGATAAATGAAAAATGAAAAACCTGTCTTGAAACATGAAAAATGCTGAATATAAAATAACATGGTTTCAATAAGCAAAAATATATAACAAATTGTTACATTGGCGAAAAACCATGAATGAACAATGGAAAAATCAGTCGCAATGGAAAAACAAAAGTCGTTGAACGGTGAACCGTGCGTGAAATACCAGAGTTGCGGAAATATCGTGTCGAAGGATGAACGTCTTTGATTTTATGCTTGTCGTGCGTGAAATACCAGAGTTGCGGGGAGAAAGACGAGAGAAAGCAGGAAACTTGGTGTTTGTATGAGAGTTGCAGGGGAGAAAGACGAGAGAAAGACTGGGGAAAACTTTTTGAGCTGGTGAAAGAGTGGGAAAGAGTGAGTTGGTAAAGAGAAAGAATAGACCAATTGGAGAGGGGCAAGTGGATGAATGGTGAGGTTTTGAGCATTTGAAAGAGTTGATTTTGTTATTTACTATTTTGTCCCTGAGTTGGGCATAATCAATTTTGATGTGAAGGGTATAATGGGTAGAATGGTGGACATCAAGTTTTATGGATAGGTAGTTGATTGATGTCAATTTGATTGCAAATTGCGGAAGTCACTGTCAATGATGGTTGTCTCCTTTTACTGTCTCATTTTGCAGTCGCAGTAGCATTTCACGCATGTTGTCTTTTCACTTCAATCAAAAATCATGGTGAATCTAGATGGCTGCAATATTGGGTAAATATCTAGATGTTACTCGTCTCTAGTTGCACTTTGCTTTGAGTATTAATTTAAAATTGGAATCAACATCAATAAAAACATAAGATAAAAACTATACATATTTTTTGAAGCATCTGAAGAAAAGTGATACTTAGTCAAGGATATTTTGGTTCTGATGTACAAGTCATGGATATTTAGAACACATTCATTCATGTCAGTAGGTTTATAAATGATGAAGTCATAGATGTCTGAATTTTGTAACATCATAAATGCTCTCTCTATTCATTTCCCTTTAGGATCTTCATGAAGATCATGAACCATTGCATTCACTCTCATTCTACAAAATAAACTCTTCATTTCATTACATATTATAAAGTCTGGATATTTTTAGAAGTAGGCGTGTCACGGTGTTCGACTCTTATATGACATTCATATGACACGTGTTGAAAAAGTCAAAAAAAAGTGTTTATTTAAAGATTTTTTTGTTTAACACTCTTCGAATCAATGATTGACACGCAAATGTCATTCATAACACATACGTTACACAATTCAGATAAGTGTTTCAAACAAAAATTTGTTGTTTTTTTTTCTTCAATGTAATTTTATATATATTTTGGACAAATCTAACACAAATTTAAAATTGTTAAAAAATAAAGTAATATTAACAAATATTTTCTTAAAAAATTTTTAAAATCAAAATGGATAAATAAAACTGAAATATTTTCTTATATATATAGACATCAGTGTTCTATATTTTGACATTATCAATATCGAAATGTTCGTACAACATCGTGTCCCAGTATTTTTGTCGAAGTCGGTATTTGAGATGTACGGCTACTATTACCGAATATCTTAACAATACTTTGGAGAGCTAATTACATTATTCTATCTTCTTTTATTGTTCTTATTCTCATGTAGTAGCTCAACAATGGTTCCACTTAATAATAAATGAGTTTCTCTTGATTGAACAATGTGTGTGTTTAAATGGTGGAGTTGAGGAAATTTAAAAAAACGATGTTAGTTGAAATTTAAATAAATTTGGTGGAATATAATAAAATAAATAATTGTGCACTTTAAATGATTAAAAGTGGTTGCAACATTTATCTAATTAATTCAAGGAATAATTTAAACCAAAAAAAAAATCTATGGAGTACAGCCAAAAACAAATGAATTTTGACCCTTCATTCTTGGCTAACATTTTCCAAATATTATAACATAGCAGTTCCGTAACACCACGTGGAACATTTCATATTATTTATTTATTGTCATTATATCAACCACTCAAATCTTTACGCTATGCAATGTTTTTTGTCAAGAAATAAATTTCATTGCACGTCGTCTTTTTGGACTTTGCTAGTCCTTGATTAGAATTTAATTATTATTTAAAAGAAGTAAAAGCTTTTGTTTAAAATTCTTAGTTTTGTTCTTTAAATTTAGTTTGATTTGAATTTCATCTATTTATAACCTTATAATTTTTATTGATATAGAAATAAAAAAACATAACTCTATACTAATTATTATGAATCAAATATGACATCGACTCAAATCATTTATATTCATAGCAAAATTTAATTAGAATAAAAGCGAAAGTATATTTGAAATTGACATTGAAATTATTGAAGGTTTGCGGATATGTGATCTTCTGATATATATAATTTTTTATGATTCTTTGATTCTCTTCTGATGTGAATGAAGGAAAATTATAATAAATTGTAACTCAAATAAATAGTCTTAGCGTTATTTCTTAATTTTCAATAATCTATGTTGGTTCTCTATCAAATTAAATATTGACATATGATATCTACATAATAATCTTACCTTTCATAATATATACAGTTTTAGTCACATATTTAATATTAATTAGACCACTATAATTTTGGTTAGTTAAATAATGACCCTAAATCATATAAAATGAATCATTTACACCTTTTTATAACCAAGAAACGAGTTAGGAATAGGCATGTCATCAAGTATGTGGATAGGCTTTTGGGAGGGTGAGGGTGAGTGATCAACAATTTTGAAAGGAAAAAAGGACTCATAAAAGATCATTTTTTAAAAGAAAGGTGTCATAACTAGATAAATCATATAAAATGAATCATGTAACACCCTCTTTAACACCAAGAAACGTAGACTTTCTGCCTCTAGAATCGAATTTTGTTCTATGGGCTTGGGAGGAAGTGGCATAACACAAGCAACCAAACACTTTTGAATGCATATAAGAGGGAGGATGCTTAAAGAGAAGCTCGTAGGGACTATGGGATTTTAAGAAGGGTGATGATAACCTATTGATTATGTGAACGACATGTTGCACACAATAATTCTACATAGACAAAAGGACATTAGAGTGGAAATGAAGGGACCTAGCCACATTTAGAATGTGTTGGTGTATTCTTTCCACCACACCATTTTTTTGTGGAGTCTCAGGGTAATATTTTTGGTGAAGGATACATTTGGATGAAAGGAAAGGTGCTAAGGTTAAAAACACAGTACCATTATCAAATCTGAGGCACTTAAGAGTGGTATTAAATTGATTTTCAATAAAAGCAACAAAGTTAATATGGCTACTCTTGGTTTGCTCTTTGGTTTTAAGGAAGATCACCCAAGTGTATCTACTAAAATCATCCACTAATGTTAAGAAATATCTTTGTCCTAAAAGTGAAATGGTAGAATAAGGACCCCATAAATAAGCATTTAACAATTCAAAAGGGGCAGTAGTATGAATGTTACTAGAAGGGAAAGAAAGTGTTTTTTTTTGTTTTGCATTATGGCATGAATCACCAGGTGCCAAAGTAGGCTTACAAGGAATGAAAGGAAAAATTCTAGGAACCGTTTTTAACCCAATATCAAATATGTGGCCTAACCTGGAATGTCAAAGTTCATATGAATTACTATCAGCAGAATTAAAATAGAGGTGTGCATAAAGGATTCAAGGATGTAGAGACCTTTGTCCAAATTAGCTACACCAATTAGTCTCTTGGAGGAGTTCTGCAGAATATGGCATGTATTAGCAAAGAAGGACAAATGACGATTGAGATCATTAATAAGTTTGACTACATATACAAGATTGACATTAAATGAGGGAATATAAAGGACATTATGGATGATAAGGGAGGGACCGAGGGTTATGCTACCAGATATAGAAGCGGTAATGTTAGTACCATTAGGTAAAGTGACGGGAATGGTTTTAATGTGTTGGTGTGACACAGAAGCAGTGATGTTAGTGCCATTAGGTAAAGTGACGGGAATAGGTTTAATGTGTTGGTGTGACACAAAAGAGGCAAGGTGATATATGATATGGTTTGTGAAACCTGTGTTAAGAATTCAAGATATTGTATGCTTACCAGTTTTAAGAGAAGAATTTGTGTGCATAGTCAAAGGTGTGCTGGTGATGGAATTAATGGTATGGTGAGTCCTTGACTATTGAAGAAGCTCTAAGATGTTGTTGTACTGCTTTTGCGTGAAACCAAACCTAGAATTTGTTAAACCACCTGAAAGAGTGTCAGAAACATTATTGGCAGAGGAATTTGCCCATGGCTTGGTCTTGAACCCCGTTGGATAGTCATGCTTAATAAAACATGTTTCCGCCGTGTGATTAGTGCGCCGACAATGTGTGCAAACATGATTAGGTTTGGAGGAAGAAGGTTTGCCTTTAGAATTAGGGTGTCATGGTTTGTTCCTACCATTGTATTTGGTGTATTTGATTTGAGATGTAGCAATGGGATCATTGGTGTCATCAGAAGGAAAATCAAAAGAAAAGGGGAGATTGGCTTCGCGCTCCTATTAAATCAGAATAGAGAAAGTGCAGTCAATATTTGGAAGAGGTGTCATCATCATGGTCTGATACTTTGATGATGAAAACTTTTCATTCAAACCTTTCAAGAAACGAATTACATAATCTTCGTCGTGGTGTTTCTTGATAAAAGAAGTGGCTTCACACGTACATGAAATGGCACAAGAACAAGATAATATTGGTCGATAGGATTCCAAGTCATCCCAAAACATCTTCAACTGAGAGAAGTAATCCGAGACAGATAGAGTACTTTGTCGGAATTTGTAGACATCTTCTTGAATATCAAAGATATGAAAAACATCGCTCTGAGCGAACCGCATGCGAACATTCGTTCAAACACTGGAAGCAATTTGAATCCAAAGAACTAATTTGGCAATAGACTCAGAAATGGAACGAAAGAGCCACACAAGAACCATGGTATTGCATCTGGTCCAAGGTGCGTGGAATGGATCAATAGACAATGGTTTGGGTAGAGATCCATTGATAATTGGTGTTTGGACATGAAAGTAATTTCCATAGATCGGGACCAAAAGTGATAATTCTTGGCATCAAGAAGAGGGGAAACTAGAATGAGAGCTGAATTCTCATTTGGGTGAAGATAATAGGAGTTTGCAGAATTTGTTACAAAATCAAAGTAATTCACAACACCCATTATTAAATGAGAAAAAAAGAAGAAAAAGAAACAGAGAAACAATGACTATTGAAACATATAGCTCGTGATACCATGTTGAGATACAATGCAGAAGAATGCGAAAAAGGAGAATTGCTTCGTTGTGTTAACTTTTGGTATTCACATTACAAAGTAAGGAAGAAGAAAAAGCTTAATATATACTTCTAACTTCTATTAAAACAACAAAATTAAAGCTATAATTACTAACAGTAATAAAAAAAGAAAAAGAAAAAGAAAGACTAACAACAACCTAAAATAGCCAAATGGTGCCATGAAAACTAAGGCGGTACAATAATTGAAAAAATTCAAAATTGTTAATAATTGTCTTCCTTAATAATTGTCCATAGCCAAACGAATAACATTGTTAATTGTCGATTGTCAAAGTAATCATATATGCTTACATAAAAAAACATATTACTTCTCCGTTCTTTTTTATAAGAGACAATTTATTTTTTAAATTCATTGAATAATCAATATATTTAGTCTATAAATGGACCAAATACATTATTTATTCAATAAATCTAAAAAATAAATTATCTCTAAACATAACACAAAAGACACCTTTATATATCTAGATATACATCTTTAGTATACCAAACCATTTAAAGTGTTCTCCAACGGGAGATTTTTGACCCATTGCTCCAACCTGGCACAATCTAAAAACTACTTTTCACCATTGGAGAAAAAAGTTTTTTCTCCACTTGGCACTACGGTTGCATTAGGAAGCAACGTTGTTTTGAGTTAAAATAATAATAAAATAATCTCTTTTATTAATGAAAAGTAAAAACATAGTATCATAATTTTTTAACAATTAATTTGGTACCGTTGAAAATGTAACTGCAACATAACTTTTTTTAAAATTTATTTCTTAACAATTAATTTGTTTATAAATGAGACCAATTCAATTTTTTTACACATAAATCTTCTGTCACAATTTTATTTTTTCTCAAAATTTCAATTTCTTAACAATTAATTATGTGATGTTATTTATTTTTATTATTTTTAATTATATGTCATGTACTTGAAATTAATTTTAATTATTATTTTAAATTTTAAGTTTATATAGTAAAATGAAATATTTTTCCTTAAAACAATACTATATACCCATTGGGCTATATAGTAGACTGAAATAATTTTCTGTAAAAAATTAAAATTATTATTTTAAGTGATATAAAATTTAATATTAATAAAATATTAATATATAAAGTAAAGTTGTGGGATTCAATATGAGTTCTTCAGAGTTGTACCATTGGAGTGAAAAATTAGTTGAGTTGCTTCAAGCTGACGTGGTTTAATGAGTCATATAAAGAACCCAAAAATGGGTTCACGGTTGGAGATGCTCTAACGAATATTACACTTTCTTCTGCTATCGACTAATTAGGCCCTAAATTAAATGTAACCAATCACAATGCTGGGAATTGAATCTAAATGTATGATGTCAATTCAACTATACTTTTCCCTGTAAGCATTGATTTTGAGTCTATAATTATAATTTCTACTCAAAGATCTTAAAACATTATGCTCTTTAATCATTTGAGGTTCAACTTACAACTTATATATTTATTTGCATTACAATTTACATATTTTATCTATTACTTATAATTAAAGATGAAGATGATAAAAAAAATTATATACTTTAAATGTTTTTGACCATAAATGTTTAATTTTAAAAAAATCTAAAAATAAATATGAATAAATTATTGTAAGAAATTGAAAATTCTCAATATTTTTAATAGTATTTTTTTTTGAGAAAAATTAAAAGAATTTATCAATTAATAGTATTAATAAAAAATAATTATACTTTTACTTAACCTGATGGTTGGTTACAGGAGGACCAAAGTGCATTGGAACTATGATCGGCAAAAAAAGATAAATTTAAACTAAAGGCCACCATATCTAAAATGGTTTATTTGAGAAAGTTTATCATACACACAAATCTCAACTGTTTCCACTATTCTCATATTTTACTTAAATCCATTCAATATTTTTAAAGTAGAATGAACAATCTTAAAAGTTTTTATCCAACTAACTCACATTTAAAAAAATAATTTAAATAATCCATTTTTAAATTATTTTTCAAAATACCTTAATTTAGGAGTGAGATTCAGTGCTAGTGTCAACCTAGTTGACGACTGCTCTCTAGCTTTAAATAGTGTTGCAAATTGGATTGAAGACATTATATGATGTCTTCAATCCAATTGACGACAGTGGTGTCGTCAATTAGTTTGGAGACAATGCACGTTGTGTATTTTTACTATAAATAGAGGTGGTGAGATTCATTGTTTTCACATCTATTCTTATATACTTGTATTAGTGATAACATGTATCGTCGACGCTATGGGAAAATGATTTATTCGAGAGACAAGCCTCTGATGGACATGCTCTATCTAATGTTTCAAACAATTACACGTGGAGTTGATTCGTTTGTTGGACAAAGACATACCTGAAGGCGAAAAAATAGAAGTATTGAGAGATACGATGTCCTGCGTGGGTGAGTTCGAGTTAAGACTGAAATGGATACTATTGATAAAATGATAAGATTATGTAGTATATGTCGCTAGCCCAGACACAATTGGAAAAATTGTCCCAAAAATCTCTAAATTCACAATTCAATCTTACACTGTATTCTTTAAACTAACACAACATTATCAATTTGATTGTATTGTCAACTTGTGAAATTGAAAAAAAAAACTAATATTCTATTATGTAAATAAATAAATAAATGGAAGAAAAATCATTTACCTGAAAAGTACACAGTTTAGAGAGCGACAAGCGGATACAGACTGCTATCGTAGAAAAGAGAAAGAGTGTGGAGCTGCTACCGTCTTCCATTTATTTATTTATTTACATAATAGAATATTATGTTTTTTCTTCAATTTCACAAATTGATAATACAATCAAATTGACAATATTGTGTTAATTTAAAGAATACAATGTAAGATTGAACTGTGAATTTAGGGATTTTTGGGATTGTTTCTCTTTTATAAGTTTTATTGTGAATTTAAAGAACTTTGAGAATTTGTTGTGTTGTGATTAAATTTTAATTGAAGTTGAACAATGCTAAACTAAAGTGTATTTTTTTGGTTAATTTCTTCGATTGATTTTGCAACACAAAAGTGATAATGAAGAGTAGAAAAACCGATTCTTTTTTCAAGAGGAAAGAAAGAGATGACGAAAATATAACTTTTATGTCTGAACCTCAAAGAGTTCTTGAGAATCCAAGAAGTTAAGAAAATATTAATATAGTTTGCCCGGATGACATTGAGAATTCTTTATAACGTGATCTTGAAAAACGTCCTTCGATGTGGGAATATCCATTAAATCAAATGGATAAAATACGAAGGGATTATTTGAAATAGGGTTCATATCAAATGCATTTAGAGCAATATCCATTGTCTGGTAAAGAAGATCATCAAAGAAGATTTCAACATGTTTGGTTTAGCCTTTTTCCTTCATCGTTAGAATATTCACCTTCAGAAGATGTTGTTTATTGTTTAACATGTTATCTTTTTAGCAAGAGATCAAGTGGACGTCCTGATTCAGATGTCTTCATTTCTACAAGTTTTAGAGGTTGGAAGAAAGTTAGAAATGGAAAGAATTGTGCATATCTTAAACACACAGGGAATGATCCTTGTTCACCACACAACAATGCTATGGAAGCTTTTCAAGATCTATTAAATCAAGATGGGCATATTAAGAACATTATTCAAGCTAAAAGCTCGATTGAAATTATGAAGAATCGACTATGTCTCAAGACTTCAATTGATACAGTTCGTTGGTTAACTTTTCAAGCTTGTGCTTTTAGAGGTCATGATGAAAGTAAAGAATCATTAAACTAAGGTAATTTTCTTGAATTGATAAAATTCTCGACATATTACAATGATGAAGTTGTAAAAGTTGTGTTGGAAAATGCTCCATCTAATAGAAAGTATATTTCACATAAAATTCAAAAAAAATCTTGCACATTCTTTCAAGTAGGGTGAAAAAGCATATCCATAAAGAAATTGACGATTCCAAATTTTGTTCTATTTAATTACGACTTTACTTGACAAATATTTTACGAGACTCTATTTAACTATAGTTTAATATTAACAAATTTGAGACCCTATACATTAACCCAACTTACACACCTTTAAAAACGATCTTATATTTAACACATATAATATATAATATAGTTATTAATTTAAAAAATAAAATAAAATTGATTTCTCGTGTCATCAAATTTTATAAAGTTACCTAATTTTTTTTCACAACCTTTAAATATTTTAATATTATTTATTTATTATTTATTTATTATTTATTAAATTTAAAATGAAATGTTTATTTTTCATTACCAATATTTTTATCATATTATTATTATCTTTAGTCATATTTATAAGAAAATCTTTAGACATGACATCCCGTACCACCTATCCAATCATAGCTTAACTTTAAATATAACTAATTATAGAGAAAAAAAATCAATTCTATGATTCTTGAAATTCAATGCAGAATCTAAAAAGCAAATATAACCAAACCAAACATGCTACTAGTAATATCTTGTCTTTATTATTAGTGCAATTGAAACCATCCGCAAAATTCCAAAACAAAATATAAACAATATAAATAGAAAATAAGTTGCAAATTCAGATTTCATTACAACTAGATTTAGATAACTGCAAAATTACAGAAGAGAACAGAGAGAGGAAGGAGAGACAGAGAGAGAGAGAAAGAGAGAGTGACCGTTTGAACGGCCACCTCCATCTCCACCTCAACATCCCTGGTTGTCCACTCCTCTGTCATTCTTTTTCTTCTTTAACCCCCCAAAAAATAACATCCAAAAAACATCATCAAAACAACAACAATCTGGGTTAAGAAAAACCCAGCATTTTTCTTCTTCTTTTTAATAATCTCTCAATGTCACCGCCACGTTAAAAGAACAATCATTTTTTTAATTTATTAATTTTATTATTATTATTATTTATTTATTTTGGTTGTTTTTGTTGATGTCAAATTCGTTGAACCGTTGAAAATTGAGAGAAAAAAGAAGAAGAAAATGCAGCACAATATATTTGCTTCAATGCGTAGTTTAAAGATCATGGACGGTTGCAAAGGCTCTCAGGGTTACTCTATCCACCACCCTTCTTCCACCGCCGGTTCCGGACACGGCGGTGGAGTTGGTGAAAAGCTTCTTCAACAGCTTCACGATCATATTAAAAGTCAAACGTTTCGAAGCAAATCCGTTCATGTTTTTCAATCACCTAATCGGACATCTTCCGACGTTGTTGTTGAAGGTTCGGGTTCTCTTCTTCCTTATGGACTTCCTATGACGGATATTTTGGAGCCTAAAATTGATCCTGTTTTGAGGCCGGTTGATTTCGTTGAAAGGTTGACTGGTTTGTATAATAAGATTGAGAATTGTTCGGAGTATGATAGGTCTGGGGTTTATTTGGAGCATTGTTCGGTTTTTAAGGGGTTGTCTGATGCGAAATTGTTTCGCAGGAGTTTGAGGTCAGCACGACAGCATGCTGTGGATGTACATACGAAAGTCGTGCTGACCTCGTGGCTTAGGTATGAGAGGAGGGAGGACGAGCTGGTTGGTTCGTCTTCGATGGATTGTTTTGGTAGGAATATTGAATGTCCTAAGGCTACTTTGGTCGCAAATGGGTATGATCCCGAGTTGGTTTTTGATGTTTGTTCTTGTTTTGATGATCGTGATTGTGAGGATGAGGATGGGGACAAGGATGAGGATTTTATGACATTTGTTGGTCAACAATGTTCTACCTCGAATGAGGATGATGAAGATTGGGATATGTCGTTTTGTATTGGTGACGATGAGATTAGGTGTTGTAGATTCAATATGGCTTCGCTTTCGGTCCCGTTTAAGACAATGTTGTATGGTGAATTCGCAGAATCAAGGAGGGAGAAGATAAATTTTTCAAGGAATGAGGTTTCTGTTGAGGTAATGAAGGCTGCCGAGGTTTTTAGTAGGACTAAAAGTTTGAGCAAAATCAAACCTAATGTAGTCTTAGAGTTACTTTCTTTGGCGAACCGGTTTTGTTGTGAGGAGATGAAGCGTGCTTGCGACGTGCATTTGGCGTCGCTTGTTTCTGACTTGGAAGACGCCTCGTTGCTCATTGAGTATGGGTTTGAAGAGACGGCATACCTTTTGGTTGCGGCTTGCTTGCAGATTTTTCTGAGGGAGCTACCCGGTTCGATGCAGTGTTTGAGTTTTGTGAAATTGTTTTGTAGTCCGGAGGGTAGGGATAGGCTTGCTATGGCAGGGCACTCGTCATTTGTGCTGTATTATTTCTTGAGTCAAGTTGCCATGGAGGAAGAGATGAGGTCAAACATAACCGTGATGCTGTTGGAGAGATTAGTTGAATGTGCAAAAGACGGATGGGAGAAGCAACAAGCATTTCATCAATTAGGTGTTGTTATGTTTGAGAGAAAAGAATACAAAGATGCACAACATTGGTTTGAGTCAGCGGTGGAGGCAGGTCATGTTTATTCGTTAATCGGAGTTGCAAGGGCGAAATACAAACGAGGTCATACATATGCAGCGTATAAGTTGGTGAACTCGCTTATTAATGATTATAAACCTGTTGGATGGATGTATCAGGAAAGATCTTTGTATTGCATTGGGAAGGAGAAAATGATGGACTTGATCTCTGCAACCGAATTAGATCCAACGCTTTCGTTTCCTTACAAATACCGAGCTGTTTCTTTACTTGAGGAGAACAGGATTGGACCTGCCATTGCAGAAATAAACAAAATAATCGGTTTCAAAGTTTCTCCCGACTGCCTTGAATTGAGGGCTTGGTTCTTAATAGCCATGGAAGAGTATGAAGCAGCACTTAGAGATGTTCGGGCTATTTTGACATTGGATCCGAATTATATGATGTTCTACGGCAATATGCATGGCAACCACTTGGTACAACTACTCGGTCCTGTTGTTCAACAGTACAATCAGGCTGATTGCTGGATGCAATTGTACGACCGCTGGTCCTCTGTCGACGATATTGGTTCGTTGGCTGTTGTTCACCAGATGTTGGAAAACGATCCAGGGAAAAGTCTTTTGTGTTTTCGCCAATCTCTCCTTTTGTTACGGTGAGTGAAATTGCGCATTGCAGAACAACACTGTTAATTAGTCTCTTATAACTTGCGAGTGTTGATTTTCTTCAATCTTGCAGGCTAAATTGTCAAAAGGCAGCGATGCGTAGTTTGCGGCAGGCTAGAAATCATTCGACTTCTGACCATGAAAGGCTTGTCTATGAAGGATGGATACTCTACGACACTGGTCATCGTGAAGAAGCGTTAGCAAAGGCCGAGGAGTCCATTTCTATTCAAAGATCATTTGAAGCTTACTTTCTCAAAGCTTATGCATTAGCAGACACAAGTCTCGATTCGGAGTCTTCGAAGTATGTTATCCATCTCTTGGAGGAAGCTCTTAGATGTCCTTCGGACGGTCTTCGGAAAGGACAGGTAAGTGCTATATATTTTAAACTAAGCACTTGTTTTTTCGATACTGAAGTAGTGTACTTATCGTTGTCATTTTTTTCGAATCGTAGGCACTAAATAATCTTGGAAGCGTCTACGTAGACTGTGATAAGTTGGACCTTGCAGCTGATTGCTATATGAATGCACTCAACATCAAGCATACGAGAGCACATCAGGGCTTGGCACGTGTATATCATCTTAAAAATAACCGCAAAGCCGCATACGATGAAATGACAAAGCTAATAGAAAAGGCTTGGAACAGCTCATCGGCTTACGAGAAACGGTCGGAATATTGTGATCGTGACATGGCAAAGAGTGATCTTAGCATGGCAACCCAGTTGGATCCTCTAAGGACTTATCCTTACAGATATAGGGCAGCAGGTGAGTCTATACATCAATGGTTCTATAGTAATTCTCTGTGTTTTTATTCATGTCGCGAGATGGAAACACACACACATACAAGCTCATTATGTTCTGACTTGGAAACTTTTTGTACCAGTTTTAATGGATGATCATAAGGAAGCAGAAGCAATTGCGGAACTTTCAAGAGCCATTGAATTCAAGCCAGATCTGCAACTTTTACATCTTAGAGCAGCGTTTTACGATTCAATGAATGATTTCGCTTCTACTATCCGAGACTGTGAAGCAGCCCTTTGTCTTGATCCTGGCCACGCCGATACTCTTGAGCTTTGTAATAAAGCACGGGAGCAGATTAAGGAACAAGAGTAAGAAAACCCGAGATTTAAAAAGAATCCATATTTTTCCGGAGCATTCCCCTATGGACACAAGCCTAGTCTTGCCAAACTGTACTTTTTCTAAAACACGAAGCACCAGTAATCATGAATTCACGGCGAGTTTGACATAATCACGGTGTCAACCGGATGGTCTATATCTTTTGAACTGGCCTTCTGGAAACAGGACTACAGAAAGGAAAAGAAAAGTTTAGAAAACTCGTTTCTGTCGAAACAGAAAGGGAAAGTAGAGAAGCAGAATAACTTGTAAATATATGTAATGACACGGCTTGTGTTTTTGTCCAACGATGCTTAAGTAGTAGTGCACGCAGTTGCAACTGTTATGCTCGACTCCGTGCCGCATCAGCGAGAATGGCGAGGTATTCCTTTTGTTAGTCAAAACATGTACATGAAAATTCAATTTATGCTAAGTCCAAGATTTAGATATTTACTACCATTGTAACATTTTCTCACTTCTCTGTTGTATAAAACAAAACTTTTGCTGGCGAATTTTCGTTTGTGACGACTTCTTTTTGGAAAAGCTATATTCTTACCTACTTATTTTTAAGTTTTTAGTGTTTGAAGTGCTTATTTCCTCTATATTTTGTATCTTGTAAAATGTTGAACATGTAATACTCACTTCTCTGTTGTCCTCATTTTTCTACCTGGTTTCTTTATTGATTAGTATGATTAAGCTTAATGGGAAAAAGAAAAAAAAATTATCTTGTTATGAGTTCTTGCTCCTTGTTTATGTGTTAGTCTCTTCCCACGTGGAGGTACTTTTTCAACAAACTTGTGACCTTAAAAGCAGAACCTTAGTTTTAATTATTCTCACGAGATTCCCATATTTCCAACTACTACTATTTATTCCACCAACAAACTAGTTGTGATATCTTCTCTAATATCAAATTTTACAAATCTTTTCTCCTTAAGTTTTATCTCAGATACTGAATCTAGTATCTTGAAAAAGTAGCAGAAGAAGTGTAGCTAGAAGGTAGTTTTCGGAACCGAACCATGGATCATTCGAAACGTCACAGAAGGTTAAACTTGAATGCGCCAATCATGTCTACAAGGCGTTTTGGTTCCGTTGTTGCAGACACATCAAGTTCATTAGGTACATTTCAAAACACAAGTGAAAGAGTTCCGTTTTCGTGGGAGAAAGAACCAGGAAAACCGAAAGATACGGAGAGGAATGGCTCGAAATTAGCAGCAACCTGTCATCGTTTGTTTCCACGAAAAGAAGCGGCGGATCTATCTGATATTCTAGATAATGCTTGTGATGAGATGCATGACAAAGATGATCTTTTCTCAGATGCTATGGATGATGTGTTTTCTTTATCAGAAGCATTGGATATAGTTCAAAGAAAATCAGAGAAAGCTCATAGTGATATCAATGAAGGATTGAAACTAAAGCTTGCAGAGTGTAATGGCTACCAATCTCCTACTTACTTGATCAACCGTTTTCTTCCCGATGCAACCGCTTTGGCTGCATCGTCGTCGGCTCTACAGTTTCATAGTGATTTTGCGGAAAAAGTTTGTGATTCTTGTAGTTATCCAGAATGCTATTTATCGGAATCGGGTAGACATTCGCATTCATATGCTTATGCTTCTGGTTCTTCTTCTTCATCTCCAAAGGGATGTGGTCTTGAAGTTCTCTTCCCTTGGAGAACCATGAAGCACAAGTTTTGTGCTGTAGAGAGCCCGGTCCTGCCATGCTCCACAACAACGAATCTACCAAAAACTCAGCGCGAGTTGAGACTGAAGAAACACCGGTCGTCAGCGTACATTCCTTGCACAAATGTGAAGAAAGATGTCTGATAAGTCGAGTCGAGTCGATCTAGTTTCCTTTTTCTTTTGGTATAAACCCTCCGTATAATTTGAGTTAAAGAATTCGAAGATGCAAAGTTTTCTATATTTTTTGTTTATAAGACTCAAACGCAAAACTTTACTCAAGAGAATCAAACTCTTAGAATGCGTCTGTTAGTTTAATTAGTTCTTTTATTCGTTGATTTTATTTGTATTAAATAATTTTTGTATGTATAAATATTATATTTAATTTAATGCATTTGTTATAATATGAAAAATGCTGGAGTAATTTGTTTTATTTAATTAAAAGAACAAAGTTTACAAATTTGATGGTAAATTCTCAATATTATGAGAACATCATTTTTGACAAGCTTTGAATTTTATAGGACCCTTGTAGGCATTGCACACATAAATTGCAAGATCATCCTGTAGAAAAGAATAAGGATATTAATAAAAGAGAAAAAAAATAAGTATTTAAATAATTAAATAATTTAGTAAGAAAAATGTTACTAACATTAGCAACTACATTTTGGCCATTGACAACAAGCCAAGGTGTGTGAGTAAGAGGTGGATTTAGTCCATTTGTTTCTTTACCATTTCGTATATGTAGCTGCAAAATATCATCAGAGAAAATTTCTTGAGATTAGTTGATAATTGTACAGAGACATCAGATTTTAAATGCGAAGATTCAAATCCATAACATCTAATTTAAAGAAAGTTATGAATTGAAAAATACGAAACTGACCTCGTTTCCATGTCCACTTGAATAACAATTCTGAATGGGTTTTGGGTCCAATCTGAGACGATTGGAGCATGATTGCCATAAATTTGGGGTTCTACTTGTAAATAAACCATTCTCAACACAAAAGATGAATGGCAAGCTAAGTTTCTTCCTCAAATTTACACATAAAACAAGAGCAAAGAATTTTTTGTTAGACATGGAAGAAATCTTATTTACATCATAGTAAATATTCTTTTACTAATTATACATAAAGTTTACTAAGAAAAATCCTTACCGTTGACCAAGCTTCAATAGCACATGCTTCTATGATGTTATAGTAGCATTCATCAGGACCATGCTACAAATATAAACACAAAAAAGTTAAAAATGTATATAACTAGTATTTATAACTCAATATACTGAATTTATGTGTTTATATGTGTTTGATAATGGTATAAGGAAGTAAGAAAATTTGGGACCTGGCAAGAAACGGTTCCATTTTGACTTGTAGCAGCATTGCCATAAGGAACCATATGGAGGCTCACAACAGACATGACATCTAGTTGAATGAAATTCTGAAGACTTTTCAAAATGAAATCTTTGCTATATGGACACAGAGATTCATAATACAAGGAAACATGGACAACATCATTTGCACCATTTTTCAACTCAGAAGAGTGAGATTGAGATGGATTGATGATTATCAAAACAAGAGGAAGTAAAGAGAGGAAACAAAATGAAGTTGGTGACACCATTTCTATCTGCATATACTTTGATATGTTGGTGGTGTCTCTGTATGAGTCTAAAGGGTTTACTAATATACTTTCTTTATTCTCTTGTATACACAATTTTTTATTTTTTTTACTTTTAAGTTCATTGAATAGTTTTTATATATATATATATATATATATATATATATATATATATATATATATATATATATATATATATATATATATATATATATATATATATATATATATATATATATATATATATATATATATATATATATATATATATATATATATATATATATATATATATATATATATATATATATATATATATATATATATATATATAATTTATTGATCATTTATTGAGTGAATATAAAAGTCAAAAGTTGATTATAAAAAAGAAAGGAAGAAATACATATTAGTATTAATGTATATGACTTTACATGGAATAATTAAGATGACATTGACCAAGTTAAAAAGAACTACAAAACAAAAGTAGTTTTTCATTAAATGTGTAAATAAATATGTATTTTATGTCAGACCATAGAAAGTGTATTTTTTTTTAATTTAAAAAATGTTCATGCTATTCAATGTCTCGGGCATTGGTTAAAAATTTTAAATAATGAAAATATATTATATTTATTTTATTTAATGTATATAATATTCTTTTATAAAGCTAAATTTTTTTCAGTGCATTAAAGAAGATAAGAAAGAAAAGTTGAAAGAAAAAAGAAAATATTAAAAAAAAGAAAAATTAAGACAATGAAAACAAATAGAAAAATAATACTAGTTTAGAAGAAAAAAAAACAATTGTCAATATAATTAATAGAATATTTTCTTATACAAACATATTTTTTTTTTGTTTAATCGAGGACATACTTATTGATATTTTTTAATTACTTGAATCTTTTGAATGAACGTTTATATGGATCAAAAGTATTTTAATATAAATTATTTTTTTAAAAACTGGATCGAAGATCGAACCTATAAAATTTATGATTTAAAGTTTAATTAGTTAAATTGGTTAAATTTACGATCGAACTGTTTATTAAATAAATTAATAATATAAAAGTAAATTTCATAGATATTCACATATAATATGGTCTCAACTTAATAAAATAAATATTTCAAAAATTTATTACAAATTTAATACAATAAAACATAATATTAACATATCTTTATTTCAACCACCATTTAAGAATATTTTAATCAAACTAAAGAATTACAACAAAATAAATTAAACTAGTTTAATCAAGATTAAAACAATAGAATATAATAACTAAAATAAAAGTTCAAATAATAAAAATAAATAAATTAAATAAAGTAGAATAACAAAATATAAATAATACACGAAACTTAAAAGTTTGTATGGTTGTAAAAAACACACGATATTCGTTTTTCTGATTGAAGAATGTATTTAAGTTTTGAAATTAACATATTAAAATTTTTAAAAAAATTTAAAAATATGGTCAATTTAATAAAAAAAATTTTGAACTGGAAGGTTTTACAAAACCGACTCCGATTCTTTGGTTCGAATGATTTTGGACGGTTCAATCCGGTTTTTTCGGTTTAATTCCGGTTTTGACCCACTAGCAGTTTTGAAAGGTTAATCCAACTGAATTCATTTCCGATTTCCAGTTCAACTAGTTGAACCGGCCGATTCTATCTGAGTTTTAAAATATTAATATAAATTTAATTTGAATATATTTGATAAAATAAAGATATTTTATATTGTCAATTATTTGTAACCGATATCGAATTATGTTTGATTTTTATTTTGATTATATATAAAGTAATAATTATAAAGTGCTGTGATAGATTGAATGCGTAGATTTTCTCTTACATTGATAGCAAACAATTAATCTTTTTTAATATATAAGTATAGTGTCATGTTAACATAATTATAGTGTTATGTTAACGAATGTCTAAGAAATACTCTTTAAAAATTTTAAATAATAATTTTTTAAAAGTTGATTATTACTATTTTTTAAAATAAAAAGTTAATTATTTCAATTTTAAATACATTGAATATACACATTTAAAAAAAACTTATTGTTTAAATAAAATTTTAAAGAGTATCCATCATTAGCATTTTCCATAATTATATTATTTTAAATATTAATCTCTCCATACTAAAATAAATATCATATTTTATATTTTTATATAGATTAAAAAAATATAATAATCAAAAGAGAAAATAGTTATTTTGAAATTATTTATGTATTCAAATTAACATTAATGTGGAATGTGAAATCAATAAATTATGAGTATATATTAAAGGATATAATTGAAAGATAAAAATTAAAATTATATATTAATTAACTAAAATGATAAATATTTTAAAATAAATAACTTTTAAAATAGAACATTCATTTTAGAACATAAAGAATATTAATTAAGTTTAAAATCTAATATCAATTAGGGGGGATTACATATAAGTTGCATTGATATTACATGTTAAAATTGTAATCGTGGTAACTCCTTCTGTTTTATAATAAGTTTCTTGTTTGAATATTAAAAAAAAAATTATATATTAATTTCAATAATAAAATACTAAATTGTTCTTATCAATTATAGTTAATAGAATAATTGAAAAGAGAAAAAATTAATAAATAAAAATATAGTGCTGAAAAAAATAATAAATAATGTATTAATATTGCAAAGAAAAATTTATTTTAAGACATAAAAAAATATAAGTGTGACACTTTTATGAGACGAGGTTGTAGAATACTTGTATGCATCTAAGTTAGGACTTCATCTGCAGTTATGTAAGAGATCGGTTTTTTTGTCCTTATTTTCTTTTATAGTTTCAATAATTTAATGGCGGTTTTAAACCGATGCAAAGTTTTTTTGTTTTTTTATTTTTATTTTTAACCATTTAGGTGCGGTTTCAAACACCCACAAATTTTTAATTTTTTTGTTTTCAATCATTTAGCGACTCTTTTAAACACGCGTAAAATAAACACTAAAAATTTATAAACCGAAAAAAAAAACAAAATCTTTGGTCTTTTAGGTCTCTCACGGTAGATTTATTGAGCTCTCTTATGATAGACTTAGATAGATTGTTGCAAGCATTGAAAACAAAAAAAATGTGCAATGATATGACATAGAGTTGTGTGTTTACATGGTATAATGCACACACATTTATTGAATATGTTAATTACTCTCTCTTTAATAAAATAAAAGTCTTTATAATAAAAAAAATTTATTCAAAAATAAGAGTTTTTTATGTTTTCAATACAACATTAATTAATTTTTATCAATCTCTAATAAATATAGTCTAAATTACTTTCAAATTATTACATCATACTACAGAGTAATTAAGGATAATTATATAAAATTGTTATATTTAATTATTCAATTATTAATTTTTAATCTACACGCAACAATCTTTAAAAAAACTTGTATTTTGAAACAAAGAGAATAATATTACTCGTTGTAGTAAAACACTAGTGTAGATTATTGTGTACATTTTCATTGAAAATACAAAAATATTTGAAAATATAGTGACATGACATAGAGTTCAGACGTTGCTTTGGTATTATACACGCATATTTATTGCATGTTTGTGAATATCAAATCCGATTTATATTTGAATTTGTAACAAACAAAACCATATCTTATTATTGGAGATATTAAAGGAATAAATCAAATCTCCAATAAATTCAGCATTAATTCTACACAAAATCAATCTCAAATCCATGAAGAAAAGCCTTGAATTATTATGTTATATAAAGAGATCAAAATTCACATGGGAAGTCAATCAATACATTGAAGATTTAGAGTGCTATGATTTATTTTTAGTCTCTGTTATTGTTGTATGCACACCTTTATGTTTCAGTAACTTGGCATAAAATATTTGTCTAAAGTTAAGTGGTAGTATTCAACATTGATTATTGAGTTGCAATCTTCAATCATGGGTTGTGTGATTGAAAAGAAAGTGAGTAAGTTCTCATGTTTAGGGGGAACCATAAGGTTTGTTGTTGCTTGTAAGATTAATTGTACTAAATTATTAATAGTGAATTTCCTTTCTTGAGTTGTGGACTCAGCCACCAGACGTATTTGTGGTTTCACCGAACTGGGTAAACAACTATAATGTTATTTATTATTTTCTGTTCCATCATCTAGTACTTGCCATTGTAGTGTTTCTAGTTTAACTTATCGGACTAGTTGTCTAAGACATTGTATTCGACATCTGTCCCCTTAGAAACATAATTTCAATTGGCATTAGAGTAAGCATCCTAGCATGTTGGGTGAGCTCCAAGGAAGATAAATTTAGCTCAAATGAACACAATGAAATATTGAGGATCAGTTAACAAACCACCAGTTTTGGATGACACCAACTATGAATATTGAAAGTCCATGATGGTTGCCTTTCTCAAATCCATGGGTAAGAAAACATGGAAATTTGTGATAAAAAGATGGAAACATATGTTGGTTACTTCTAAAGATGAAACTATTAGCTTGAAACCAGAGGCTGAATATACCGACGTTGAAGATGAAAAGGCTTTTGAAAACTCCAATTCTTTAAATGTTATCTTCAATGGGGTAAACAAGAACATATTCAAGTTGATCAACACATATTTATAAGCTAAAGAAGCTTGGGAGATTATTAAAATTGTGCGTGAAGCCACAAATAAAGTTTGTATGTCAAGGTTACAGCTTGTTACCACTAAGGTTGAGAATATGGCGATGAATGAAAAAGAATCAATTTGTGATTTCTACATCAGATTGCATGATATTGACAAAACCACTTTTGCCTTAGATGAAAATCTGTCTGAAGAAAAACTTGTTAGAAAAACTCTCAGACAATTGCCTAAGAGGTTTGATATGAAAGTAACTGCTTTTGAAGAAGCTCGGGACTTGAGCAGTATTAAGGTTGATAAATTCAGTTAGTTTTTATTGCTTTTATTTAGCAATATGGTTATATGATTTGTTGGATAGTTGTGAAGATAAAATTAAGTTTAAATGTGATTTAAATTTGAATTTGAATTAAACTAAATCACATCTTGTTGGTGGAGATGTTTATAGAGCAAATAATATCCAACTGATTGTGCAAAGATTCAGGATAAAATTAAATGCAGATCCACATGGAGAAAATCCCATAATAATTTTGCTATGTAAGGAGCTTAATACCTACATTAGAAAGAAGGAAATATTCGTTGAAGAGTTAAAGTTATAGGGTTTAGAGTCCTTGTTATTGCTTTATGTACACTTTTATGTTTCAATAACTTGGCATAGAAGGTTTGACTAGTTGAGTTGTAATACTCAACATTGATAATTGGGTTAAACACCAATCACCAGGGTTTAGTGATTGAAAGAAAGTGAGAGGGGTTCTCATATTTAGGGAGAGTTTTAAATAGAAAGTCATTCGGTAGTGTTAGGAAGATGCATTGAACATTATAGGGTTTGTTATTACTTGTAAGACTAGTTGTATTAAACTACTAATAATGAATTTATTTTCTTGTGTTGGAAGTCAACCCTCAAGACGTAAGTGTTTTTGCATCAAACTGGGTTACCAATTATTATGTTCTTTATTTCTTTTCTGCCCCATCATCTTGGAAAATTGAATCTTTGTTATTTGTGGTGATTCTGGTTTAACTTGTCGAACCAATTGTCTAAGGTATTGTGTTCGACATATGTCCCCTAGGGAACAGAATTTCATAAATCAATTTGAACGAAACAACATTTGCGAACTCGTTCCTAAAGCTTCAGCTAATCTAGTAATAGGAACCCGATGGTTCTTTCGCAACAAGCTGGACGCGAGAGATTATAATCAATAGGAGGGAATAAACTTTGATGAAACCTATCCTCCTGTAGCTAGATTAAAATCCATAAGGATGTTATTAGCTTTCTCTTGTATCATGAATTTTAAACTATTTCAAATGAGTGTAAAAAGTGAATTTCTAAATGGTTACATTCACGATGAGGTGTTTGTTGATCAACCTTCTGGATTAATCAACCCTACCTTTCAAGACCATGTTTTCAAGCTTAAGAAGGCACTGTATGGTCTAATAAGCTCCTAGAGCATGGTATGACCGGTTAAGTAAATTCTTGCTTGAAACAAGTCTGAAAGAGGACAAGTTTATAAACCCTTTTTATAAAGAAAATTGAGCATGACATTTTACTGGTTCAACATAATATTGATGATATCATTTTTGGCACTACTAACAAATCTTTGTGCAAATAGTTTTCTGAAAGAATGCATAATAAATTCAAAATGTCCATGATGAAAAAGTTAAAATATTTTCTAGGACTTCAAATCCATCAAACAAAAGGAGGAACATTCATAAATCAAAATAAATACTGCAAAGAGATACTAAAAATATTTGACATGGAAAGGTTCAAAATATTAGCAACACTAATGTCAACATCATGCTCCATAGACAAAAACGAAGACAGAAAACCATTTAATGAACAAAAATATCGAGGCATGATTGGATATCTTCTTTATCTAACTACATTTCATCCTAACATAATGTTTGTTGTTTGTATATGTGCATGTTTTCAAGCATCCCCAAATGAATCACATCTCAGTGTTGTCAAGTGATTATTAGATATCTGAATGGCATATAACAAATGGGTCTATGGTACCCTAAAGAAGTGCATTGTGACTTAGTTGGGTAGTCCGACTATGATTTTGTTGGGTGCAAATTGGATAAAAAAAGCACCAGCGACATATGTCACTTACATAGAAACTCACTTGTCTCATGACATAGCAAGAAACAAACAAGTTTGCACTGTCCATAATTGTGGCAAAATACGTTGTTGCATAAAGGTGTTGTGCTCAAATCATTTGGATGAAATGATAATTCAGTGACTACAATGTCAAACTTGGAGTTGTACCAATTAAATGCGACAACACAAGTTCCATAAACCTTACTAAAAACCCGATACTTTACTCTCGAGATAAACACATTGATGTTAGGCGCCACTTTATTAAAGATCATGTAGCAAAAGAGAAATGTATACTCGACTTTGTAGACTCATATAATCAACTTAAAAACATTTGTATTAAACCACTTCCTAAAGAAAACTTATTTTTATAAGAACTGAACTAGGAATTTTAAATCAATCTTGCATGAATTAATATGTGAATCTATGTGCTTGTGTCTGCATCTCTTAGCATATCTTCCTTTTTTATTGTGACAGAGGGGGAGAAGTATACTCCAGAAAGAGCTTGTATACTAACTCAGGGGGAGTTTAACTATTCCAAAAATATACATGTGTTCTTTTCTTTCCACCTCCTTTGAGAGATCCGTTGTTATTATAAAAAAGAGGAAGAATATGGATATATGTGCTTGCAGGTAATAAAGACCAACATCCGCAATTTTGATGACAACAACTCAAGACATATCCTTAAAGATTAATGAGAATAAAATCATCTTATAAAGAGAACTCAAAATCAAAGGCTTATACATTCAAAGCAAAGTCTTGAAGCTAATTTGGTGAAAGATGTGAAAGCTCACCAATTCATGTATGTTAGTCTATCTGAGTGAACTGAGTATTATAAAAGTAAGGTAGTAGCTTAATAGTACTTAGGAAACTCTCTCTCTCTCTCTCTCTCTCTCTCTCTCTCTCTCTCTCTCTCTCTCTCTCTCTCTCACTCACACACACACACACACACACACACACACACACACACACACACACACACACACACACACACCTTAAAATATTTTTCTACCTCAAAAATTATTTTCTAAATCGAAGCCAAGTGATTAAAGAGCTATCCAAACATTTTCTTAAACATCTAATCAATTGGAAAGATATGCCAATCGATTGAAAAAACTTTTTGATATATCCAATCGACTAGAGCACTTGTACTATATATTAGAAGGATGATAGTTGATTGTATAAATAACAAGGATAACACATTAATGACTTGCAATAACTTTATATCCAAACTTTCCTAATTGAGCTTTACAATCGATTATATTTGAGTTGTCTAATTAATTAAAAAAATTTGCTAATCAATTAGATAATTAATTTAGCCCTTGAATCATTTCCTTTCTTGGCATTTCCAGCTACTATATAAGGGATGGTCTTCCTCAATTTAAATCACGCCATTTTCCAACATTTTCATATTTCTTTGGAATTTATCTATTTCTCTCTTTTTGGAAAATATTTTCTATTCACTTCAAATTGACTCAGTGCTACTAATTGAAATTTTACTTGTGAGGTAGATACTTTTGTAAGTGGTTGTGCTGGTCATTTATATTCTTAAGGGTGATATACCTTTAAGAGATAGAGCTTGGTTCTTGATATCAACCTTTATAAAATCTATGTTATTAGCTTATCACGCATCGTCTTAAAAAACTTTGTTTTGGTTATTCAGATTACCCATAAAGACCAAATTACATTCAAGAAATGATACCTGCACTTGTTACAAACAACAAACTTTACACAAAAACATTAGATACCCTAATTTGCCACTAGTCTCCCTCAACACTCAATATTTATAGATGAAGGTCCACAACAAAGGAAAATGACTAAGGATGAAGATGATGAACACTGCCAAGAAATCTCACAAACACTCTAATTTACAAGGTGGTAGTCAAGGTATTAGATGTATATGAAAGAAGAACACACGCATGCATACACACACACACGTGCGCACACACACATACACACACGTACACACATACACACGCATACACATAAACGCACACGAACACGTACATACACACATACACATGCAAATGCACAAGTACACACACACGCACACACACACATACACGGGGTTATCTCTGATTTATGGATGAATGGGTATTGGTTCTTGATTGATATCATAAGCTTGATGAATCATGAAAACTGTACTCTATTAATAAAATCTCTCTCTCTCTCTCTCTCTCTCTCTCTCTCATTCATTCAAACAACAAAAAGTTGCATAAGAAAAAAATGCAACAAAAATAAGTGAATCTGGCATGGATTAACACTCAAGAAGTTGTTCTAAAGAACAATAGAAAGATTGAAGGTGCAAGGAATAGACACACTAAATAAGAGAAAACAAATTGATATTTTATCATTATGGGTTTCACCAACATAGTTTCACACACTTGTTGTTGGATCAAGGAAACAACTATTTAAATATAAGATGGAAAATTGGATTTGTGAAGCTATGATTCAATTCAAGAAGAAATCGTGATTAAAATAACAAGATATTGAAATTCAAGTAAAGTTAAACTCTTGATTCGAGTCAATTTGAGCAGAGCCCAAAGTTTGCTTCATGGAGACATTTTATTCGAGTTAGGATTAGCAATTTATTTGAGTCATATGAGGTTATGATTCGAATCAGACTCATTTTGTGATTCAAATCTTTTCATCAAAAAGGAAAATCCCAATTTTTACAAGGTTCATAATTCGAATCACATTTAACACTTGATTCGAATCAAGCCACTCAACATCTTGATCTGAGAGTTCTAACTTGTGGTTCAACCACACCTTATGAGACAAAAAAATACCAATTTTCTAGGCTAAAAAGAAACACTATCATGGATCAAACGCTCTAATTTTATTGATTAATGAAGGGTCTTAATGGTACATGCTACAATAGTTGAAATAAATACAATACAACTCAAATAGGAATAAACTACAGACACACGAATATTGAATGATAAGAAAATTATAAGTAAGCGAACAACCTATAACATATACACTCAAGTTAACAAAAATATCAAAACAAGTAAACGATACCATATGATAATGTGACTGCACTTTCAATCCCTATTGTTTCAGTTATGTTTTACACTGGATCACGTCATGGAGGTTGGTCCATGATACTTAAGGCTTCCCACGGATCCTTCGATGTCCTGAAAACCCATGGGGGCAAGTATAAATTAGTCTGCACACTAAGAACTAAGTACAATCTCTAATCTCCACTTTTCATTACATTTATCTTGATCTTGAGTTAACTTGAACATTGGAGTGCTAACCATGTTGGTGCATCCCACGCTGCCGTAAAGGAGACCAGAGCCACTGTTCAAGATCATCAGTTTTCCAACTGCATCCTTTTTTTATTCTCAAACGATCACCGTTCAAGATCATCAGTTTTTCAACTGTATTCATTTATGATTTCCAAACGGAACATTAACATCCATCTCTGGTTTTAAAACGTTTATATATATATATATATATATATATATATATATATATATATATATATATATATATATATATATATATATATATATATATATATATATATATATATATATATATATATATATATATATATATATATATATATATATATATATATATATATATATATATATATATATATATATATATATATATATATATAAGCAATGAATTTTACCCGGATATTAGAAACAACCGTGAGGAATGTATAATCCATCCAATGTGAAAATGAGGAGATTTCCCCTTGGGTAACTAATTTTTCCGAGGGGAAAAGTAGATGTGAGATGTTGGATCAAACTCTAGTATGGTCGAAGTCTGTTCGCGAGTAATACCTGTTGTAGTCGAAGTTTGCTCTAACATGCATTAGTCAATATTGATAGGGTTGTTAGCATGTTGAATTGGGCCTTGCTTGTAAGCTCAATTGTTTAAGTTAGCTTGTGATGGGTAATTGTTAAAAAATCCATTAGGTTAGTGTACTATTTTTCTTATAAATAGGATGCTAGTTTTTTCAATCTTGAAATAAGGAAAAATAGGAAGATAAAATCCTAATTTCAAGAGAGAGGGGTTATTTTGTTATTCTTGTATACTTGTAATCTTGTTCTAAGAGAAAGGAAAGATTAGCAGTTTAATAATCAATCCTTATTGTTTTCTTCTTTATTAACCCTAATCCTTGTGTGTTTCTTGATCATTAAGAAACTGTTTATACTTAGTTTTAAAGTATCAGATTCACAACAGTAGAGTTTTTTTTTCTTCACCTAGACTAGTTGTCTAAGGAGACATGTGGCACACTTTTATTACACTTTTCCGTTACCCTGCCTACCAAACTAAAGTAAAAGAGTTTTTCAACCAAGGTAAAATCACATTTTCATAGTAGTGTTAATATAGTTCATCGTTTGGTTATTGAGTGTCCTGACATAAAAAAAAAGTCTTACGTGTTAAATCAATTTTAGTTAATAATGTGTAAAATCATAATTTGGTTAATGAGTGTCCAAACATAAAGTAGTCTTAAGTAGTATAATAAAATTGGTTAATGAAGGATAAAAGTTAATTAATATATTTTATAATTTGGTTAATGAATGTCCAGATATTAAAAATAGTATTGAACAGTAAAATAAAGTTATCTAGCTCAGTTGGTAGCTATACAAAAACATCAGATGAAAGAGCGCGAATTTAAAAACGTGACATTCCACTTGTTCACTTTTAAAATGGTGGATTTTAAGTATATTATTGGTTAATGAAGTAAATGTAGTTAATGAAGTGTAAAAAAAGTGTTTAATAACATCTATTTTCACGTTAATAAAGTGATGAAATGATCTCCTATTATGTCACCTTAATTGGTAGTTATACAGGAACATGAGATATAGGAGTACAGTTCAAACTTGTGACATCCTATTTATTCATTTTTAAAGGTGAAATTCTCATCACTAAACTATTTGATAAAAAAAATGATGAAATTGATTAATAAAAGGATTTTAAATTTGTAATACAAAATAAATGTTTATATAATATTTAAAATAAAAGTATTATAAATATTTTTTATTTTAAAATTATATATTTTTTAAAATACTGCTCATTGTATTTATACAATAAATACAATATTATATGTAAATATATATAATTATTTCCATTATTTGCATTTTGTATTATAATACAAAATAATAAATATAGGAGCTTTGTCTCTCTTATTTTACTTCATATCATTGATGTAACTATTTGAATTTATTTTTCACTTTCTTTCAATGAACATTGCAAACTTCTAGAATAGTAGCACCTTTATAAGCCTTGCAAACATAGTATGTAAAATTCTCATAATCCTGAAATTAACACAAACATTAAACTTAATTAGTATCTTGTCAATAATCTAGAAATTAATTAAATTAATTATATGTGTTTGAATTTAAAAAAAAAAATAGAGAAGAAAAGACAAACTTTTCCAATAGGTTGATTATTCACCACCACCCATGGCACAAAAGAAAGAGGTGGATTTAGTTTTGTTGTTTCCTTAATATATTTTTGTCCAAGCTGCATACAAATTTAAATTATTAAATTTGTAAAAAATAAATAAATGTAAAAAATAAAAAATAAAAAATAAAAATAAAAAGACCTCAGTTCCATTTCCTCCATCAAAGCAATTCATAATAGGCTTCAAAGACAAACCCAATTCATGGAAACAGTTTTGCCAGATCTTGTTCTTTCCCTCAATTGCCAGAAATTCAAAGCAGTAAATCAAACCATAATGTTTGTTCTGCATCATTAAATAAGCACTTTTAAATAAGCACTTTTTATATAAGCACTTTTTTATAAAAATCACTTTTTATCTAAGATTCAATAGAACTAGGAAAAATATAAGCACTGTTTATTTTATTTTTTGTGCTATTTTAATTGAAAATATTAATTAATACCAAATATTTCTTCAAATCTATAACCTTCTCAAAAATTATAAATAAACAATATCACATGAAAATGCAAATTTATACTTACCACAATAGGCCAAATATTAATGGCACATGATTCTAAGGAATTGAGCTCACATTCATCTGGTCCATTCTACAAAATTATGAATGTGAATATACAAATAAAATAAATAAATAACTAAATATTATATTAATTAAAACTTTGGAAATTATTTATTAAAAAAAAAGAAAAAGAAAAGAGATATTGAAACCTGGCATGATATAGAACTGTTGAGTGGATTAACATGAGAATTAGCCCAAGGGATTAATTGGAGATTAACAATGTCAATGAGATCATTGTTGAATATTTCTTCAAGATTCTTCACAATGAAAGTTGCACTAGGTTGGCTTAGACTTTCATAGTATAATGTTAAATTAACTTTGTGATCATCAAATTGTTTAATGTGTGAACTAGAAGAAGAAGAAGAAGAAGATTCATAGGTGAAAAATAAAAGAACTAATATTATTGATAGTTTTGGAGAAACCATTTTTTTTCAATCTTGTAAAAGTATAGAGACTTTTTATTGTGTCACTAGTGGTAATAAGGATGTGATATATATATATATATATATATATATATATATATATATATATATATATATATATATATATATATATATATATATATATATATATATATATATATATATATATATATATATATATATATATATATATATATATATATATATATATATATATATATATATATATATATATATTGGTAACTTATAATACTAAATATACTCTCTTTTCAGTCATTATCAATATTTATTATTTAGTCTTGAGTTATTTTTTGGTATTGACGTGTAAATTAAGATTTACTATATAAGTTTTAATTTACATTATATTAATGGCAAATTTTGTTTTTATATACTTTTCTTATCTTCATCATGTCACATGTTTCTCTCTTTTCTCTTGCCTCATTTCACTAACCATTTGTGTTCATATTTTCTATTTCTAGTTTCCTTTTTTCTTCACTATTTACAGTGGTGAAATTTCTTCACTAATATCATAACTCACGTAGACAAAAGTATTGATAATGGAGAAACAAATCAACAACTTCTATCATAATATTTAGTTTCAAATTGATTTTTGCATCTGAATCATAATAACTTCTTGTTGAAATTGATCTGCAAGTATTTAGTTTCAAATTTCCATTGTACACTTTGCAAATATATGCCACATTATAAACAAAACAAAAGGTATAAGAGGTTTTATATATATATCCAAACTTGCCAATATATTACAAAAGAATCATATAAAAAAAAAGGGAACAAGTTAACTCCAATATGAAGAGTATTTAAATAAAGATAAATCTAACATATTCTTTACAAAATCATTTTGAATCCCTAAAGGGATGGAATCAAAAAAGGTTAAATTGTTGGTGCCGAGTGCAAAATTCGCCAAAAAATCAACAAAAGTGTTACCTTCTCTATATATGTGAGTGGTGATTAAGTTAACCAAGTCGCGGTTGTAATACATTTTCGCCACCAAAGAGTAATATGTTTCAAGCCAAAGCTTAGTCCAACTCCGCAAATTAGCATTTTCCATGGATTTAATAGCAGCTTCAAATTCCGCATAAGCAGGAGAGTTGCGGTGAATTTTTTCCACAAATCTAAAATAAAGTTTCCAAGGTAATTTCTAAAAATTCCTCCACTACCGACCAAGAAAGTGTCACGGATAAAGGGACTGTCGCTTTTACATTTGATCCAATCCATGGAGGGAGGTTCCCAAAGAACTTGATGGAAGGAGCTTTAGGAGGATTAATACGAACATCAAAGGCTTTAATGATGGAGAAATCACACATATTGATAAATGAAGTTTTAGAGCGGGAAGCAAAACCTGATGGGAAATCCAACTTAAGTGGAATTTCAATGGAACAGTTGTCTTATCATGTTTTTTATCATTACAGAAACGCCAAATCAGAGGCAGAGAATTGATGAAAGCTGCTTGGAAGACCAAACCTGCTTGGGAAAAATTAAATTATTACAATGTTATAATTTAATTTGTGATCTATTAAAAAAAACCCTTTTAGATCGTTGTCCTCGTCTAACAATTGACTCTTTTTACTAATTTCCAATCTATGATTAGTGGCTTCACCCCTACTATTGAGAGGGATGTGTGGAGGTGATGGAGTTTATTCTGTGTCTTCTACTTACTCTCTTCTTCTGTTGGTCCATGTGTTTCTCCTAGGTCATCAGGTTTCTATAGTAGACTTAGTTATTCCGGCCATTTGGTGTAGTTGGGCTCCTTCTAAAGTCATAATTTTCTCTTGGCAGCTTCTTCAGGATCGTATCCTAACCATAGTTAACTTACTTAAGAGAGGTGTCCTTCTCACCTCTGGGACTATTTTGTGTTCCTTTTCCTCATTGCATATTGAGTCTTCCTTACATCTCTTTCTGACATGTGATATTGCATCCTTTGTTTGATATAAGATCTTTAGGTGGTTGGGTGGTGTTTTGTTTTACCCAGTCATATCTTGACTCCCTTTCAGATGTTTATCTCCTCGTCTGGTGTTTTTAGAACTAAAGGGAGGATGAGGATGATTTGACATATTGTGGTTTGGTCGATTTGGAAATCTCAGAATGATATATTTTTTCAAGATCTTCGGTGACACCAAAAGAAATGAATGACATGAGCATCTTCTTGGCTTGGAAATGGTATCTTGGTAGGTCAGTGGATAACTCATGTGCCTTCTCGGTCTAGCAAGAGAACCCTATCTTATTTCTAAACAAATAGGGTGAACGGTTTCGACCTCCATTGGATGTGTTCTTGTTCGTTTCTTTTGTGGTTTTTGTGGTTCTTCGGATGTCATTATATTAGATAGTTTTAGCCTATTCTTTTGTTGATTTTTTTGTTTTCTTTTATTTTTATAGTTTTGTTTGAGCATGGTTGGGGTTGGTTTTAGCTTGTTTCTTTTTCGTGTTCTTGTTGGTTTTGTTCCCGATTTTGGTACTACTTGTGCCTTCTTCCGGTATTCCCTTGTACTTTGGTTGTAATGCATCCCCTTTATTTTATTTATATAATATATTTTCCGTTTTCCTTTCAAAAAACATTCCTATAAATTAATTATAAATTATTTAAAACTTTATAGATTCGATTAAAAGCTTTTTTCCCCAGAATTTTGATTAAAAATTATTCCATAAATTTAGAAATCCAATTATAAAATTGTTTGATTTACGAAACTATTTTAACATAAACTAAATTATGTGTACACACAAAAAAGAGTAAAATGGAGAAACAAATCAACAAGTTTTATCATAATAGTTTATACTTCCACATGAAACAAATCAAAATCGCATTCTAACTTCATTTTCATAAGAATTGACACCTTAGTTTGTTGACTAGTAGCAAGTAAGGTTATATTTTTATTGGCTTCATCTACATAACAAACATGATGAAAAGAGTTTAGTTTTGCATCTGAATCACAATAACTTCTTGTTGAAATTGATCTACAAGCATCTGGTTTCAAATTTCCCTTGTATGTCTTGCAAATATATGCCACAAACTTAAGTAATCCTATAACCTAAACAAAAGGTATAAGAGATTAATTAAGGAACTAATTGGGAACAATTAAATTGTTATAATATTATAATTTTAATGATGGATTTAGATATTTAATCACAAATCTCTTTGAGTGCTTGGTTGCTAATTCTTGTTGAAATTATAACTTTATAGGGAATTAGGATACATCATGTAGTTTTCTACTATTTCATTACGAACAAAAGTTTATGTTGTGAATTACGACAAAATTCAATATCAATTTGTGAGGCAAAGAACAATAGCAACCAAAATAAATGGTCTTCAGCAATAATAATCCGTACATAAATAATATAACAGAATAAAGCAAGAAAAAACCGAAGGTTTATTTACTCAGTTCGACCAAACGAACTACTCTGAGGGAGAGAGCAGTTCTCCAATTCACTATACTCAGAAAGTTGTTACAAGAGATTAGAGATGAGTTATAAGAAAATAGTCTTCGTCTTCAGGTTTCCAAGAACAACCCTAAAGGTGCCCAAGAACAACCCTATTTTCTACCCAAGTGTTTCCCTATCTCTACAACTTTCAATATATGAATCACTCAAACTCAAGGTGTAATACAAGGTTTTTTTGTGCATAGCTGAAACCCTATACCTTTAAACCCTTTGTCTCCCTTGTTGGTGAAAACTCTAAGATTGTCACACACCAAACATATAAGAGATGCATCTTTTTATAATAGCAAATACCCAACAAACAAAGCCCAAAATCACATGGGTCCATGGACCGAATCGAAAAAAAGCCTGAAAATACTATTCACCATATGGACAACACTATTTCACCGTACATATGTCACTATTCATCCGTACGGACGACACTATTCACCTATCAATTTTTTTCCCGAAGTTTCGTCCGACTTTCTAAAACTTCTGATTTTTGCGTTAAATGCAATCTCCAAAATATATTTTTTTTCTCTTCATCAACAAAGGTTTTAAAGCACATTTACAACAATCTCCACCTTGACTTTAAACCGTGTTGAAACCAATTTAACAATCAACAACATTGCTGCTCTTTACCAAGTTGAAACTTTAATCAATAATTTTAATCAAATTCAAGCAACCCTTGAATCTTGATATCGAAACTTGAATCCACTTGTTCCCAATTACCCTTTTCTGCCTAGGTAATTTAACAAGCCTACAAGTAATTCTACAACTCAAATATGAAGATATGAACTTAGAAAATGAAGAATCATCAACTTCATCATACTCCTATTATACAACTCCGATAGAATCCTTTGAAAGAACATACTTAGTAGTTGAACGATCTTCGAAAGATTTAACATCAAATGAAGGAACCTCATGTTTGATAAAATATGAAGAAGATGAAGTATCAAACGAAGAATATGAGTTTTTTTTAAAGGCAACCTATGAGATAGATATTGTTCATATAACTAAATTACCTTATGGACAACTGTTTAGAATGGACGGTCATTTAGTTGAAGAAAATGATAAATTAAAAGAACATAACTTAGATCTCAAGGAGTCATTAAGATATATTAAAGAAATCAATAAGTCATTTAAGAGGGAAATAACTAAGATAAAAAATTCTAGAGAAGAATGTAAGAGATATGTCTCCCTAAAAAAGGAAGTTAATGATTTGCATCAAACTCTAGGTAAATTTACCCAAGGAAAAGAAGAGATTGACTTGATCTTATCAAGTCAAACACCTTCCTTAAATGAAAATGGACTAGGATTTAAAAAACAAAGATAACCTAGTAAATGCATAGACCACAAGAAAAAGAGTTGTTCATTCAGAGAACCTTTTTGTTTTGATAATTGAAAAGATTTAAAAGCAACAACCTTAGATCTTCTAGAACTAATGCACCTGGGTCCAAGAAGATGTGGGTACCAAAGGTGAAACCTTAGTGTTTTGAGTTATGCTTTATAGCTCGAAGCTTTAAATGATTGTTAGTGAAGATGAGCAAAGCAAGAGTTTACTTCCAAGTATACAAATTTTATGAAGTCTCTGATCCAAGAATGCACGGTGATGGTAAATATCAATCAGAGCAAAGATTTTGAGAATATCTCAATATTTATGATCCTTAGTGATCAGTTGAATGGATATGCCTATAATAGACGTATTCATTTCGTTGCTTATACCAATTCTCGTATCGAACGATGTGTAGAGAAGGATACACTAAAATATGATTGGTAGTTCCCTTTAAGGAAAGTATTTATCAAGATCTCTTGATAAAAGATGTATACATTATTTTAAGTTCGAAATGATTGAAAAACTCTGGTTAAACCCTTAAAATAGTGAATTTTTTTTTCTCATCTCAATAAATATTTTTCTATCCAAAAAGATGAGTTTTTCAAATTTTTAAAAAGGAGGTGCAAATAAGCTTAATAAGGGTTCAGAAAGGCAACCAAGTGTATCACAAGGGCCAAAAATGCACCAAGGAGGTTGAAATACGTAAGTCCAGTCAATTGGCACATTATGGAAATCGATCGAAAGAGCTTGGTACACAGATTTTTAGATCGAGTCCAAGCCATACTTGTGCCTCAAACAAATCAAATTCTAACATTGATGAAGAACCCACAAAATCCTCAAAAATCTAACAAACCAATCGATCGAATCCCTTAGCCTATCGATTGGCACACTTGATCTGGAAATATTTTGATCTGATTTTCAATCACCACAATCTTCTTTGATTTCTTTCCAGGAATACACGATCAAATCTTCAGAAGGCATGCTATAAATAGGAATGCTCTCTCACTACTTCTTGCATCTCATAATTCATCTCTTTTAGTCTTCTTTTTATGAGTTCTTTTGCGGTAAGCATCACCATGACCTCCTTAAGTAAAAAAAACACAGAAACGCCAAGAAGACACATGGTCACTACTGGATTAATAAATCAAAAGCAAGAGAGAAGATGATATCCCTAATAAAGAAGGTAATTTAGCCTTGCTACATGAAACCAAGTTTATTGAAGAGTCACAACCTTTATCATCAATTATGTCAAGCCTCCCTCAAAGATTTCTTCACCAAAATACCAGATAAATATTTCTCAAACTTAATAATACTAATTACCAAATATACTCTATTTTTTGTGTTTAAGCAAATGAATATGTTAGTTTGCTTTGCAGTTGGCAATTAATAATACCAATTACCAAATATACTCTTTTTTTTGTTTTTTACTTTCAAATAAAAATGAGAGCATGTGGAAAAAGAAGGTATTAATAGTAATATAACATTTTCATTCTTATGAGCTCTTTTTTTTTTGGTATTGACGTGTAAATTAAGATTTACTATATAAGTTTTAATTTACATTATTTAATGGCAATTCTTGTTTTTATATACTTTTTTTTTTATCTTCATCATGTCACATGTTTCTCCCTTTTCTCTTCTTGTTTTTATATACTTTTTATTTCCATAGTTACATTTATTGCAATGGTTGGATAATATGATTCACTTTTATTTTTGGTAATTTCATTTTAATTATTATTTATTTTTGTTTCAAATAGTCTAATATCACAACTGACATGCATAAAGTATTGACAATAGAATTATATCATTTATATGATGGATTAATTTGATGATCAATTTTACCATTTACTAAGAAATAGTTCAATTTAAAATCAAAATTTATTTCTGTATAAATCAACTCAATACAGAAACTATTGACACTTACGAAATGGAGAAACAAATCAACAAGTTCTATTATAATTATTTGCATTTCTGCACGAAACATATCAAAAATGCATCTCAACTTCATTTGTCATAGGAATTTACACCTTAATTTGTTGACTAGTAGCAAGTAAGGTGAGATTTTTGTTGGCTTCATCTACATAACAAACAGGATGAAAAGAGTTGATTTTTTCATCTGAATCATAATCACTTCTTGTTGAAACTGATCTACAAGCATCTGGTTTCAAATTTCCCTTGTATGCCTTGCAAATATATGCCACAAAATTTAAGTAGTCCTATAAACAAATCAAAAGGCAGAAGAGGTTAATTAAGGAACTAATTAGATTGCAATATCATAATTTTAATGATGAACTTAGATGTTTAATCACAAACCTCTTTGAGTGCTTGGTTGTTGATAACCACCCATGGAACAAAATTATGAGGAGGATTAAGGTCAGCTGTTTCCTTAGCAAACTTTTGTTCAATCTGTTTTGTTAGACATAAATATTAGTATAATAATAATGAATAAAGATCGACGATTCAGGTTTCAACTTCCTTAGCAAACTTTTGTTCAATCTGTTTTGTTAGACATAAATATTAGTATAATAATAATGAATAAAGATCGACGATTCAGGTTTCAACTTCAATTTATATTAGTATAATACTAATGAATAAAGATCGACGATTCAGTTTTCAACTTTAATAAATTGATTCGAAAAAATTCATAAAAAAGTGTTAAGAAATGTGGTTGGGTCTAACTCAACCTTACAAAACCAGTTGGTAGAATAAAAATTACTCCCACTTATAAACACATGTTCATGTCATATATTATCCGATGTGGGACTCTTAACAAAAAGATTGGACGACGTCAACAAACCTTACATCTCTTGAACATAAAAGATGTAAAAATGCAATTAAGAAAAATAAGAAAAGTGAAAGAAAAAAAAACTAACAGATTTTCCATTGCCATTTTTGTAGCAATCAAGAGGCATTGTGGTCAAGCCAGTCATTTGGAAGCAATTAAACCATTCCTTATGACGATTCTCTAAAGTCAGACGCTCCAAACAGTGTACAAATCTGAAATGCTGTCCCTGCATCATATATTTGTTGTATTAAAGATTTTATTTTTCTATAAAATAAAATAAAAATTAATAATAATAATAATAATAATAATAATAAAATAGTAACAAAATTGATTAATAGGAACTGTACCGCATCAGGATATATTTTAATGGTGCAGGCCTCTATGGTGTTTAGAAAGCATTCATCATTTCCATGCTGCAATTATTTTTTCAAAATAAACATATAAAAATTAATGAGAGATTAAGAAAAATTATATATACAAAAATAAAAGCAAGTGATTTAGAAAACAATAATAAATATGAATATTCCATATATGCCATAAATAAAAAGTAAAATAAACAAAATTGATTTTTGAAGTCGATTAAAAGAAACCGTTCAATCCCATATAAAAAAATAGTTATGTCTTTCTGAATACTCAAAAATTAATTTATAATTATTTAGAAAATCTCAAAACACGGATTAATAGAATTTATAAAAAATTATATTAAATAACATTTATTATTAAACAAAATTTATATTAAATTTATTATTATATGACATTTATTAAGTGGAAAGGAAGATTCACTTTGGGTTAAATGGGTACAAACGTACTATCTCAAAAATAAAGATATGATGGAGATCCAGTGTAAAAAGAGTGATTCTTGAATAATGAAAGACATACTCAATCTTAGAGAGGAATTTAGAAACATGAGCAATCAGGGCAGAATTCAAGACGAGGGGAGATGTTAGAACGAGTAAACTGTATGCAAAATTACATGATTGTGGGCCGCCGGTGGAGTGGAAGAATATGATGTATGGTAATAACGCGAGACCGAGAGCTAATTTCATACTGTGGCTTGCTTGCCATGGGAGATTAGCAACGAAAGATAGATTGCATAAGTACTGAGTGTTGCTTCTGCGAGAAGGATGAATCTTTAAACCACCTTTTTTTTGAATGTGATTGTTTAAAGAGCGTTTGGACCGAGATCTTAAGTTGGGCTCAAATTAACAATTCCCCTGGAAATTGGCAAAACGAGCTGAGGTGGCTTATTCAACATACTAAAGGTAAAGGAGTCAAAGTTACCGTCATTAAAATGGCGATTTCTGAAACCATATATAAGATCTGGCAGGCTAGGAATAATAGTATTTTTGGTGAAAAGACGAAGATCACTACAATAAGAAGGAAAGTAATAGACACTTTGGTGCATAGAGGTTGGAATACTAAGAAGCTAAGGAAGTATATAGCTATCTTATTGATAGAGGAGGATAGATAGATAGATAGTTGTTTTATCCCTTTTTTTGGTCCTAGGTTATATTATTTTGTAGCTAGATCCACTAGAATCGCTTATATCTATCGACTTTTTTGAGTAATATAATTTTTATTTTAAAAAAAATGAGTTAAGACAGATTAATTTTATAAAATTAAATTAAATTCTAATATGGTATTCGAATTTATAGATTAGAGGAACACTAAAGATATAAAGTCATTTTCAAAAATAAAATAAAAAAAGTAATTTTCATTCTGCCAATTCATAAAGATTATTTAGTTAAATGTGCCTGAATTCAATTTGTTGAAGCAAACCACTTATAAATAATCAACCTATCACAACTTTTGGTGGATGTTGATGAAGAATACAGTTGGGAAGGTAATAAATCAACTGGTCAACATTCAACACAAAGCCAAGAATTTATTATTTTCACACTACCTATTTCTCATCCATATTAATGACACATAAAAAAAAACTACTTTTAGGATAACATTAGTAAATTAATAGGTAGATTTATAAGTGAATATTGATATCAGATTCATGAAAGAATATATAAAATTGAAAATGATGTGAAGAATATGAAAAATGGAAAGATTATACCTGACAATCAAAAGTGCCATCAGGTGCAATCCAAGCATTACCCCAAGGGACCAATCTAAGATTCACAATGGAAATGAGATTTGTTTGGAAGAGTTTCACAAGATGGTTCACTATGAAATCAGCACAATAAGGACACAAACTTTCATAGTAGATTGACATGGTTACTTTATTAGAGGAACTTGAAGTTGAAGAAGTTGAAGAAGTTGAAGAAGATGAAGATGGTACTAAGAGCAAGAGTAAAAGCAAAAGTGGAAGAAGGAGGAAACAAAAGAAGAAGGAACGTTGAGGTAAAGAATCTAGAAAAGATGGCATTTTCATGTTTTTTTGGGTATGAAAAATGGAAGAAGAAAGAAGAATGAGATGGAGTGGGTTGGGTTACTATATGTGTGTGGTTCATAGGTTGTGCAAGGAAGGTATATATCTCTTTCATTGCCCCAATCATGTGCTACAAAATGTGTCAATTTAATACTCACATCTACTAGTATGTAGTAGTATATGACAATGAATAATCCAACCTACATATGTCAATATGATATAAAAAAGTATATGTGACCAATTAATAATAATAAAAAAATCTCAAAATTATTAATCATTTCAATTTTTAATGAAATGTTAATTATTTTTCCTTCTAATTGTTTTATTTAATTAACACTCTATTATGCATCACTATCAATCAAGTATATTTTATTTTGTATTTTTTTTAGTAATTTTTTTATTAATGTTAAGAATGAATAGTAGAATTGCTATTCTCTTTTTGTTTTCCTTTTACATTTTTTAACTAGTATTAAATATTTTGTTTTGTCATTTTTTTTTATCGTCCAGTCTTTTATTTTGTCGTAACAATCTTTTTCACGATTATGAATTATTCTATCTTTTTTCTGAGGTCATCTAAGATTTTAGATGGTTTGTGCGCTTGTTGAAAGCATAAAAGTGAGTATTTATTTTTGTCGTATCCACATGGATTGGTGTGATATCAATGTTGTTCAACGGTATCCACGGTTTTAAGCTTGGCTTTGCAAGATTTGTTTTAAAGCTACGATATGTAAAATGAATGAATGAAAAAAATAAAGCTTTAGAGAAGTGAGAACATGTCAGGATTGAATTTCATCTACCGATCGAACATGTAATTTATCAATCAGTTATGCACAATCTAAACATTTATCAATATCATCATGTATCGCTCACAACAGGGTTCATGTCTAAACTTTCGACGAAAGTTCAATTGTATTGTTTAATCGACGATTTATCAGCCTATCAAACAACATGGAGCATTAAGATTCGATAGTCACGCGAATGTTAAATCTAAATCTATGTCTACAGTTTAAAGTCTAGCAGATGATTATCCTAGATTGAGATTCGAAGAGTATTTCTCAATAACAGTTCAAATCAATATGTAAACATTGAAACAAATATAACATTGATATAGATTCATAAATAATCATACATAAGGCTATGATTAATAAAAATACATACTTTTACAATAAACTTACATATAATCCCAACAAGAAAGGGATTTAAGAGAAGAATGAAGATAAACAAACATTCATCGCGATTTCCCGACGATAAAAGCGAATCCAACTCTGGATCTTCAAGAAGCACCCTCACTTGTTGTTTTTTAGGCATCTACATCTTCTAACTAAAAATTGTTGGCTCCAAAATGTAATAGGATTCAAAGCCCCTTCAAAAATCAGTATGAGATTCAATTTATACAAAACCAGAAAATTTTTGTCTCGCCCGGCGAAAGTCACTTTATTGCCCATCATTCAGTCAAAATGCATCAAACCTCCCTTTCAAAATATCTTATTTTGCCCGGCAAACAAAGTCTCGCCCGACGAACTCAAGTTCTCAAACCTTTGCTAGATGACCATGGCCTGATTTTGGCACTGCCTCAACTCTGCTTTGCCTCGCCCCGAACTCGCCAAGGCTCGTCGGGCGTGCTCACTTCTTGCTCGTCATCTCTCGCCGAGCAAATATGCTGATTTTTCCCTTCTTGACTTTGTTTCTTCTTCTTTGATTTGTGCTTTGATTCTTGACTTCTTGCGACAATGTTCTGCATACTAACACACATATCAAGTATACTAAAGCTAATTGCAATTTATATGACATTCTAAGATAACTCGGGGAAATAAATGATGGGAAACGCAAAATATAGTCGATAAATGTCAAGTTTTAATGTGCAAAATTAGTCATGATTGACACTTATCAAACTCTCCCTAACTTAAATCTTTGTTTGTCCTCAAACAAAAGTCAATCAAACCTAAAGAAACAAGAGCAACAACCAAGAAATCATGATCAAACTAGTTTTTAGAAATGAAAACAAACGCATGATTCAAATTGCAAAAGTACAAGCAAAGTGATGTTTACCAATATACTACAACAACACCATGATCTTGAAACAAAATCTAAACACAAAACACATGTAAAAAATTCTAAAGCAACACATTTTCAAAAATGAATCACACCTAACACATAACTTTATTGATGGATGAATAACAAACATGAGGGACTTGACTCACACCCAACAACCTTGCTAACATCTAGATCAAATTATGCATTCATAAAAAAAATTCATATTGAAAGCATAAAACACAAATCACAAGGACTTTCAAGGGTTGTAATGTGGCTTGGTTAACAAAGAAAGGTTATATCTCAAGTTAATTGAAACAAAAGTTTGCCTAAACATATGACAGTGATCATTTCTCAAATTCTAACGCATTCACAACTTCATTTACGTTTTTCTCATTGCTCAATTGATACACATTTTCACACAACTTATTAGCACCATTTTTTTTCTTGGTTCACAAGTTTCTTTCTTTTTTCCGAATTTTTCTTTTTCATTTTCAACCTCTTAGCAACCTTTTTCTATCCAACTTGAATACAACCAATCATTGCAATGTGAATGCTCCCAACTTTCTAAGACATGGGTAAAAATTCAAACCACAATTCATGGTTGAAGGTTCAAGTGTTCATGAAACAAATTCAAAATCCATACAAAAAATCAATGATGAACTACTCTTTCCATGCAAAGGAAAATTGTCACAATTCAAAATTGATATAGATTCTGACAATTAGGATCAAAGAGATTAACGAATTATCGCTCACTCACAAGGTAAGTTACTTTTGGCCAAGTAGTTGTGCTCAAAATTAAACAAAATGCCTTGATCATTTTCATGCTTGCATACAATTCAAAATAAATGCAAGATTAAACATAAATCAAACGAGTTAAAACAAGAATTATTGGTCTCCTGTGTATTTTAGTAAACAATAGAAAGTTTCCTCACATTTGGCAATGATCTAAATTTATTTAAATATGACCATGTATTGTAAAAGAATAAATGACATGGTATTTGTACAAATTACAAGTTTCATATTCATGATATGTTATAGAAAGCATTAAACAACTACCTTGACAATGTACCAACTTCAAACACTGTCATAACCACACATTTTCATTTTGAACATTCAAACTTGAAAAAATTACTCCATGCTTCTTCAAACCAATTAAAGATAAGCTTCATAGACAAACACAAAATAATTCTCTAATAACCTTAAATTAAACAAATATCTATACAAATGTACAAAGCTTAAAATATAAACAAATGTAAAAAGCTCAAAATATAGACAAATTTACAAAGCTTAAAAAGATAGAAACTATTGCTATGCTTTTAATATCTAAACGCCAATCCTCGATAACAACTCTATTTTTTTGAAAGCACAAAAATAAGTATCTATTTTTCTTGTATCCATAGGGATTGGTGTGATATCAATGTCGTTCAACGCTATCTACAATTTTAAGCTTGGGTTTGCAAGATTTGTTTTAAAGCTATGCTATGTAAAATAAATGAATGAAAAAAATAAAGCTTCAGATAAGTGAGAACTTGTTAGGATTGAATTTCATATACCGATCGAACATGTAATTTACCAATTAGTTACGCACAATCTAAACATTTATCAATATCCTCATGTATCGCTCACAACAGTGTTCATGTCTAAACTTTCGTTGAGAATTCAAATGTACTGTTTAATCAACAATCTCTCAACTTATCAAACAACATGGAGCATTAAGATTACATACTCGTGTGAATGTTAAATCTAAATCTATGTCTAGATTTTAAAGTCTATCAAATGATTATCCTAGATAGAAATTCAAAGGGTATTTCTCAATAACAGTTCAAATTGATATGTAAACATTGAAACAAAGATAACATTGATATAGATTTGTAAATAGATTGTACGTAACACCATGATTCATAAAAATAAATACTTTTACGATAAACTTACATACAATCCCAACAAGAAAGAGATTTAAGAGAAGAATGAAGATGAACAAACATCCATCGTGATTTCCTAACGATAGAAGTGAATCCATCTTTGGATCTTCAAGAAGAACCATCACTTGTTGTTTTATAAGTATCTACATCTCTTAACTAAAAATAGTTGGCTCCAAAATGTAATAGGAATCAGAACCCCTTGAAAAATCAGTATAAGATTCAATTTATACAAAACTAGAAATTTCCTGTCTCGCCTGACAAAAGTCACTTTATTACCCATCATTCAGTCAAAATGCATCAAACTGCCCTTTCAAAACATATTATTTTGCCCGACGAACTCAAGTTCTCAAACCTTCGTCGGGCGTCTATGGCCTAATTTTGCCACTACCTCACTCTACTTTGCCTTGCCCCAAATTCTCCAAGGCTCGCCGGGCGAGCTCGCTTTTTGATCGCCATCTCCCATCGGGTGAACATGATGATTTTCCCCTTCTTGGCTTTGTTCCTTCTTCATTGGTTTGTGCCTTCATTCTTGACTTCTTGCAACATTGTTATGCATACTAACACACATATTAAGGATATCAAAGTCAATTGTAATTTATATAATAATATAAGAAAACTAGGGGAAATAAATGATGGGAAACACAAAATAGAGTTGATAAATACCAAGTTTTAATGTAAACAATTAGTCATGATTGGCACTTATCAGCGCTAGTGAAGTAAAAAAATAAGTTTGGTTGAGACTTGCTACTATTGTGTGTAAGGCCACACTTGGGTTAAGGTTCTTGATCTATAATGTCCCGCCATCGAAAGGGTACATGAAAAAGTTAAAAGATAGTCCATTAATAAGCCAAAAGAATATAATAGTTCATTGATGTTGCACTCTCTAACTTTGGTTTGTAACATTGTCATGTATGTCATTCTCGTGATGTAATTCATTCTGATGCTTATGGTTTTTCTCGACTAGTTCAGCTTTTTTCATGAGTCACTTGATATAGGATTTCATCAAACCTATGGTGTCCTCTAGTGCTTATTCGTCTAATTCATGATGTTTGGATTACAATGTGTCACATCTATTAGACTATTCTGCCTTATTATTTATCAATAATCGAAAACGTATAAAGGTGAGACTTCTCCCTCCATCAGCACACTTTTGGGATGGTGATTTACTAAGTCTGCACTTTCTATTTTAGGATTGATGGTTTAAACAAGTGAGCTCAACTTATGGGCATTTTAGGGGAATCTGGATTTTGGGTGTAAATAATTAGCAATCATCGACTTTATTTATTTGTTTTATACAAATAAACCTCAACTTTTGTGTACATTTTGGATAGTTTATGTTATAGTGTATATATTGCATTAGCATGTAAATATCATTGAGTTTTATTATTTTTGTCCCATTTTTGTAGGCATTCAAGCAATGTTATTGAGTCATTGTAATATAGAGAATTGAATAAGTTTTCCAACACTTTTGAACATGTGTAAATCGGCGTTATGGTCGAAACAAGAGTTGATTTTTGTGTCATGTTCGCTAGACGAGCTGGATCTTGCTATGTGAGTTGGGGGCGACCCAGAGGCGTGGAAAAGCATTATAGAGGCAGTAAAAAATTCTGATATGGTCTCTAGGCAAGCTAGAGCTCGCTAGGCGACGACGAAATTTCAAGTTTGCTTATAAATTCATTTTTACAATATTTTTTAGGTATGGTTTTGGAATTTTTTGCTCCAAACTTCATCACCACCATTATTTTGTATAGAAAAGCTCAGAAACAGCATTAGAAGCTGCATCTTGATGATCCGGAGATAAATTTGTGATAATTACCTTGACACCGCGACAGTTACCAGTTCAGTTTCTCTTTCTCTTTGTATTTTCTATTTGTTGGAGATTTGTATGTAAGCTTACTTTGATTTTATGTATATATATTGATCATAACATTGTGTAAGATCTATTTTATAAATCTATATTGATGTTATCCTTATTTACTCGTTTTATGTTTGGATTTGAGTTGCTATATACATATACTCTTCAGATCCGGATCTATGATGAATATTTGTTAGGTTATGAACTCTAGACATAGATTTAGATCTAATATTCATAATGGGTATCGATTCTTAATGTTTCGTGTTGTTTGATAGGTTGAAAGATTGTTGATTAAACAATGCGGTTGAAATCTCAATGGAAGTTTAGGCATGGACCCTATTGTGAGCGACACGTGATGATATTAACGAGTGTTTTAGATTGCGTACAACTTATCGATAGATTTAAGTATTTGACGGGTAGATGAAATCCAATCCAGACAAGTTCTCTCATCTCTAAAGAATACATTATTTACTTACTCATATGTTTTACTTTCTGCTTTTTACTCTTCTAAACCATTCAAACCAAGCTTAGAAACGTAGAAACTGTTGAACAACAGTCTTTCCCTCAAACCGATCCTTGTCGAGACGATAAAACCCGAAGAGAATTCTTCCAAATCTTTTGCTTTTTTCCGCTATGCTACAGCTCGAATAAAATGACGCCATTATCATAGATTGTTGTTGATGGTAAAAGCATTGTGATAGTTTTTATATTTCTAACCTTTGTACATAATTGTCTATATTATATATATATATATATATATATATATATATATATATATATATATATATATATATATATATATATATATATATATATATATATATATATATATATATATATATATATATATATATATATATATATATATATATATATATATATATATATATATATATATATATATATATATATATATATATATATATATATATATATATATATATAGATATAGATACTTGTTTTTCTTTTGTTTTCCATCCTTGTATATAATCACTTTCCATACTTGTTTATATTTGTATTCGACACTTGTTTATACTTATGTTCCATATTTGTTTTTCACACAAACTTGTACATATATGTTTTTCATTATGTTTGTACAAGTATTGTGTATATTTTGTTCCCGTAACGTATATTCAAGTGTTTGGTTAGGACACTTTATTTTAGTTTGCGCTTTGAAGAAAAGCATCGACATGTATGTGAGAAAGTTACTAGTCAAGCACAATAACAATGTCGAGCTAATGACATGAAACAAGCGCTTGCTGGGAGGCAACTCAATAGTTTTTGAGTTTGTATAACTTAATATTTAGTTAGTTTAATTTGATATTTTTTAGGTTGTTAGAAATTTTTGTGTTTGTTCTCAAGTTTTATTTTTTTTATTAGCTTGAGGATGCATTTTTTTATTGTTCAAGTGGGTGTTTTAACAAGAAAATGTGTGGTGGTAATAAGAGTTTGAAAGAAAGTTGCATTGTCAAGGTATGTGTTTATTGCTTTCTACAACATAACATGTTTATGAACCTTATGCTTTGTACAAATAACATGTCATTCATTCTCTAATAATTTTTTGTTCATTTGTAAATCACTTTAGTTCATAGCCAAATGTGAGGAAACCGTCCATTGTTTACTAAATGCACAGGAGACCAACATCTTTGTTTAACTCGTTTGGCTTTTGTTTAATCTTGTATTTGTGTTGATTGTATGAAAGCATGAAAAGGATCAAGGTATTTTGTTTGATTTTGAGCACAACCACTTGAATAAATAGTCAATTTACCTTGTGAGTGAGTGAAATTTTCCTTACCCCTGTGAGCCTTTGTTAGAATTCATGTTAGTGTTGAGCTCATTTTTGTATGGATTCCGAATTTTTTCTTAAACCTTCAACCATGAATTGTGGTTTGAATTTTTACCCTTGCCCTAATATGTTTGGGAGTATTCACATCGCATTTCTTGGTTATATTCAAATTGGGGAGAAAAGGTTGATTGTTATGCGGTTGAGAAAGAAAAAGATTGAAAAAGAAGAAAAAGGGTGAAAAAGAAAAGAAAGAGAAAAAACATTGAAAAGAAAAAAAATAGCAAATAAATTGTGCTAATAAGTTATGTGAAATGGTGTAACAATTAGAAAAACAGAAGAAAAAAATGAAGGAAATTTGTGAATTCTTGAGATTTTGAGAAATGATCACTCTCATTTGATTAGGTAAGTTTTTAATTAATTGAACTTGAGAAATTGACCATTCTTTGTTAGTTAGGCCACATTACAACCCTTTATAGCCCTTGTTATTTTTTGCTTTTATACTTTCAATATGAGATTTTTTAGATGAATGCATAATTTTAATTGATGTTTGCAAGATTGTTGGGTGTGAGTTCAACCCCTCGTGTTTGTTTTTCATCCCTTTATAAAGTTGTGTGTTAGGTGTGATTCATTCTTGAACATATGTTATCCTTTAGAATTTTTGACATGTGTTTTGTGCTTAGACTTTGCTTCATATTTATGGTGTCATTTTAGTTTAGTGGTAAGCATTGCTTTACGTGTACTTTTGATATTTGAATCATAAATTTGTTTCTATTTGTAAATATTTGTTTCTTTAGGTTGGTTGATTCTTGTTTAAGCACAAACAAGTCTAAGTTAGGTTCTGCAAGTGAGGTTCTGGACGAAGAACCTATAGACTATAAGGAAGTTATGAGCAGTCGAGACGAGACTGAATGGCTGAAAGCCATGGATGATAAGATGAAATATCTTCATGATAATAACACTTGGGAGCTGATCAAGAAACTTGCGGGGGCTAGGTTAGTTAGTTGTAAATGTATCTTTAAGGTTAAGGAAGGAATCGAAGGAATGATGTCAAAGCGTTTTAAGGCAAGTTGGTTGCTATGGGGTTCCCTTAGAAAGAAGGTGTTGACTTCAATGATGTTTCTCACCTGTTATAAAGCATAGATCAATTAGAATCTTGTTAGCCATGGTGGCAAAGTTCGACCTAGAACTTGAACAAATAGATGTGAAAACAGCCTTCTTATATAGTGATCTACATGAAACAATCCTGATGAGGCAACCTGGAGGGTATGCAGAAAAGGGAAAGGAATATTATGTGTGCAAGCTAAATAGGTGTTTGTATGGCCTAAAACAATCTCCTTGGCAATGGAATAGGAGATTCGACAAGTTCATGGCACACATTGGTTTTACTTGGAGCTAGTTCGACCACTGTGTTTACTTCAGATTTCAACCTGGAAATTCACTTGTTATTTTGTTGCTTTATGTGGATGACATCCTCATAGCAAGCAACAGTGTCGTAGGTGTTATGAAAGCGAATGATGAACTCGATAAAGAGTTCAACATGAAGGATCTGGGAGCTGCCTCTAGAATTCTTGAGATTGACATCCAGAGAGAAAGAAAGCAGTCAATATTTTGCTTATCTCAAGAGACTTACCTGAAGAAGATTCTCGACAAGTTTGGTATGTCGAATTCAAAGTCTGTTCTAACACCGACTAATCCTCAATACAAGTTGAGTACGACTCAAAATCCTAGTACTGAGGTCGAAAGAACCTAAATGAATAGCATTTCATATGCTAGTATAATAGGTTATTTGATGTATTCTATGGCATGTATAACATACATAGTGAGCCTTGTAAGAAGGTATATGGTCAATCTTGGGAAGGCGCGCTAGAAAGGATTAAAGTGGATTCTTAGGTACATAAATGGGTCTCTAAGCCGAGTTCGTATTTATGGTGGAGCCTGTAGTGATGATAGTAAAGTCGGAATTAAAGGATTTGTTGACTCTGATTTTGCAAGTTGTATGGATTTTAGAAAATCTATTTATGGATATGTGTCCACTATGTTTTGCACAACACTTAGTTGGAAAGTAACACTTTAGAAGGTTGTTACCTTATCAACCACCAAAGCAAAGTATATCGCCATAACTGAAGTTGTCAAAGAAGTATTGTGGCTTGAAGGTTTTTCTAATGAGCTTAAACTCCAAGGTCGAGTTATCGTTGTTAAATGTGATAGTCAAAGTGCAGTACATCTGTCAAAGAATTCAACCTATCATAAGTGAACCAAGCACATCGATATGAGGTTGCACTTTGTCAGAGAGATAATTGCGCATGGAGAAGTCCAATTGCTGAAGGTTTCGACTGATGACAATGCTACTGATATGATCACCAAGACATTGCCAAGTAGCAAGCTTTTCCGCTGTATGCAGTTGATAAAGCTGCATGATAAAAGCTAATTTGTTCCCTTGTTATAGAGTTTGTTCTAAGGTGGAGACTTGTGGTATTTGGATTAAACTCTAGTGTCAACAAGGATAGCTTCATGGTTTGACAAGAGTTGTGTATGTTGTAGTCAAAGTCTGTTTGGGCATAATGTCAAAATATATTATAATTTAAGTTAGTATGTCGAATTTGGTCTTGCTTTTAAGTCCAATTATTAAGTTAGCTTGTATCCTAAGTTAGCTTAGTAGTATATAAGTAAACTAGTTCTCTCAAGTCGTTGAGAGAGGTTAATTGTTGGCATTCACTTGTAATGTTTGAATCCTTATTAAAAAAGTGAATAGAAAAACATATTTAACCAATTCTTATTCTTCCTTCTTCTCCTTTTTTGTAAAATCTAATATGGTTTCTTGTGTTCTCATATTTTTGTTTGTTCTCGACGACATTAATTCAGAGAAATCAAAATTAAAATGCATGTATGTTTTAAAAGTAAAGATTATATCATTAAAACATTGTTAAAAACCCTAAACAAAGTATATGCATAGAGCGATGAACATAAATCAAAAACAAAGTATATGCATAAAGTTATGAGCATAAAGTATATGCATGAGGTGTTTGTTAGGTTAGTCAATTAGTTAGAAGTTGAGGATTTGATTGTATCATCTTCAAAACAATTTAGTCCTTTGGTTATTGTAAAAAAAGTAGATGTTGAAGGTCAAATAAGGGAGTTAGTATTCATTCAATTGTGATAGATAGATAGTTGAAAATTGCTCATAAATTTAATGATAATAACAGTTTTCACTTTTTCTTCCTCTTTTTCAAATGTTTTCACTCTCTCTCACTCTATTATCCTTACACCTTAACTAAACCCTTTCATTCTTCTTCTTCTTGTTCTTCAATGTCTTCCATTAACTTCAACCCATTTGGTGGAAACTGGTTCCCATTCTCAAAACCACCAAACCCTCTCCCTCTTCCTCCTCTCAACGCCCTCTTCAATCTCTCCCAATCTCCCTCCAATTTCGCTTCCACATCTCTCTCCACCACCAACACAACCACCAACACCACCGCAACCACTGCCGTCACCGATGAAGACTATGAACCCGGTCCATTCACTAAAATTGTTGAACAATACTTCTGGGAATGCGAGAATCTCCCCGACCATAGACAGGCACCAGAGGTCGAAAAAGTCATCAACGGAAAAAAAGTATTTAAATCAAACCCTAACGCGACGGAACAAGAAATGAAGGAGAATGAAGAGTTTATGGAAAAATTGCGTAACAATCCGGTTATAAAGTTTCTGCTGAGAGCTGAGTTTATTGCGGATAAGCTGAATGAGATTGAGGTGAACAGGAATGAGAAACCATATAATAGAGAAGATAGAGATGTTTGGAAGAAGGTGCCGAATGTTATTGGGCTTGATGGAAGGCCGATGCCGAGGAAATCTATGTCAAAGGGCTTAGCGTATGAAAAGTTTTGGGATTTTACTAGACAGTTTTATTTAGGGATTTGGGGGTTTCGGCAAAGGCCTTATCCTTCTGGGAAACCTATTGATGCTGCTCAAGCTATTGGATATAAGGTGCTTGAGAGGCGATACTATGATTGTAAGTTTTTTTGGAAATTGAATTCATTTTGCATTTGCATTTTGCTTGTAGTTGTAGATTTTCTGTGTAGCTAAGAATCACGCATTTGATCCATTCCTGTTAATGTTTTATAAATGAAACCAATAGTTCAAACGAGCGAACTCTTTAAGTTATGGTTTAAATGCTTTAAATTGTTCGAACGGGGACATAATTGCGGTCTAACCGCCCGAGTAATCGTACTAGAGATAGTGTTGGTTTATGATTCAACTGGATAAACTGTTTAGTTTGATTATTAAAACGTTGAGTTGAGTCATAAGATTTTGACCGTTGAATTGACTACCTGAGTCTATAATAAAGTTGGATTGTGAGCCGTCCAATGTTTATTTGATAGTTTAAATTGGAGATTATTTGATTGCGTGCTTATGGATTTCAAATTTGCACGAAGTTGTCTCCTTTAAAGTGAGAAAATAAATTATTTTTATTTCATCGAATGCATGATTTGTGATGATATACTTGCGATATCTACCTTTGATTTGATATTCAATGATCCATAATTATCACCTTAGAGGAGTCAGAACCAATTTGCTATTATGTGCTTGAATATGTGTCTATTGAAATGTTCAATTATTTAGTTTTGTTTAGATTCTTTGATCTAGTGTTGGTAAACATAGACGTGAGACTAATTTCTAAACCTTGTTACGAAATTGGATTCTCGGTAGCCACACGGTGATTTTGGTTGTTAGATGAATATAAGGTGACTCAATAGTAGCTCTATGTAGCTTTTTACTTCTTAGCTTTGCAGATAGGTTGAAACAAATCAGAACACGTGAATTTGGTTTTACATTTGGTCTACATTCAAACTTCAAAGTAGTATTGTCAATTTTGAATTGCAAAAACTAGAGGTTTGTTGAAATTCTGCCATGTTACATCGCTATAGCTCACCACTATATGTTGGCCCGATGAACTAAATCACATATTGAGGGGCAATAGCAATTTGTTCTTCTGTTATGCTATTTGCCAATACTTATTGAAAGTAGAAACACAACAAAAGCGGTACATTTTTCATTCCATTGTTTGAGTGGAACTAAAGAAAAACAAACAGAACAGCCATCTCTCGCTGCTGTGTGAATGCCAAGTATATGGGTATGGCACAGCCGCAAAGGGCATTAGTTCATGTATCCTCTCTGTTTTTGGTTTGTCTCATTGTGTATAACATTGTTTCTATTTTCTATTTGATTAAGTTATCATGAAGAGTAGTGTATGGTTCTATAAGGATCGGCTAGGTCGGACACGAGGGCCATTGGCATTGCATACGCTTAAAACTGCTTGGGGTGGCGGGGTTATTGATAAAAACACTTTCATTTGGGGTGAGGATATGGATGAATGGGCGCCCATCCATATGATTTATGGAATGGAGCGTGCAATTGCTACTTGGGAAGGTATGTTGAGTTCCATCTTATTAACTTTATTGAATATATTTTGCTGTGATACGAATGAGATAGAAACATGATATTGGATAGAACATTATGGCAGAATTTGATCCATGTAGCTGACCCCACTTAGTGGGATAAGGCCTGGCTGTTATTGTTGTTAATATGTTTTTTTGTGATAATCTATTGACTTCATATAAACAGTCTTTTATTTATGGAAAATTATAAACGTCGGATTTTGTTTGCCTGACAACCATTTTTAGGCATGTCGAGGAAGTGACACCATTTTTTTTTGGCAATTTTTAGTTCGACTTGGAGCTTCAGCAACAGCTTTCTTTCACAAACTACAAAAAGGTATACCACCATGGGTTCCTCTTAAGGGATTTGAAAAGAAGTCTTATAAGCAGCTTCAAAAAGAGGCGAGAAAAAGCAAGATGCGTGATTTAGCAGTGATGGAAGCTAATGACGGCATTTGGCCTGGAGTTAGAATTCCAAGTCATGCCATGTTTCTTTGGGCTAGTGGCCCTGAACTCACCCCTACTATGGAACAGGATCACATGCCCAACAGATGCATTCCCAAAGATCTAAGGTATGTCCGCTACCGCTAGTATATAATATGAATATACTTTTTATCTGCTTTTACTTCCATTTTCACAAGGTTTTCTCCAAAATAAGTAGGAAGTTTTAATAAAATGCAGTGTTTTTATAGCAGTGTTATTTGAACAAATTGTTATTGTTTGCGATACGCTATTTAGTACAAAAGTTTGTCAAATAATTGTTATGGTGACGCTGTAGCCTGTAACACTATTGTGCAGCGGATTTTAAACAAATGGCATTTCTGCGATTCTCGATTTACCAGCACTGATAATTTGTGATTGCTATGTTCTCCTAATTATTGTTTGATAATTTTCTCTGGGTTTGGGAATTGCTGTGAGCTAGGCAACAGTTGGCAAAACTGATTCCAGGATTGAGACCATGGGAAGTTCTGAGCATCGAACAAGCAATGGATCACATAACATACAATGGTGAATGGTACCGCGAACCACTTGGTTCGTACACCACTGGTCCGCCGTTCATCAGACGCTGGACTAGGGACACGGCGGTAAGCATGTTTTTCCGTCAATGAATTTAGAATTATTCGTTGAGTTTTTTGTTTTCTCTCTCTTTTTCTTTTGTATTATTATTATTATGACATGCTTTACCAATTACAGCTCTTATGTTTCATATCTTGGTAAAGGGTGAATGCGAATTTGATCTGCTTTGATTATTTGCAGAGGCTTGCTGAAGGGTATAGAAAGTTCTGCAAGATAAGCAATGAAGTAATGAAGGCGATATATCCTGGCTTTGAGAAAATTAGCGAAAAAATCCTGCAGGATTATAAAACAAGAATTGTGGAAATGAAGAAGAAGATGAAGAGAGAGCCCCCCCTTAAAAAGAAGTTGACTAAGGAGGAATGGTCTGAAAATTAGAATTTCCTTAGTGCCATTTCTTATGCGATTTATGCAACTTCATATGGCAAAACTTCATTGTGCTTAGCAGTTCAGCTTTTTTAATTTATTCACTTTGAACTGACCCATGTAGAACAATTTCCAAAGACAATGTATTTGCCTAAAATGATGAAAATTTAAACGAACCGACCGGTGGTTGCAAGGGTCGGGTTCTTTTCCTACTAATCGATGCGTGCTACGACATTCTGTTGAGCTTTATTCGATCTTGGTTGATAATCATGTTGCTTATAATTAAATCACACAAGCATTATATGGTAGAAAAATCAAACTCATATGAAACACAATGAAAGTTAAACAATGTGAAGAAGAATAAAGGAGGATGCAAATTAAATGAGAAAAAACCAACAAAAACCTCTACTTCTCCTTATTCACCCTTATCACCACTCTTTCATTCCTTTATACTATTTTCTTTTTCTCTTTCAAATTTTTTTTATGGAAGAAACCTTTGTTTTCTGGTAGGGGTTTTATGAGATCTCTATTTACCATCTTTCAATGTCACTATTATCATCGTCAACAAGTGGATCTTCACGTTCAAATTTCTATTATGTAATTTTAACTATGCTGGTACACATTTAAGTCACGGTTAAGTTGAGGAAGAAAAAACATTGTATTTGTTAATTGATACTTTTTTGGTTGCTTTTTAATTTAAGTCTCATCATATAAACATTTGGTCAAATATTCATTTTTTTATGGTCTATTTGTTATGCTCCATCCTAATTCAAATAATAAGAATCGCTATTGAAAACTGTAACACATGTATAATTTGAATTTTACAAAAGACAAATTCAAATAGAAAGAATTGAATTTAGTGTCATATTAAAACCCTATCACATATCCAGCCATCCTTAAACCTAAATAAATATAAAACTAAACTGATTTTGTAAATAAAATTGAATTTTAGGAATTTGAATTTCTATCGCATAACATATCAAAAGGTATTGAGAGAATGATTAGACGTGAGAATAAAAACAAGTGATAATGACTGAAATCAAGAGAAAATGATGAGACGAGAGAGACGATAAATTTATATATATAACAAAGGAGAAATGTAACTGATGTGAAGACGAAAAGATATGAAAAAATAATTAATTTTATTTTCTTACTCAATGTTTAATTGGTTAATTAAGAAAATATCGCTTTTGTTAGGCATAAAAGTTGTTTTACTAGTTCGAGTTGTCTACTACAAGTATAACAATTATTATTTATAGAATTTTTAATATATAGTAATAGTTAAATTAATTTATTTATTGAAAGGATTATTATCAGATAATTTACTCTCTCCCCAACGTGTGACTTAAAATATTCTCAATTGTTTGTATTCACTTTGGAGTTGTTTCCAATGTGCTTATATCCATTTGTCTATTTTGTGTGTGTACACATATAATCTAGGTTTAACTAATATGGAGGTCTTTTAACTATTTTAAAATAGATTTTTGTATTTGTCAAAAAAGTATGGACTATGTGGTATCATTACTTTAATAGGGATGACCACAAAGACCTTAATATTATATATGTTTTATATTATAAACAAAATTTACTTTTTAGATATATTGAATAATTAATGTATTTAGTCTTTATACTAGATACATTAATTATTCAATATATATAAAAAATAAAATTTGCTTATAATATGAGACAGAGAGTATTGTTCTATTAGTTTAAGGTTTGTCCGCGTCGGTGAACGGTCATGTTTGGTGGTGTTTATGGTGATGATACAGCAGGTTCACGTAAGGTGAGAAGCTATGTGAATTTTAGGTGTGTATTTACAATTTGTTTATTCTCATGATATGGATGATATATTTATAGAGGCCAATGGGCTGGATAAAGAAAATTACTTCCATTCAACCACAGGAACATAGGTACAAGAAAATTGAGTTTTCGCAACGACATAAGTTGTTGAAAAAATAAAAAGTTGTTGCGAAATGTATGTTTTGCAACGAAAAAATGTCGTTGCATATTGTTGGTATTAATGTTGTTGCAAAAAGTTTTGCAACGACGTTTAAGGTCGCTGTCATAATTGACGTTTTTATCACAATAATTATTGTTGCCTTATTTTATAAATCACAATGATCATAGTTGTTACAAAAGATATCTTTGTCAACAACCAAATATATTGTCAAAAATTGTTTTTATCGACTATATAGATTGTTGCCATATCTTTTATCGCTCAACCATAAAAATAGTTGACATATATTAAATTTCATTTGATAAAAATATTATTATATTTTTAAATTTTTAAAATAAATACCATTTATATTTTTATTTGAATTGTCATTATTGTTTAAAAATAAATTATTATAACAGTGTTCATGTCATTACAAACTCAAAAATAGAAAGAAAATACAAAACACATCGATGGAGGGTTGTTGTGTGAAATCTTGAATATAGTGAGTGGAATCCACTAGGATTAATTGCAATGCAGTTGAAGTAGTATTGAAGCTGACACACTTGAATATTGCTCGGAGCTCTTTGAAGGGTTTGTGAAAATGTAACAAATGAAGAAGTAAAGGGGAAGGCTCTAGCATAAGGTATATGAATTAAAACCCATCAGTTCGAAGTTCCCTTTCCGTAAAACTCAGTCAGCGTAAACCCAATGTTTTGAATTAATGGTGATTACGAAGATGCATCTCCAAACACATTTTTAGGTAAAATTGGGGTGACTCGCTCACTCAAGCGTTGAGGGTGTGTAATTTGGATGCGTCTGAAGATGCATCTCCAAAATATAAAGACTTTTGTTATTTAACACTGTGGTGAACTAGCCATCCCATAAGGTTGATAAAATAAGAGAGTTTCTTAATGCACCTTTTATGTTTCTTATCTACCACATAAAAAAACTTAAATGCTCTTAGATTCTAGAGATGCATCTCCAGATACACCCAAGTCTCAGTTCACGTTAAAATATTTCGAAGATGCATCTTAGGACATATTTCGAAGATGCATCACCGGAACGTTTTGGAGCTTAAATTGCACCAGAACCCTTCTCCTTCCTCATTTCTCATATTTCTCAAAACCTCTTCAAACTCTCTCAAACTTTTTTCAATACCAAGTCTGAAAAACAAAGCAACTAAGGTCAAAGGAACTTCAATCAACATCAAAAACATTATCCAACATTGAAGCAAAGTGAAAAATTGTAAGTTTTTTTGATGTTTTGAATTTCTTTTTTATATAAATGAGTAGAAATTGATGATTAAGATAGGAAATAAGTAGAAATTGGATGATTGATAGTTTAGACATAATGCAAAACATGATAGTTGGATGAAAATGATTATCAATGCAATATTTTATTGGTTTTCATGTCTACATTGTCGCCATTGACGCAACTGCTAAGTTGCAGAAAATTCTAGAGATATATCTCCAAAAATTTTCAACGTTTTAGTTTTCTAGCAACCGGAGATGCATCTTTGAAATTTTCTCCATAACTTTTTTTTCTTGACTTTCTTGCTTGTGGTATTGTTTGATGCATTAATTGTCTGTTTTATTTTAACTTACAGACATAATGACTAATAGACACAATATACTGAGGCACAAGAGGGTTGCACAACACACATAAATACGACAGAAGAAGAGTCAACAAATTTCAGAGGCTCCTGATCCCTTTGACCATGCAGAGCCATCTACTTTTGAGGCCCGTGCTTCTCCCCATGCTTCTCCATCTTTTTCTTCCCATAAGAGACGAGTTTCACCTACCAACGCATCACTCTGAGTCACCGATGATACTAGAGGCACCTCATACTGTAGATGCTTCTGAGCCATTACCACCTTCTACTGCTGATGCTGTTGAGCTAATGTCACATCCTAAGGGTGAAGCTATTGCAAATGGTGAGCTAGAGGCATTTGTAGAAGGCCTTGTAGATTTGTGACTACTACCTCTGTACCCAGACCATACTACCAGACATATATAGGACGGAGAGGTAACATTAGTTGGATTCATTATTTTTTATTTAAGTTTATTTTAATTAACAAGTTCCTGACTTTGACTTTTATTTGTTTTAGGACCGTGATCCGCTGAAGTTTATTAACCACAGGCAGAAGATTGCTGGCTTGCCTCAGCCGAATGAGGGTTGGTTTAAGGCACTTTTGTCCTTATTTGGCATGAAGAACTTGTGCACAATCGATTATACTACGGTCATCCACTGGATGTTTAATGCATTCGTGGAGAGATAAAACTCGGTGACCTCGTCATTTCATCTCCCGTTTGGTGAGATGTCTATCACACTCGACGATGTCTCATGTTTGATACATCTTTCGATTATGGGGAGACTTCTAGATCATGAGAGAATTACCAAAGATGAGACACTCAAGATGATGGTAGATTATATCAGGGCTGACCCAATAAAGACGAAGGAGAAGTTGGATAGAACCAGGGTGCTGATGCTAGGTTTGAATACCTGAAAAATATATATACAAATGAGATCCTAAGAGCATAAACTACAGGTGATGATGAACAGGTGACGCTTCATATATCGTATGCTATGAAAGCATACATGCTATATTTGGTTGGCACTGCGACTTTTATGGACAAGAGTGGCACTTATACAAATGCCGTCTACCTACAGTACTTCGAGATTTTCAAGCGGATCTATGAGTACAATTAGGGGCCGCTTGTTTGGTCTACCTGTACTCGAAGTTGAGAGATGGTTGTATGTGGAAGACGAAATAAGTCACAAACATCATCACATTACTGACGATAATATTTATTGGTCTTTTAATGTTTCTTATTCATTTTCATTTCATCTTTGCAAAGCCATTACTACTGATTTGTATGTTCTAAAATTTTCATTTCAAGATTGGGTCCTCCAGCACTTCCCACGTATCTCCAGATCGGCAAGTGTAGTGACTTACTCCGAGGATATGCCCCGTGCTACTGCTTTTTCTCTGCTCAAAGGGAATTAATCGACCGAGTCTTTCATAATGTATCTTGATTGTTTGGTTGCTTATGATATGCACTTCAACATTTATTTTGATCATCGTGAGATGCGACTATTTGATGAGATAATGTTATACTCTAGATAGTAAGCTTGCAGATTGTGTCTCACCGTTCCTCATCTTCCTGAGCATGTCATGAGGCAGTTTAATTACACTCAAATAAATCCTATACACTATGTTGTCTCTACTCCTTTTACTTTGAGACGTAGACAGATAAATGACGTGTTTGATGATTATGAGAGCCACTTGGTACCGAAGAAGGCATGGAATACCATAGTGGTGAGCGACTGGAGCTACATCGATGGGTATATCAGATGGTTCTTCAGAATGTCACATCCGTACATGGTGCATGCTGATCCAGGAGATCCGTTGAGGCCAAATCATCATGAGATACTAGAGGAGGAACAAATACAATTAGATCATGCTGAAGATGTCTTGTCTATATGTCGTCGCGTAGTGGAGATTATGCAGATAGACATTGACATAGGTATATTCTCTTATGGGTATGATGTGAGGCAGGTCTTAGATGCCATCATGACAAAGGCACATATGCATTGATGTACCAGAGACAACGCCAGGGGGGGAGGGGTTGATGGCCGAGGAGGCAGATGAGATGTATTTTGACATACACAAAAATGCACTAGTATATAGTAGTAGTACTATGGATTGTATTTTATTTTGACATCATGCTACTTTATCATTGTTTTCGACTTTTTTTGACATTTATTGGTCTTTTATTTATATATGACATTTTTGGACCATTTGAACTTATGTACGTTATTTTTTGCATATCGATTGTATGGTTTAAATCTTCATCTAAATACACGTAAACAAAATATAATGTGGAACATTTTGTTCTGATATGTTACAAAGATATATCTCGTAAACTTAACGGAGATTCATCTTCAGTACAATAAACTTGAATAATAACTTATGAGTGTGATGCATGGTATATGTTTCAAATTATTATGGATTTGTATCTCTGAAATATTTTAACGTTCAATCAAAATTTGTTGCGTGCGGAGATGCATCTCCGAAATTAAGGGACATTTTTATATTTTCCCTTTATGTGTATTTGTTGCGTATGGAGATGCATCTCCGAAATTAAGAGGCATTTTTATATTTTCCCTTGATGTGTAAGTAACCCATACAATGCATCAAGAAATTCCCTAAAATTGGGGGTGAGCAAGGGACGGGTCAGGAAGGATTATGACTAACCCTAACCCTGTCCTAAATTTTGATTGGACTATTTTAATGACTCTAACCCATACTTAAACCCGAAAAAACCCGATAATATATAAGTTAGTTTAGACCGGTTAATGTAAGACGATATCGGGTTGATCCAAAATATATGAAAATAAGTTTTTAGTGACTTATGAAATTTATTATAGTATTTTAAAAATTTCATTTAAATAAGAAATATGAATAAAATCATTAGCATGAATAAAAAACAATGAAGACATCTAAAGTCAATTTTTTAAAATAAAAAACTTGATATAATTTTATATATGTTATCATCCTTTTATTTTCACTAAAACATGGTAAGAAGATGTAAAATAAAAAATATGATGTAAGAGAACTAGAGAAGTGTAAAAGTTGGGAAGTGGGAAGATGTGTATTTGTATTTATTGAGTGCATATATTAAATTATGAGACGGAAAGTGGAAAAGTGTATCAGAAATTTGGAATAATCTAAATATATCAATAAATTAAATAAATAAACAGTACCACATATGCATTCATAATATTAGGACGGGTTGGATAACCCGAGGGTCAACCCGAACCCATCCCAACCCAATACCGGATTCATTTTTGGACAGTTCTTTTTTTTTCCTTCCATTTTTATGCATGAGACGAGAAAAAGACTAACCCGAAATTATTGGGTTGAGATGAATCTTCGGGTTGGGTTGGATTCTGCACACCCCTACCTAAAATAAGAGAATTTCTTACCCCACCCCTTGGGGTTCTTAGGCACCATGTGCGCTTCCAAAAATACCATCTGCTTCCGGAGATGTATATCCGAATGCACCTTTTTTTTAGTCAAGTTGATTTTTTCCTGAGCTACATCTACGGAATGTTTATGTTTATATAGCTCTGGGAAAAATTGGAATACATTCGCGTCAGAGTCCCTTTCCCCCCCCCCCCCCCTCCCCCCATTCTTCATTTTTCATCTTCTTCACTCTCCAAACTCTTTCAATCCTCAAAAAAATCATTTTCCACCAAACTTAAATTTTTTCAATCATGTTCGACATTGAGAATTCATTTCAATGATCAAGACACTCCAATTCATTCGAAGCTCGATATATTCAGTAAGTCTTCGAGTTTCTGAGGTATTTTCGAATATTTCCCGTAAACGAGTTAGAATATAGTTTTAGGGGTAGAAATTCTTAGATAGTTTTAGAAACATAGTTTAGAGATAATGTATGTATTATTTGTTGGCTGAAACGAACAATCAGGACTTCAAAAATCAAATTTTCATGGGTAGGGGATGCCATTATCATGACTATTAGAGTTGCAGGAAGTTTTGGAGCTACATCTACATAACAAATTAACGTTAGGTCAATTTCATAGATGCAACCCCGAAACAAATCAAACTTTATGAGTTTTGGGTTCTTCCGTAGATACATATACGAAAGTTTTCTGCATGTTCACATCCGAAAGTAAAAAAATGTTAATTTTTTAAATTTTTATTTTTTAAATTTATTTGTATCTAATTTTTTTTCTTGGTTATACCCTACAGGCATTAGGGCAGACAGAGGAGATAAATTGCGACTTGGAGGGGTTTCACAGCATACTTTTGTGAGACGCTAGCGGAGCCATGCAACTGTTACCGAAGCCGATACAGTTGAGACATATCTTTCTTCATCACATGCCCAGAACATTCCCTCAACCTTGTATCCCACCTCATCATCCATTTCTTCATCCCAGAGGCGTCAGGATTCAACCGAGGGTTCATCATAGGCCCCGTCTTACCGCAGGCCTCGTCGGGATACTCATGGTCCTCCTCCTGCCGATGATATGGTGCCACTTCTAGAGGATGATGACCCACCAACGGAGGATGCTGGTGACGACGATGATGATGAGCCTGAGGGTTTCCCAAGGGGTCCCTAAGATATGTCTCTGCTGACAGGGTACACTAACCATACGACCAGACATGTCTAGGATGGAGAAGTAACATTACTCAGATTGTTTCTTTTTTTTTTTCATTTGAAATTTGTAATTTGTATCATTGTTTCTTATTTATGGAAACTTTCAGACTCGTCAGCCGCAGAAGTTCTATAACCACGGGTGGAAGATGTTATCTTTGAAGCAGCCACATGAGGCTTGGTTCCAGGATGTCCTTGCCGCCTCTGGTTTGAAGGACCTTTGTGAGATCGGTTACAGCATGATCTACAATGGGACGCTGATGAACTTTGCAGAGAGATGGCACCCTGAGACGTCCTTCTTTCATATACCGTACGACAAACTCACGATCACACTAGACAACATCTCCTGTCTGTTACATATACTGATCAAGGGTACCCTCCTCCGTCACGGTAGGATGATAAAGGAGGATGCGAGAGAAATATTAGTCGAGGAGCTTGGGTCTGATCCACTGGATGCGCTTAAGGAGGTGGATAAGACAAGAGGGGCTCATGTGAGGTTCTTCTTTCTCACACGTAGACTTGGTGAGTCACTCGCTGCTGCATGCCATGTAGATGGTGATCCAACTGAGGTTGAGATACACATGCAACATGTGCTGAGATGTTATTTTCTATTTTTAGTCGGCACTCAGATGTTTGTGGACACTTCCTCCATATATACAGATGTCGCTTTCCTGAGGTACTTTTGGATTCCACACAGATCCATAAGTACAACTAGGGTGTGGCTACCTTAGGTTACACGTATTCGAGGCTGTGAGAGGGATGCTTGTGGAAGATCAGGACTGTGGCAGGGAACATGGCATTACTTGTGGTAACAATCTTATATTCTTCGACTTTTTTCATTTCTTTTCATTTTATATTCATGATAATGCTTGATCCTGATGTTTTTTATTTTCATTCAGGCTTGAATATTCCAATATTTTCCCACGATCACCGGGTGGGGGAGTGTGCCTAATTACACAGAGCTGGTGTCGCTTGCCCGTGCCTTTCTCCCGTTCAAAGGGAACCAGGCGATCGACCCTTACAGAGTCTATCTCGATCGCCTGACTGTTAAGGACATCTGGTACGATGTCTACGCTGATCATCATGTGACGCGCCTGTTTGACGACATCTCCTTATTCTCAGGATGGTTGACATGCAGTTCGACCATCATTGTTCCATATTTGCCCAAGCCCGTCATGCGACAGTTCTGCTACATTCAGACCATTCCTAGACACCAACCTGTCTCCGCTCCTCTCAGCTTGACCCGTATGCAGATAGAGGAGATCTATGTCGACTACCAGAGGCACATGGTACCTGACGACGCTCGGGCGACCAGGGCGCCGACATACTAGAGTTGTATTGATGACTACATCATGTGGACCACACTTAGGATGTCCTGCCTTGTTGTCCTCAGATAGTTGAGATTGGGCGGGCGAGCATCGTCGTCTGTTTCTTCCCTGAGGGGTCTGACTACAGGCGTGTGTTGGATGACAACGAGGACACTTATGTACCACATACTTCACACCAAAGACGGGTGAGATTGATGGCCGAAGACACAGACCGAGCGATCGAGGAGGCGGTAGAGGCAGAGGAGTCGGCAGAGGACAGGATGAATATGTTGTCAGACACACACAGTAGTGACTGTGGTGTTTTTTTATGTACTATATTTTGATGACATTGATGTACTATATTTTAATGATGTTTATGACACATGACTTCTTATATATACAGATGTACTATTTTTAGATGACATTGATGTACGAATGTACTTTATTTTGATGACATTGATGTACTACTTTTTTATGATGTTTATGATGTATATTTTATTTACGGATGTATGTTATTTTATATTCATATGAAAAAGTTAATTTCCATCTGTGACTAACAAAATTGAATTTAAAAAAAAATGTTCTGATAAGATTTCAGAGATGCATTTACGGTCCGTAGATGTGTCTCCGGAAGCATCCAACATAAAGAAAAAAAGATATGTCTGAAAATACATTTTTAAAAACAGAGGGCATAAAAAAATGCGTTAGGTGACTAAAAATATCAAGGAATAAATTAAGAAATTCTAAAAAGAAAATCCTATTCTAAATTAATATGGGCCAAAATGCCAATCCTAGAGCGTTCCATAAAAAAAACCCAAAACAAATTTACCCAAATAAAATAGATCCGTATCGAAACGGTCACGGAGCTCCGTTATATACAAAATACCAAACTAGGGTTTTGCCACACGAAGTTTTCACTCTGCACCTTCAACCCTAGGAGGAACTTCATCTCCGAGGAACCCATTCTTCAGATTCATCCAACATGGTTAGCTACCTTTTCCTCTTCAAACTCAATCCACTCCTTTTCTTACTTCGTTTTTCTTCAATTTTGTTAGCTTCGTTTATCGCATTTCAATTTTGGTTTGTGTATGATTAATTATTCTAGGGTTTATTTGTATGTGTTATTTATTTTGATAAAATGATATTTGATGTTTTTTGGTTAAAAAATGGTTGTGCCGATTGATTTGAAGAAAATTGGTTTTTAAATTTGTGATATATGTGGATCATATTTTAACTATAGCTTATTCTACTAGTTGTGGTCTTCTACATGGGTCTAATGATGTGATAAAGTTTGGTCAATTTTCTAAAATTTTTTTTTTTACGATGCAATGATCTGTGTTTTTTGGAAGTCCCAATACCTAATCTACTTTGAGCTTTTTGAACTTCGAAAAATGGATTGATTAGTTTAACTTTTCTCTAACTTTGTTGTTTATTGGAAGTAGTTACATGTTCTTGTCATGGAATTGGTTCGGGTCACTCTTGAACACATCCTTGATTCAGCTTTGGTTTGCTTCTGTTGTTACATTATAATTAATGTATGGGGTATAGTGTAGGGATGCGACTCTGTCTGTTAGGTGTTCTATACTTCTTTTCACCTGATTTTATTAATTCTGATTGCTGTCGATGAGAATTAAGTCCATCATAAATTTAGCCATAGTCGTGTCAGTCGTGTCAGCTTGGTTGATTTCAATCTCATGGATGCCTTGTTATCCTCAGAATTGTTTTGTTCTATATTAATCTCTCTGTCTCCATGCATTTTGCTAATATTTTTTAGTTTTTACAATTCTGTTATGACGTTTCATTGGTTCTCTCTAATTGTTAGGAATTTAGCACATCTTTAAATATAAGCTTATTCCAATATTCTAAGTTGTAACTTTTTCTTGTATATTTCAGGCGAGAGGATTGAAGAAACACTTGAAGAGACTCAATGCTCCAAAGCATTGGATGCTTGACAAGCTTGGTGGAGCTTTTGTATGTCTATTATTCACATTTCATTAGTCGGTTACATTATTTCATGTGATTTTTATTTGCATGTTTCATTTGAATTTGTGCTCAAATAGCTTTAATGTGCAGGCACCAAAACCATCATCTGGACCCCACAAGTCAAGAGAATGCCTGCCTTTGATTCTCATTCTGCGAAACAGACTAAAATATGCTCTAACATACAGAGAAGTTATTGCCATTTTGATGCAGCGCCATGTTCTCGTTGATGGCAAGGTTAGGACAGACAAGACATATCCTGCTGGTTTCATGGGTATGTGAATTTTCAAACTTGATTCCTGCATCATTGTTAAAGTTCCGTGTCATTATTGTTTTTAGCATTTGGACAATATTGAGTTTTCCAGTATTATTACTTGCAACAGTTGTGATTGAGTATCATACAATAATACAATTCAGTAAAACAGCTTTTGATTTTGCATTTTTCTTGCTGATTAAGTTTTTCTGATCTCTTTCTATGACCAGACGTTGTTTCTATTCCCAAAACAAATGAAAATTTCCGTCTTCTGTATGACACCAAGGGTCGTTTCCGTCTCCACTCCGTGAGGGACGATGAAGCTAAGGTTTGTGTTGTCCTTCGTAATCTCTTTAATTTCAACTCTTATAATGAAATTGCCCCATCTTTTTTTGCACTAAAATTTGTGTTCTATCTACCATATATCACAACCACAGTTACCAATGCATATAATCACTCACTCACTGCATAAGAATGTACTGCTTATTGACTTATTATATCTGCAAATTAAAAACTTGTTTTGGTATACAAATATAGCACCTTGGTATACAAATATAGCACCAACCCTTTGGTTGAAAAGGAGTTTGAAAATTGACACGCATCGGTATTTCTCAAATGATTATCTTGATGTATGTGTCCGTGCTTCATATGTATAAGTCACGCGGGGTGGTTTTTAGGGTTGATAGGGTGTAATGGCAAATGCATGCCGGAAATAATATTTGCACTAGCAAGTCGGTTGGGATGCTAGCTGGCCCTTATTTTAATTGTTTCAATTGTTCTTTCTTTCTGGAATTCTTATATTATTTCTTTTTGCAGTTTAAGCTCTGCAAGGTTCGGTCTGTTCAATTCGGACAGAAGGGTATTCCCTATCTTAACACCTATGATGGTCGAACCATCCGCTATCCAGATCCACTAATTAAGGCCAATGACACAATCAAACTTGACCTTGAAAACAACAAGATCACTGATTTTATCAAGTTTGATGTGGGTAATGTTGTCATGGTTACCGGAGGAAGAAACAGAGGCCGTGTTGGGGTCATCAAGAACCGAGAAAAGCACAAAGGAACATTTGAGACCATCCACGTCCAGGACGCAAGTGGTCATGAGTTTGCCACTCGGTTGGGCAATGTCTTCACAATCGGCAAAGGAACAAAGCCTTGGGTGTCTCTTCCCAAAGGCAAAGGTATCAAGTTGACAGTTATCGAAGAAGCTAGAAAGAGGCAGGCTGCCCAAAATGCAACTGCTGCTTAAATTTTTTATTAAATTATTTTGCTAGCAAATTTTAGTTATTTTACATGAGCGCAGTTTTTTGTTGAAGTGACTGAGCAGAGTTTTGGTTTTCAATTTAGTAGTACATTTCTGCACTTTTTTATTGTTATTTCAGTTTAATTTAATTACCTTATGAATATTATGGTTACATATTCCGAGTTTTCAATGTTTGTTTTTATGATGTTAAAATTGGTTTATCATGCATAAACTAAATGATTCTGTTTAGGTTTTGTTCAGAATTGATCCTCTTATCCAATATTAACTTCTCTATTTTTACTACAAAACTCATTATTAACTTGATTGTGAACAGAGATATTGACTAAATGGAAATTGAAAATACTAAGCGACAGTTAAGATAAACCCAACATTAGGTGTGGATTTGAGTAAATTGAGTACGCTAGGTTTAAAGGATAAGTATAAGAAGCAAAATCCAAATCAAACTGCTCTATTGACTGCAAACAATGCATGTGATAGTTGTTCATCATATGTCACCAAATTTCAATTTCAATTTACTAAGAGTTTGATTTTATCATAAACAGTTAAGACCCAAAATGTCCCACTAATTGATTTGACATACATTAATCAATTTTTATCATAATACTTTTTTTATTAAAAATCAGACTTTTATCTAAATCCTTAATTTTAAAATATTTATGTCATTGGAATTTACATGTTTATTTTTAGATATTCAAACCATTAAGTCTATGTTAATCCCATATATTCTCTTTGATGTTCAAACCATTAAGTCTATGTTAATCCCATATATTCTCTTTAATGTTGTCATTTATAAAAATAAAGTCATTTCTTTGACATAATAAAAGGACAATAGTTGAAAATTATTAGCAAACTAAGTTATGGGCAAATTAATATTATCAACATTGATAGAAATTAAAACAATAACATTTTCATTTCAAACAAAATAATAGTTGCAAGATAACTACAATAGTTCCAACTTCATAATAAACAAACACTCCTACATCTAAAAAACCTAGACAATACATTTATTCACTAATCCAGCAATGTAAAAAACAACAACTAGCTTCATAATAAACCAAATCTTTCAAATCTTAATCTTCAAGAAGAGCTTGATCAAAGTGCCACACACCTACAACAACAAAAAAACAATTATTCTCTCAACACAGATGCATATTACTAGATTCTCTTGATCACAAATGAGTATAAAATATATACATACCATGACCCTTTCCAACTAATCGCAACTGTGTCACATAATCTGATATCTTCTTAATTGATTGAACCTGTCCAATAAAAACATATAAGAACAAAACACAGAAAATTGGAAAAACATTAGCACAGCTACAACATATAAAATTGTTACCTGTTCATCCAAAAACTCGCTCTCAATGAAATCAGCCAATTGAGGATCATTGTTACTATCAGCCACCTATTATTCATCAACCACATATATAACCTTAGACTCAATCAAAAATATATTCAACCATAACAAAATATAGAGAAAGAATCATTACAGCATGAAGATCCAGAAGCTTCTCATTCACTAACTTCTCCAAAGACAGTGCTAGTTCCATAGCTATATCAAACCAAAAAAAAAAAACATAAATCAGCATAAATAGTAATCAATCATAGTCATGTTTGCATGAAAAATCAAAACAGAGAACTTACCATACAATGCATCACCCTTTTCATGATCAAATTCTGAGGGAGGACTCACAATTGGATGCAACACAACTCTTCCACCACGAAGATTCTAAACAAATCAAACTCATTCTTATCATCATACCAAAAAAAAAAATACTCAACAATTAACAACTGATTTCTAAAAAACAGTTATAAAAACTAACAACAAACAAACCTGATACTTCATAAGCTTCTCAGCATGCTCTCTTTCTTCTTCACTAGATTCCTTAAAGAACCTTTTCTCAACAAAAAAAAAAAACACAAAAATTCAAAATCCATTTTAAGAAACACATAAAAAAACAATCTTTATATAATTATAATCCTTACTTAGCAAATCCCTTCAAAGCTACGTTATCTCTGTCAAAATAAGCAAACAAAGAGTGGTACACATAGGAAACATTGTATTCAACACTGCATTAACAAAAAAACCGATGTTAAATATAAACATAAATATAGATCTAATTCTAAAGATCTTAACTTTTTAGAACAAAAGAAAGTTACTTGATCTGTTCGTTGATGGCAGCTTCAGAATCATTATCAAAATTCTGGCGGGCTAAAGAAACGTTAGGAGCAATGGGAGTAGCAAGGTAGTCTTTCTTGACTTCTTCAAAGGGTTCAAAGATGACACCAGTGAGAGTTGTTGGTGCGTCTGCAGCAGCATAAACCTTCACGTTTTTGGTCTTCAAAGAAGAAGAAGATGAAAGAGCAAAGCTCAAGGAGGGAGAAGAAGTGAGGCTTTTGTGGTGGTTGAGAAGAGGTGAAGGAGAAAGGAGTGAGAGTTTGGTGGAAGAGAGAGCCATTGGAGAAGGTAGAAGAAATGGGTAATGGAGAATTTGCGGTTGTGAAATTGTGACTGTGAGAAGAGGGAAAGGGTAGAGGTGGTATATGTAGCGATGGAGAGGGGTATTTTGGGGATGTGGAATTAATTGTGGCCGTTGGATTCTTTATGACGTGGAGGGTTGAGATTTGAGGGCGTGTGGCGGACTCGTGGTTTTTTGTAATGGGAAGATAGAAAGTGGAAATGTCAGATCCACGTAACGATCGTGAATGAAATCGTGATGATTCGGTCCAATTGTTTGCGTCACTCGCTTTACCACTTTCTTCTTTCGCACGCGCCAAAATTAGGTAATTAGAATTATGTAATGTAAGTAAAATTTGAATTATATTGATTGTATAGAAAAGGCAACTTATTTATACAAAAAAAGAAAGTTCTTAATACAAGAGAATAAAATGTAAATGGTTGTAAAATTTTTTATAAATGTATTTGATGTCAAGTGAATACAAAAGAAAATGATCATTCATAACATATCAATGTGTAATATTTTAAAAGTTTAATATAATAAAATAATATTTAATAAAAAACTATTATTATGCTTTGTCATTTCATTAATTTTAAAATATTTTTTTGTGATTTAATAGAATATATGATATTGGTTTTCGCAACTGCAAATGAAAAAATTGAAATTATTTGATGATAAAATTGATCTCTTAAGTTGAATAAATCAATCTGATAAACTAAATATTAATGGTGGAAAAAAAAATAATAATTATTGAATGTTAGAGTAAAATTATTTTATAATCGCAATATATATTTTATTTTCTCATATTTTAAGAGTTAATAATTTATCTTTATTTTATAAATTATAAAATGGATATGAGTTACAATAATTTAAAATTATAAAAAGGTAGATGAACAATAATCTATATATTTTTGTTTAGGCAAAAAAATCTTATGTGTAAAAAGGATTGGACTTGATAAAAGATTCCTCGTACCTCAAAATCAAAAATAGTGTGAAAAATTAGAACTCATATTCCACCAGAATGCTTAAAAGACAAACACCACCAATAACTTTCATAATAAAAGTCACATTTGAAAGCGTGTAAAGTGAGCTGCCACATAAAGTCTAAAATTTGTTACAGTTAAAATATAAATACATGGAGTCTCACAAAATGTTTTCCATAATAAATTTGTAGTTAAATATGATCTTTATTTGTTTTGTCAAGGTTAAATAGTGGTTAACTTACACATGACTTCTAAAAACTTGAGACGACTCTACCCGTAATGCCCGACCCGACCTAGAGATACATAATCTCAAAGACATGTTGATGAAGAACTGACCACTGCCCCCTCAATGTTCTCATTCCACGAGAAGGAAGAGTGTGTATGTGTGTGTGTGAAGGGGGGGGGGGGGGGGATTGAACACCACATAAGGCCTTGAAGTCACAAACTATGAGTAGACAAACCTCATGGCAACACTTCCATCTCAGAGCTAGGGAATGAATCCTCCTCCTTAGTCGCACCAAAAAACATACTTCATATCACAAATGAGATCAATAAAGAACGATACCAAGACATCACCCTACTTCATATCACAAATGAGATCAACAAAGAACGATACCAAGATAGTTTATACTTGCAACTATGGAAAAATACGATAACAAGATGGATCTACAAGAGTACCTAACCCCCTTCAATGTCAAGATGAAGCTCCAGAGGGAATCTAACACCCTTAAGTGTGTCATCTTCCTATGCACACTAAAAAAAGTTACATTTTGTGGTTATTCCACCTCTCTAAAAGACATATCCAGTCTTGAAAGTAGCTAACTTAGCAGTTTGTATCACGATTCTCCAACAATACATGCAACAAAGCTTGACATGACTTGTCAAATCTTACACATCAACCTTGTTGTGGCCTAGTACACTTTGGTGAAAGGTTTTAAGCCATGTACTTTCTTTGACTCGCTAGCACATTGGTTGTTTGATACGCTAAACTAGCTCACATTGAGAGCATGAGACTACATAGCCACGAAGAAGATCGTTGGATCAAAATAAGAAGACTGAAAGAGGTTCCCTTACAATGATATAGATAAAATCATGAACGGTCGAGGTGTAAGACACCTCGACCAAGGGAATGGCAAAAGGAGGAAGTATTACTATACTTTGCTCAACAAATTTTTTATAGGATCTTCTGAGACACTCATGACTCCAACCTCATAACCCACCTCAACAATGAGAAGATAAACTAGATGCAAATAAGACACTTTACTGCTAGTACCATTGCATACACGAGGATTGCATAAAGACCTACCAAGGTTTAAAAACATAGATAGAGAAATTGATTTGTGATGGTCATTTGAAAAAATGTGTGTGATGGATAATTTGACAAGTATACTAAATTACCGTTAAGAAATAATATTTAAGTTCATATCCACAAGAATTGTTCTACTTTCTAAACTCGACAATTAAAATTTACTAAGGTAGTATAAATAGTAAAGGGGTATACTTTGTTAGATTAATTATTTGATTAATCAAATATGGATTGACATAATCCATTATATTATGATCTATTGTTATTAAACACTAAATAGATGAATTATTTGATTGGGTTTTGTGCCTGAATGGACCGTGATGGGTTGGACCATTCAGTTAAGCCCAATGAGAGGTCTCTGCCCTCAGCCGTTTAGCTATTTAAGTGTCTTTCTATTAGACAATTAACGCACTCCGAAAACCCTATACAACAACGTAGTAACTCTCTCATACTCACACTCTTTGATGACAATCTCTTCAATCTTGTAAGGTACACCGTTCTAATTATTCTTGATTATTGTTAGATTAAATGATATACTATAATTTGTATCTATCCGATTATTTCAAAATCTATCATATTTATAATATATTATTGGTTGTAAACCAAAAATAAAATGTTTGAATAAAATCAATAGTAAAACAAAATTAATTGGCTCCAATTTTATATATCCCTACTTAATAATCATGATTTAGTTCCTATAATTACCCGTGTAGAACCACAACAATTTAGATAATACCAATTACTCTTTTCTAACAAAATTCGCTAATATTTTAGAGCATCTTTAATGCAGATTTTTAATAGTTAAATTTTTTATAATTAACGATGATTATAAAAAATTTGCATTGAAATGGCTATGGCATGACATTTAATTCATTAACTTTTAATTTCTGGCAATTATATAGCTAACGTATGCTATTTATTTTGAAACATATAATATTATTATTTATATTATTAAAATTAATGGTAACTTCAATAAAAAAATAATTACAATTAAAAAATAACTCAAATCAACTATAAATTTTTTAAATCTTACAAATTACTTTAGACCCACAAAAAATATCTTAGTTTACTCACTTAAGATACTCCTACTAAAAATGCTCTTAGGTGGGTTAATGTTATCAAAATATATATAAATCCGTTATTTATTGAACAACCGTGTTTATTGGTTAATTGTTTCCTAAAATCATTTAAAATATTCATTAATATATAAAAGCAATGCACACAAAAATAATCGAATAATTATAAATACTCATGTCTTCTTAACTTTATTTTTCTTTTTTAACCCTGTTGCAATCTGAATTATTTGTGTTTTCATGGAAGCTGTAGATTTTGATGTTAACTTTAATTTGCATTCAAATGTCATTACATATACGATCAAATGGTTAAAATTCACCATTTTGATAAACAAATATAACAATTTCTCAAAATGATTGTTTGGTTTCAACATCTTTTCATCTTCGTATGACTTTTTAGTAACTTCATGCATATGTGCTATGACTCCACTCTACAAACTAAGTTGCAACTTGCAAGATTAAAAATAAAATAAATACGATAGTAATTTATCTTCGTAGTTAAAAATAATACAAAATATCAGATTAATCGTTTGTTATTATTATTAATAAAAATAAGACCTAATAAATTAAAAATAATGCAAAGTAGACAATGAGATGTCATTATTTAAAAAATATCGTATGCGTGTAAATAATGAAATGTCACTATGGTTAGAATTTGAAACTATAAAATTAGTGAAAATTGAGAGATCATTAACATTGATTTGAGTAATTATACAAATTACAATTGATTAGGATGTAAGAAATAACAAATAAAAAATAACACTTTTTTTTGTCTGTAACACGCGTACATCTGATTCTACATCTCAAATTCAACGCAGTGGTACCTCGGCACCAAAACGTAGTATTCGAGTATAGTTGTTTCAAAAGCCAAAGCTACAATACATTGGTAACCGGTTACCAAAACGGAATAATCGGTTACAATACTTGAATTATGTGATTTTTCACAATACGCCACCTTAATTCAAGTGTTCTAAGTCCTCCATGCCCATGTTCTTCTTCAATTTATTCAACACTTTGATTTCAACTCCTTTGATCAGCAAATTCGGTAGTTGGTATTCACTTCTACAATATTTTAATCTCAACCTTCGTTCACTAACAAGTTCTCTCAAGTAGTGAAACCTCATCTCAATATATTTTCTCCTCCCATGTGCAGTTAGGTTCTTAATAAGGTTTATAGCGGAAATAATATCAACCTTGAGTCTTATGGTGTCACCTTCTTCGCTACCAAGCTCCTTCAGCAGATTCATTAACCACACGGCTTGACATACACATAACGAAACAACAATTTACTTGGCCTCATAAGAAGAAAGTGCTACTACTAGCTCCTTCTTTGAACACCATGAGATTAGTGTTTCACCGAATATAAATATGTATCTAGTTGTAGACTTTCTATCATCTTTATCTCTGCACCAGTTGGAATCGGTAAAACCGAGCAAATTACATTTTCTACCCATGTCCATTACGGGAAAAAGAATTCTACAACCAATATATCCTTTGATGTATCTTAGAATCCTATTGACTTCTGCTAAGTCAGACACCTTCGGCCTCTCCATTAATATACTCACAATATCGACATTAAACACCAAATCTGGTTGCGTATTGCACAAGTAACACAAGGATCCAATCAGCCTCCTATATCGAGTTGGATTAACTTCTTGCTCATCCTTCATAGCACAAATCCATTTTGGATAACTCAAAGACTCCTCTGTTTTAATGGGTTTGGATTTGACCATAAGTACAAAATGAACAAAATCACTATCATCGTTGATTTCGTTATCTTGGAACTGCTCACAATTTTGGAGTCTTAGAGGCAAACCTCTTTGCCTTGTTAATCTTCTCACATCCTCTCTAATCCGGCTTCAACGGGGGATCCTTATGCACTATCAAGCACTATACAAACTTTTTTTTCTCATTGTTGTAACCAAGTACAAATTTATGGTAACTAGGCACAGGCAACTGCAGCTGGTTGATTTTGTTGAAAACAACGTCTCAGCTGATCACAGTTCTATTCCCTGCATTATATAACTTGCAACCACCGATAGAGTCGTATCCTACAAGTATCATCAATTCTCCCTTATCATGCCAATATGCTACAAAACCGAAAACTCTCAAATGATTCATATCTGGTTTAAATCTAGACCATGCTTCCTCCAGTGGTGTCTTCTCAAGCTTCTTTGTTTGACACATATTCAACAAATATGCAGTCGTGGACACCGCTTCTCCTCATAACTCTTTTGGAAAGTTTTTTACCTTTAACATTTTTCTCACCATGTTCATAATCGATCGATTCTTCATTTCAAAAACACCATTTTATTATGGTGTATAGGGTGGTACTACCGCATGTACTATGCCCTCTTGATCACAAACCTCTCAAAGTCATTTGAGACATATTCGCCTACACCATTAGTTTTGAGAACTTTAAGCTTGGGACCACTTTACCTCTCAACCATGGACTTGAACTTCTTAAATACTTAGAATACCTCATCCTTTCTCTTGATTAGGTATGTCCATAGCTTTTTACTGTGATCATCGATGAATGTAAGAAAATATCTATTGCCACCAATCAAATCAACTTGCATCAGTTAACACACATCTAAATACACCACCTCAAGGTGATGCTCGGTTCTACAACCCGCATCCTTGTTGAATTTTCCCTTATGTAGCTTCGCTTTCACGCATTCTTCACAAATTTCAGCTGATAATTTGATCAATGGCAGCATCATTACCATTTCGTTCTTTTACAGAGCATTAAGATCTCTAAAGTTGAGATGCCCAAGCCTATAGTTCCATATCCACTCTTCTTGACTAGCCACTATAGCAATACATGTATGCTCCATAACCTTAAACTCAACCTTGAAAGTTCTATTTGGATCCCTAGGAATCTTTAGGACGAAAACCTCGTTTGCATCCATAATGCGTAACAGCTTGTTCTCTGTGTGAATCTTGTAACCCTTCTTAGTAATTGGTCAATCTTAGAAGGTTACACTTGATTTTGGGAATATACAACACATCCTTTATCAAAGAATGTCCACCATCCTTTCTCTTGATCGATACATCGCTGGTCCCTTCTGTCGCTAGAGTGTTATCATCCGCGAACTTCACTTTGTTCTTCATGGCACTATTTTAACAAACTAATCTTTCATCCATGTCATATGCGTTGAACATCTGGAGTAAAAATTCCATTGATTGTTGCATTTTCTTTCATTGCACTGCTTATTTTAAGTAATTATTGCATTTTGTTTAGCATGTAACTGAGTACGACATTTACGTAATTGGTTACAATATGGTTCTACAATATTTTTAAAACTGATATTGCTACTGCGTTCCCCCTCTATGATCATGACCAAGAGTGTGTTATCATCATCAAACTCTTGTCTTGTAACTATAACTTCATCTTCTTGAGGTTCTTTTTTGTTGGAATTGCACTATCTTGCACAATGGCCAAGCTTTTGACAGTTAAAAGCCTAGCACGCGGTTCTTGTCAACCATTCTTCTTCCACCTCTACCTCTTAGATTGTTTTCTCTAGAGTTGTTTGATTCAGCAACCCTACTACCACTATTTTCACCCTTTGGAATGTTTAATTCTTGGCATTTCGGGACTCTCTTCCACCAAAAATTTGAAAATTTCCTCTACCTTTGCTCATGGAACACTTTCCCTACGCATTCTTGTCTCTCTCATTGAAACAGGCTTGCAAATTGATATTCTCCTTTTCCTTCTCAACATTTCTTTCCTCAATTCTCTACTCATGTGCCTCAAGAGAGCTTTGTAGCTCCTCTTTGCTCATCGTCACAAGAATCTTCTTTCCTTAATCAATATGACTATGTTTTCAAATCTTATCGTCAAAGAACGTAAGATTTTCGTAACAACATACTGATATGTGATTATTTCTCCACATGTTTTTACTTTGTTCACCAACCAAGTAATTCTCGTCATGAAATTGTTGACGGTCTCCTTCTCCTCCATTTGAATAAACTTAATCCTTGCATATGTCTTCTCCAAATTTTCCATGCTTGCTTCGATGATTCAAAATCACCAACTTTCTCGAAATTATCCATATCAACATATTAATGGATTCAAAACAACGCCTTGAAATTTTTCTTCTTTTCTTCCTTATGCGATGCTCATTGTGCATCCGTTACACCTTCAATAAGATGATTCACACATTTCTTGATCATTTTAAGAACATCTCGGTAGCCAAAGAACACATTCATTTGTTTGCAACATTTTTTGTAATTCTTTGCATTTAAGATGAATAAGTTTGCATAGAATCTTTCATTGGAGACAAAATTCATGCTGCACACCAGATGTTTGGTGGATCGAACCAGGTTATTGATGTCAAACGTTAGAACATAGAACCACAAGGTTGGTGAAAGTTGAATAATTAAGTGTAGAGAGAAAAAAAGAGAAAGAGAGATCATTAACATTGATCATGATATTCCTTAAGTACTTATACAAATTATAATTGATTGAGATATAAGAAACATCAAACACAAAATAAAAGAAAAAATTAGTTGTCTGTAATTTGAATAGAGTTTTTTTTAATCTTGGTACAATACAACTGTTTCTACCATTTAAATTCAACTCAGTCCCAAGTATCAAATTGAATGAGTAATAAGTGTGTTGTCATCACAATAAATATATTTGTCTTATGCTGTTAATTAGTCAATATTGTATAATTCAATATGAAATATTAAATGGTTTATTTCATAATGTTTTTAATACTAGTTTAAGGTATATTGCGTACTAGATTGAATTGGTGGTGAGGTGTGGATAAGAATGAAAAGCAAGCGAGTGGGAGAAATGAGGGAAAGAAAACGCCAAAATTGGGCAGACAAGCTTTTTGTTTGTAGCTTTGTGACAGCTCAACTTTTTTCTGCCAAAGCCTGTATAAATTTCTCACATGCATTCAGTTACTCTAATGTTAAAAAAAATTAAATATTAAAATTAAATATTAGATTAGATTAGTAGTTTGAATTAGGATTAGAAATAATTGTTTTTCTTAATGAATTTGGCTTATTTGCCCTACTCTTGACTTGATTCCTTTGAAAAACTCATTTTGAACTTTTTTTCAAATGAGCAATTTTTACATAACTGATTTTGATGGTTGATTGATGGTAGGTCTCCCATTATATTTTATTTTTTACATCAATCTTAAATTTTTATATTATTGTATATTTTATTTAGTGGTGTCAAAACGCTCCGGGCTGCACTTTTAACAAGAGCGGATTAAGAATTCAGGACATTATTTTCTAATGTGTCATCACATTCCACTTGTTTTTTCCGTGGGTTTTTGCATACGCACACATTAATATAAAATTTTGTATTTTTAAATTTAAAGAGTGCAATGCCCACAGATTATTTCCGCCCTCCACTCATTTTTTTAAGACAGATCTAGATTTTAGACCCTCATCCTCAATTATGTCCGCACCATTTTTTGTGTGCAGATTTTTCGAAAATTTATCTCAAACTCAAATTACCGTTTCTCATTTTTGGAACGTAGTAAACATTTGCAACAAATTGATATCTTTCATCTTTCGGATGAATTAAGATATTGCCTTTGCCTTTCACCAAAATCATCATTAATTGAGACACTGATTTATCAAATTCTATGAACATGTTTTTTTGTCACATGTATTGTTGTTTGCACCAAAGTCATGGTACCTTAAAATTTTTTTTTTTTTACTTCCTTCATTATTACCATGCGCTAGCAATTTTGTTTCAAACTTCTCATCATTTTCTTCTACATAGTTGGTCTTCTTCTCATTTTAAAATGTAATGACTAACCTTCTGAATACTATAGTATTGACTTTAAGATTTATAATTTCTCGTGTTTATGTATTATTTTCCACGTCCTCTTGTTGAGATTTATCCTTTCTCATAATTGTCGCTAGTGAAATCATCAACTTTATTAGCATCTCTTATTTCTTTGAGTTTCTTCATTCTTATTTAGTGATATATTGAATATTTTTTTTTGTAATCTTCTCCTTTTTCTTATGTTTTTCCTCATAAGCTAATAATGATCTTTAAAGTTGTACTATTGTCATAGTCTCTAAATCTTATGTTTGAACTTATATTGAAAATTTTCATCATGCATTTTAAAATAAATCAGAGTGTTTGAACTTGGAACAAAGTTTGGAAGTGCCTATGAATTTCAGGCTTAAAATGTCTGAAACATACTGCGTGAACACCATATGCCCTGGGGACCACAAGTTGTAAAGAAAATACATTATTGGTTGTGGACAAATTTAAAGATTAGCTTTAAAAGTGTAATGTGTTCTTAGTAAAGTCACCAAAATGATTTTAAAGCACCTATTTAGTGAATTGACAGTAAAATTGAATAGTAAATTTTAATTATTTTTAGACTAGAAAACTATATATATTAATTTTAAACAGAATTAATTTTTAAAAATATAATTAATTCTCCTCAAAAATAACAAAAAAAAAGTCAAAATCAATTTTTTTTACCGAAAACTAATTACATGAAAGAAAAAAAAAGTTAATAGAAAAAAAGCCATTGAAAAAATTGATACTAGAGAAATGGCGGTTTATAGTGGCCGTGAAAAGGGGAAGGGTAAAGGTGTAATAAGCAGCGATGGAGAGGGGTAATTTGGGCTAATTAAGAGTCGTTGGATTGTTTGTGAAATGGATGGTTGAGATTTAGGGGCGTGTGGCGAACTCGTGGCTTATCTATGTGAAAGATAGAAAGTGGAATTGTCCGATCCACGTAGCAATCATGCATGTGATGGCTGAAATATTCGGTCCAATTATTTTCCCCACTCGCTCTACAACTTTCTCCAATAACACGCGCCACGCCCGTAATTGATAACGGTAAACAAATAAAATCCATAAAAAATCACTCCTTAAAAATAATCTCTTTTATCATAAATTATAGGTCATTTTAGATATTTCACTTGAATTAAATAAATGAAAAAACAATTACACATAATTTTACAATATTATTCTTTATTAACTATTTTAAAAATGAAATTAAAGAGAATTAGGAGAAAATAATAAATAGTGAAAAGTATATCATTTTTTTTATTAAATAGAATATTGCACCTATCTTGCACAACTATTTTTTTTCAATAAAAATTATGTATTCTTAAATTGATAAATTGAGGATAATCACAATAAACAATAAAGATCCCTCCAAAATTTTTTTAACACTGCATGGTTAAATTTTTTGATTAAATTAAAAGAAATATCTCATTATCTTATTTAATTATTTAGATTGCACAATTGTTAAATGAATTGATTTAATGCGAATTAAAGAATATTATTTTAATGAATAAGTATTATTACAATTTATTCTGTTTATAAATCCTTATTAAAGAGAAGTTAGAGTTATTAACTTTTTCACGTTTCTTTAAAAACTAGGAACTCAACGGTCCATTGTTGATCGAGACAAATCCTAATTCATACGTTTATGCCTAAGTACCAAATTGAAATACAGGAGACTCTCACCTCATGTAGGCAAATTCTCTAAAATCACCATACAAGGCTTCTTGCCGCCGTTGAAAAGTCCTAACCACCACAAATTGTTATAAACCTATTAAGACCTCTAAGTACCACTGCAAATATGCACACCTATACTTTTTAACCAGTACAGTGGCGTCAATTATGGGGTTCTGATAAAATTAACCTGGACCACACCTCTTTCATTTACATAATTCATTCCATTTTCATCCGAAGATGGCCGATAAAACTATACTCTTCAATATTAACAACATAGTCGAAGGTTTAGCTGATGGAGGTAGTTCTATCTCCTCCCAAAGGAAATACGCAAGGAATGTGCTTGCTGCAAATATAATATCTACTGGTTTCGCCAAGGGTGAGCGAAGGGAAACAATGGGTTAGGATCACCTTTTCCGATAAGGATATCAACCCAGTCTTGATAGATCCTAGAAGCGTTGCTGACGTCTTATTCCTGGACGCTTTCCAAAAACTGCAACTCAATTCTAACGACTTCAAAGTGTTCGGTGACCCTAGAGACTACGCGTGGCGAGGGTGCTGAAGCTAATATGATCGACGTCAACTACCTTATTTTTGACGCCTTGTCACCATATAATATCATTCTAGGGCGACCCGCCAAAAATGCAATATGGGCAGTTATTTCCACCTTGTATTTAGTCCTGAAGTACCCGCTGCCAGAAGGGCGAGTCGGTACAATTTGAGAAGATTAGCAGATCGCTCAAGAATGCTATAAGAATAGCCTAACGACTAAGAGGGAAAAACTCGCCCTTATTGGCGCCCCCTTTCTGAAGTTCCAAATGCAGATCTCAATAGTTGGGATTCTAGATTGGGCATAGACGTTGAAAGCCTCATGCCTACAAAAGACTTGAACGATGTCCAAATAGGCCATTTGATCTATTAGGTGACGAAGATAGGTATTTTGCTTACCGAGGAAGAATAACACGAGATAGTCGACCAACTCATTAAAAATGTCATCTTTTTTGTCTAGAACCTCTCTAATATGCCTAGGATATACATTAAGGTGGTGAGTCATCGCCTCACCATCCACCCTCTGCAGAAATATTGGTGTAGTGGAAGCGGAAAGTTGGCAAGGAAAAGAGGGTCTCCATTGATGAGGAAGTAGATAAGCTATCTAACGTCGGGTTCATTACGAAAATAAACTACCATGTCTGGATAGCCAACAAAGTTTTGGTAAAGAAAACAAACAGAAGACGGCGTCTGCGTGTGGACTTCACAAGATTTAGATGGATCTTCTAGACACCCCAAAAACAGCTTTTGTGTCGAATCATGAAAACTACTACTACAACGTCATGCCTTTTGACCTAAAAATGCTGACGCCACCTATTAGTGACTCATGGACGATGTGTTCTCCTATAAGATAATGTATAACCTGGAGGTCTACATTGACAACATAATAGGTAAAACTATCGAAGGGCGCACCCAAGTTGAAGATTGGGATCAATAAGGAAATACGATATGCGACTGAATCCCGCCATGTGCTCTTTCGGTGTTCAGGCTGGAAACCTCCTAGGGTTCATGCTGACGTAAAGAGGCATTGAGGTCATTCCAAATAAACTTTAGGCAGTCATCGCCAAGAGAAGCCCCACAAACATCAAGGAAGTGCACCAACTTACAGGTCGCCTCGCTGCCATTTCTTGCTTCTTCTCGTGTGTGAGCGACAATGCCTTCATTTTCTTTTCCTTCATGAAGAAGAAAAAGATATTTAAATGGAATTGCAAATGCGATGAGGATTTCTCAAAGGTAAAGGCTTTTCTTGCATCGCGTCTCATCCCCACTCGCGCGAGGAAGGATTCGCCACTACTCCTTTATCTCTCGGTAACAGATCAAGAGATGAGTCAGTCCTTGTCCAAGAATCAGACAAGGCAGAAAGGCCCATGTATTTCGTAAACAAGGTGTTCAAAGGCATTGAAACATGTTATTATAAGATTGAGAAGCTAACACTAACCGTCATCGTCGCAACGAGAAAGTTGAGACCTTACTTTCAAGGTCACAAGATCTTTGTTAAAACTAACTTTCCAGTTCAACGAGTATTGAAGAAGCCAAATTTGGCAGGAAGGATGATATCTTGGGTGGTGGAACTCTCAGAATACGGAATCTAGTATGTTCTGAGGGGAAGCATTAAATCACAAGCTCTTGCAAATTTTGTAGCATATTAGCTCACCTGTAGACGAGAAGAAACCCCTAGAATGGGCACTATCATTCGATGGTGCCTTGAACGTGAATGGGAATGTCGTTGAGATAGTTTTGGAAGGACTTGACGACATACTCATCGAGCAAGCAATGAAGTTCGAGTTCACTGCCAACAAAAATCAGGCAGAATATAAGGCCCTTATCGTTTGATTTGTTCTCACCTTAGAGAATGGAGCCTCAAGTCATAAATCCAAAAGCGAATCCCAAATAGTTGCCAACCATGTCTCCGTCCAATAACAGACAAAATAACCCAGTTAATAAAATATATGAAAAAGGTAGGAAGTTTATTCTCTCTCTTTACTTCCTTTGAAATAGAACTTGTTCCCCGCGAACAGAACTTTAGAGTGGACCTTATGTCCAAGCTTGGCACCACAAAGACAACAGGATTTAACAGAATAGTGATTCAGGAAACCCTCGCCTCCCCTAGCATCGAGGCGGACGAGGTGTACTCTTAGGAAGTTGTGCCTGAGTCTAGCTGGATGTTATCCATACTACATTACCTGCAGGCGAACGAACTTCCACTAGACAAGAGGGAAGTGGGGAGAATTCGAATGTAAACTTATCTCTATACAAATTTACAACATTGGGAGAGCTTCTCCCATCCTACAATGTCTAAGCGAGTATGAAACTATCCAAAGGAGTCTGCAATAGTCACATTGGCGAAAAAACTTTCGCCCACAAACTGTTAAGGGCGAGATATTTTTGGCATTTTCTGATGAAGGATAACACCGCCTTCGTCAAGAAGTGCGACCAGTGTTAGAGATATGTTTACATTCACCATGCTCTACTGAACTTCTTTAGTCAATAAAAACACCCTAACCTTTCTACTAGTGTGGGAAGTACATTTGAGGTCCATTTCCCCTGGTGCTAGGTCAAACTAAATTATTAATATTGAGAGTGGATTACTTCTGAAAATGGATAGAGGCTGAAGTTGTCGCCAAAATCAAAGCATAAAGAGTTTTTCGCTTCTATTGGCATAAACTTATGTATAGTTTTGGGCTTCCCGAAACCATTTTCTCTGACAACGGGACCCAGTTTGCAAGAGCTATGGTCACTGACTTTTTTTAAAAAAAGATTTAGGAGTACATACAAAGTTTGTATCCGTTGTGCACCTCCAAACCAATGAATAGGCTGAGTCGGCGAACAAGGTAATCTTGAAGGGACTTTAGAAGAAGCTTGATGACACCAAAGGCTTATGGTAATAACTACTTCATAAAATATTATGGTCATATCACACCACCCCTCATTATACTACTAAGGAAACACCGTTCACCATGGTATATGAAGTAGAAGCCATCCTTCCCGTAGAGATTGACACGCCCTTGTGGCGACACTTCTAATTTGTATGTTGAATAAACTATAAGCACAATGAGAAAAGTGTTGAACAACTTAGTGTAATCAGGACGAGTCCAAAATATATCTCGAACAATGACTCCATCCTTACACACTTTATACTTAAAAACATAGTGTTCACCATCCAGAAGCTTCAATAATTGTTGCATTTTAGTTCTTAGTCATTTTACCGCCTTGTTGTTTACGACACAAACATTGTATCTTGCTTGCTATTTGCAACATTTTGAGGTCTTTTTCGTTTCAACGTTTCAAGTATGTTTTTGGGCGACACCATATTCAATGTCATGTCAGAAGCAAGTCGCTTCTCCTCAAGATTAAGGCGACATACAATGGCATGACCGACTGTGGCACAAGTTATGATTATGTATATCGGAAACCACATTAAATATTCACGTATTATTCGCCTTACGATATCCACGATCCTTAAAAGGACAATCACACTTTCTAGATCCGGTGTTATCTCACTTCAACTTTCGAATAGGTTATTGGTACATGCCACTTCATTCGCATCTCATTGTTACAAATGTCTGTCTTCTATCAGAACCACTATCAGACCTCTCAATTACAACACCGAATCCATGTTTTGCGGCATTTGTGAGGATCCATTGGAGTATATGTGCACACTCAACAACATTTTGTTTAGTAGTAAATTGTTCATGGACATCATCCGATTTAACATCCACCTTGACATCAACCGATTTAACATCATCTTCGACATCACCCAGTTTAACATCATCCTTCACTTCATCTGGCTTACGAAAAAGTGTCAGGGTGCACCATATCTACAATCAAACATCACAGAAAGACATATTTAATATTCAAAATCAACTTTTGAAGAACTTCGGAGATGCATATCCAAAACATATGAAACCTTATTCGGAGATGCATCTCCGAACTCAATATTCATTTTTTACAAGCAAAAAACATATTAATGCAAAAAATGTGGAAGGAAAAACATGTTATTTACCTTAAATTGCAGCTGCTTTTGCTCTTTTTGATGTGATACAAACACAAAAATATTATTTTGGAGTGCAAAAGTTTTTAAATTTTTTTTAAGAACTTTTAAAACACAATGAAAGGAGTTTTATTAAGAATTTTGATAGAATAATGGTGTTTTATCATGAAGAAGAACATGAAAGTGTCTTATTTTATTTTATTTTTCACTTGACATTTCTAGATACATCTCCAAAATTGTCACTAATTGATTTAACTAGCTCAATCAACTTAAAACATCATAAAATGGTGATTCCGAATATGCATCTCCAAATTAGTTTTTGAAATAAACAAGATGTAGATCACTTGTCACACCCTTTATGTGTGTATTGATATATCTATGAAATGTAAGTCACTTTTTCACTAATTTGATTAAACTTCCTCAATCATAACACCTTACACCATAACAGTAGTAAAGCCCAATGTTGATATGGAGTTAAAGTTGATCTCTAAAATGGATCAAAGAGTTGTAAGATACTTTAAATTGGTGGTAGCATTACTATTAACATTCTTTTAATTCTTTTTATAGAAACGGTAGAGTTTAATAGAAATCAAGTCAATGAAGTCGTTCATGCTTGCAAGAGTAGCTACATTCCTAACTAGTTTTCAAATTCTCATTATTATTTCTACATACATTCAACATACTCTTATGAATGAAATGCTATAGACCCCTTTAAATTACTTGATCAGCAACCACCAATCACAACAAGGTCCAAAGTTCAGTATCCGAAATATATATTTACTACTTACAAACAACCACCAAACCATTCAAAAGGAGACTCGAAATGATCTATAAAACAACAAAGGCTTTTACACATTGTCAAACTAATAACAATATCATGTGGAAGTTTTAGAACTTATCTACAGGTACACCATCTCTTGTAACATCATATGCTTCCCTACTCCTTGTTTTCTTCATGCCAGCTGTCACGTAGAGCTTCGCCCCTTCCGATAATATGGTTGTCACTTTTACCCAGATAATAATTTTCGTCTTCATTCCATCTATGTCTGTTAGCTTTCCTTTCTCCAGATAACCTGACACGGAGGTGAAGAAACGCAAGACGGTTGAATCCTTGTAGCCTACTTCACATACCTGAGGAACAAAAACTACAAGCTTTCCCGTCTCTTCGGTGAATTCGTAGTTTGTTGCATCACGAGGAAAGATTCCTATTGGTAGATCATACTCCTTTAGCAACTCCGGTAATGGCTTCTGCATCTTTCCTGTTAGGTGATATAATCAAGTTCCCTTCAATATAGAAATCTATCTTTTGATGCTGTACAAATACTATTATTTCTATGTCAAATAGAACTATGTGATTTCAAATCATGTGACAAAGGTGCATTTAATAGATTTCAATAACAATGATGTTTTGAGGAAAACCTTTTTTGTTTTGTTTTAACTTTCTGTTCCTCGGGAAGAAAGAGGCCCTAGTAATCCGACGTTTGGCCGAGAAGTAAAATATGACGAATCATTATTTCAGCCAAGAAAACCTTTTGTATAATAGACAACTCATGAAGTAGAGAAATATAGCAGAACCAGTGGTGGCATACGGTTTTAGAAAATTTATTTTAACAAAGCTATAGAAGGAAAGGCAGCAAATTGACGGTTCTACGGCTCTAAATTGACTTTAATTGTAGAAAAATAGAAAGAAAGAAAAAATTCCGGTTTGTGAAAATTAATACAACAAAATCATTTCTAGAAGAAAGTATCATCGCCAAAATAAATAACTAGGTAAAAACACAGCCATCCATGGTTCAAAGTACTAAAATTCTCAAATTGCAGCTGTTCAATCCCCTCATCCCGAAGATCCATTGTAAGATTTAATTTAACGCATATATTTGTTTCAAAACATCAATTATTAAAATGCATAATAAGAGGGAGGTAACGAAGGTCCTGAATATGGTTAATGTAATTGGGTGTGATGGGGATAAGAGTCTGAAAATTTGATTTGGGTTTAACTCAACTTTATGAAATTGGTTTGTAAGGTCAAGAGATGCTTCACACTTCTAAGTAATAAATACTTTTTAAGGTCATATCTCATCTAATGTGAGACTCTTAAACAGGGGGAAAGCAAGATCAGTCACTAGAAATATGAAAAAATAGACGAGAGAAGATGGAAAGTTAAGTAAAAAAGTGAAGATGAGAACAGAGAGTCTCGAGATTAACGATTTGGATAGAAACGTGGTCCTAGATAGAAACGTGGTCCTACATTCTAGATGCCCATTTAGTAGGATAAGGCTTGGTTGTTGTTGAGAGTAGAGAGAGTATAGGGTCTCTCAATACCCTATGTTACCTATATTAAGTTTCAGTTCTTCATTTTCATTCTAAATCCATAAGACATGTACAGAAAAATAATACATTAGATCCATCCTAACCAAGTGTGTTATGATCCATTTTTCTATCATTTATCAATTTGGGATTACAAGGTTAAACACAAATGAAATCTCAAATATTACACAGGTTTCATAATTAGCCAGGACTTGAAAGATAAATATTTGAGCAACAGATGGAAATAGGAAATACAAACCTTTTATTTTGTTGACCAGCCATTTGGTTCCTCCTTCAATACTGTTTGATATTGACTACATATCAAAAGAAAGAAGGTGTCAATAAAGACACAACCCAAGCAATGTAATTGAAAATTAATGTTTGACATTTATTGTAGTTTTGTGAAGCATTTACTTTCAAAATAGAACATATGGGAGGGATCATATTTCATGATCTCTAACAGGAAGATAAGGTTTTTAACAAAGCTAATGGTGGATTATACAATCACTTAATGTGGTATTACTTCAAACTTGTGTAATCAAATTAGCAACATTATATCTCCGGGTGATTTGTAAACCTAAGTTGCAGAGATTAACCACTATCCCATATACTTATTCACAACTTAATAATCCCCAAAAGGCACTCAAACTAGATAAACCTATTTCTCATATAACAACTTCACTACTCCCTCACCAAGGTTCTAAAAATAGGTCAGGAGCTGATACCAATATAGTTATTCACCGTTCTTATGATATAGAACAAATTGTGGTTAATTCACACCGCGGCGATCACAATCAGTATCACAGCACCTGTATCGACCGAAAGCGTGAAAGCCATTACAAAGAATCATTTCATTAGTTATAACATCTTATCTTAATAATTAAACCATAGATAATATAACATGGCTATATTTCTTTCATATCTATAACTAAAATTAGATTTATGGCTACATTTCTTTTCACCAAAATCAACATAAAACTTTCCTATCAACAAATATATAAAGATTTTGAGCTAACTATTTTACCAATTAAAAATTCAGATATCTTACAACAGAAGAAAACTTTTTCACAATACCCTAAACATTCAATTTTCCATCTAAGTAATCAAAATTCATACCAAACAACAATTAAAATTGATGAAATGTAAAAGCATGGTTCAATTTCCAAAAAATAAACAATTTTTGAAACGTTTTTCAGATCATGAATATCCAATAAAAAGTAATTGAAACAATTAAAAAAAAAATTGAAATTAGTAGATTTATGTTTTATACATTGATGTCATCACCGACGGAATTAAGCTCTTTGTTGGCTTTCTGGTTGAACCAATAGGATCCAACCTTGCTGAACATTTGATCCATCTTCTTCTACGATACAAAACCCCAAAACGCAGTCGTTTTTTATACAAAATGTTATTTCTCTTCTTCGGTTCGGTGAGAGAAAGAGAAAGAAACAGAGGTGAATGTGAACGGGATGAAGGAGAATCAAGTTGCCAGCTACTTCACAAGGACTTTTTCGTCATTTTAATTATTTATTTCTTCGGTATTAATATTATGACATGTCTTCTTTAAGTTTCACTTTTCTTTACGTGGAAAGAGAATTAAAGGACAAATAAAAAAGGATTTTTAATCAATTTGATAAAAGAAGTCAATAAAAGAGATTTTTTTTTAATATAACAAGTATAATAAAAAAATATACTAAATAAATAAAAAATTGGAAAAAATTAAAGTTCTTACAATCGCACCTCCATTTGACAGTGTTGCCAAACAAAATGACAACTTGAATCAATTTTTTTTCTTTTTCGCCAAGATAAATGGCGACAGGGCCATTTATATATATTTTTTTAATTTTTAACACTTTCAACATTTGCAGAATTTAGAATGATCATTTATTTCTTTAAGATGGAAATGCAAATAAATTACAAGCAACTGATGAGGATTGAAAAACATGCAGTAATAAATTACAAACAAGTGAAATGGCACCCCCTCCACGATATAATTGAAATTAATTTTTAAAAAATAAAATAAAAATGAAAACGGAAACCAAAAAGAAAAAAAATAATAAATGGCCTCAATCGCCATTTTACTTGGCGAAAAAGAAAGAAAAAAAATTGGTCCAAGTCGCCATTTCGTTTGACGACACTGTCAAAAGGGGATGCATTCGCCTACTCATTTGACGACACAACGTAAGAACTTAGCCATTTTGTAATTTTTTTTTCAATTTTTTGTTTATTTAGTATATTTTTTTAATATACTTGTTATATTATAAAAATTCAATAAAAGAAGTAGCTTCATATAAAAGAAAAAAAATATTTTTATTTTACTTTATTTTAATATAAATTAAATTTTTTTATTAAAAATATGGGTTAAATATGTTTATAATTCTCGTAAATATCTCAATTTTGTTTTTAATCTCTTAAAATATTTTTCTTTTATAAAAATAGTCCTTCTAAAATTTTTAATTCACATTTTTAGTCTCTCCTACAATTTAATGACGGTTTTTACAACTTAGCGATAAAATTAACGACAGTTTTAGCGACGGTTTTTAACTTAATGATTGAATTAGCAATAATTTTAACGACGGTTTTAATATTAAGAACCAAAAGTGTGAATGCAAATATTTTTAGGGACTAAAAACGAAATCACAAACATATTTAACCCTAAAAATATCAATACTCAACTTTTTTTATATCAAATATCAATATTCAACTTAAACTCATGGATATTAAAAAATCTACATATTTAAAATTTTTTATGTAAAAATATGATGCAACATAAAACTCTTATTTAAAACTTTTATGCATGTTTGATTTAATGAAGGAGAAGGATTTTACTAAAGAAAAAAGGAGGAGAAAGAAAGGAATATATATATATATATATATATATATATATATATATATATATATATATATATATATATATATATATATATATATATATATATATATATATATATATATATATATATATATATATATATATATATATATATATATATATATATATATATATATATATATATATATATATATATATATATATATATATATATATATATATATATATATATATATATATATATATATATATATATATATATATATATATATATATATATATATATATATATATATATATACACACACACTCTAGTGTCCAGACGGGCACTCACGTGCCCGTCTATCCGTTTTTTGAATATGCACGAATGAAAATATAAATGATATTTTTTGTTTAAATAAAATTTTTAAAAAATACAATATGTGAAAGTTAATAATAAAAAATTATGTGGAAGCTAATAATATGAAGTTATTAAAGAAATTACACAATAAAGTAAGGGTAAAAATGGTAGAAAAATAGGCCATACCAAAACAAAATATTCCCTTTATATTATATACTAGCGTCCAAACGGGCACTAGTTTGTCCGCTTTTTATAATGTGCACACACGTTAAAATATGAACGGATGTTTTTTATTTAACTTTGATTTAAATTTAAATTATTTGTATAATAAACTTTGTATAATAAACTTTGATTTAGAGTAAATTGAACAACATGTACATCCCCTGCGAATATGTATGATCCACACACGACTCTTCTCGTGTTTGCCCGTTTTTTTAATGAGCATACACGTCAAAAAATAAACTAATATTTTTTTATTTAAGTATGATTTAAATTTAAATCATTTGAACGCTAAATTTACTGATATGCATCCTTATGTTTGTAAGAAATTTTAAAATGTCATTTATTTAATTAATTAAAAATTAAATTATTTTTCAAATTAAATTTGTAAGTAATATGAAATTTATTGTGCATCTCTGTTTAACATCAAAAATAAAAATCGTAAATAAAAAATTAACAACAAAATTCAATTAATTTAAGAAAGTGACTGGTCAGTGTTTCCATTTTTCAATAGTTCACAATAATTTTTTTTAATATTTTTATTTTATTTATTCATATACATATTAAATTTTGTTTGCAATATGTAATATTCATGTATTAAATTTTGTTTGAATTCAGAAACTCGCATTGTGATGTGACTATATTCAACTGATTTTTTTAAGCAAATCAATAATGTGAGTGTAATTTGGTGGTTACGAATCCCGTATTATGGAAAAAGCAAATAGATTACACAAAAATTAAGTTTTGTATTTATGTATTGTTATAATCTATTGTCCGCTTTTTTAAAATTATAAACATTATTTTTTGTTCAATTTTAATTATTTATATGATAAAACATGTTATATACATTATTTTGTTTAGTAAATATTTATAAAATTGAGGAGATAGAAGAATGTTTTTTTTCTTCTTTAAAGAATTTTGCACTTTTTTATTTGTACAACATACATCATTTCATTTTACATTATCAACAAACGATAAAATTGTAAATATAAAGAAATATCAATCCTAAGTATTTTATTTTTCCTCGAACGAAAATCATTATTTTATATATTTGTTCCAAAGAAATGCGTTTTGAAGAAAAATTCCACAAAAAATAACAATAAAATTTAGATAAAAAAATGATGAGTTGAATGAATTTTTTTGCCAAATAATTCTACATTTTTCTTTTGACTTCACCCTTGAATCTCTCCGTATATTTTTCGATTTTACCAAGTTACATGAGATAAATATTAAATAAGAGAAATTAAAATTACATTAAATTAAAGTTAAATTAGGGAAAAATTAAAAAAAAACTTTGACTATTACAGAGTTACCAAAGATCAATAGTAGTTTCCAATGTCCTTGTGTCCACAATTTATTTTATAGTCCTTCTCTCTTTTCTCATCTCTCATTTTTACATTTTATTTGTTCTTGATAAATGTTTGTTGATGATTAGGTTAAATGAGAGAGAAATTAAATATCTATAATTTCTTTATTTTAATTCTATTTTTTTGGTTGGGTTAAATAGAAATTGAAAGTTAATTATTTTGACACAATCATATAACAGTTTTTGTTATTCTATACATTTTGTATGACCTATTGTTATTGCAAGTTTTTTTAAAAATAATTAAGACAAAAAAAAAAAACAAATTAGAATGTGACATGGTAGCAGTTTTTTAACTATCCATCCAGTTGGTTATTGTGAAGAGTGTAAAGTGGAATACAATTATTATTTTATGGGTTAAATTAGAAGAAAAACAGGCTAGACTAAAATAATGTATTGCTTTTATATATTGTTATAGATTATAGATTATAGATATAAATAAATAAAAATTCATAAATTAAAATATTCATTATATTAAAAACTGAAAGAAAAAAATTAAAATATTGAGTAAAAATAATCTTTAATAGTCCATATTAATCTATCGCCAATGGTCCAACCTTTTTAAAGATAAATAAAATTTATGTTACAAAATTAAACGTGTAAAACACTAAGTAACTATTCAATTACATTAGAAATAGATTATTATATTAAAATTTCAAAAAAAATAAAATACAAATATAAAACAACACTACAACATACTTAAAAGAAAAAAATCAGAACGTTACAATACAAAATATGGTTATAAACCACCAGTAATCTATTTATATAATTTAACATTACTAGCCACATCTACTTGCTTGATGGAAGAAGTGTCCCGACCCTTCAATTACATCTACTTCCTCAAGAAATGGCAATCTCAACAAACTTTGCTTCTACATCACCAAACTCCTATAATATTGCAATTGATAGAAACAACCACAAACAATAACTTTTTATAACACATAGTAGTCATTAACATACACAACTCTAAGGGTATCAAGATCACTTTCTTTAGAAGTTATTATAAACATATAAATAAGAAGCTTATCCAAATTTCTACACGGTGAGAAAGAAGATGATCATTAACTTCATGTACAACCAGAGTATATGGGACATAAGATTGAAGTAATTAAAAACTCCATGAATTTTTTAAAGAAGAAAGGAGTAATTGGTAATAGAAAAGCTTAGAGTAAAATGTCTTTTTGGAGGGTTGGATCCTCCTTGGATCACCTAGCTTTGTATTGTGTATTTTTTAAATTAATATATTCTTCCTTGATTCAAAAAAAAAAAATTAGAGTAAAATAGTAATGACTTTTAAAAATTATTTGGCATAAGAAAAGACACTAATATTTTGAACGTTGGAATCTAATATATGTGTTTGAGCGATAAACCTGAATAATATGTTTGTCATGAAGAAGAATATCACTTATTCTACTAAAACTCACAATAGGCATGGCCGCATTAAACTTGGCTATATAATCCACACGTGTTGATTCAGGATTATGACCATATCCTTAATGCACATCATATATTGAGTTCCTCTGTGCATAAGCCAGTAAAACAGATCTACATAAAGGTGATGGTAATATAATGCATATGAATCATCTTCGGATAGCCTTTTTCTAATCTCTTTTGTACTTTACTTAAATTTTTAGAATATTGAAGCACATTGAAACTAAAAATAAAAATAAAGTTAAAATAAAGGAAGAAGCAATTACCATATTGTGAGGGGATGCTTTCCTTCATTTTTCTTCACCAGATGAATGATGGTAGAAAGCATCATAAATTTTAAAATAGATATTAATGTGTCATATTTGTCATCAAATTTTGATCAAAAGATTCATACACTTCAAAACATGCAGTTCATTATTCATTAGAAATATATAAATGGATTTAACTCATGGATATTAAATTTTAAAGATTAAAATCAAAACTATACAGTAAATCACTAATTAAATTTCAATAGACATTTCATTAAAAAAATGATATATGAATAAACTTCTAAAATAGAAAAAATTATTATTCATTAATTTATTGATTCAATTGTGTCAACCACATA
>OZ012741.1:10206634-10584134 GCA_963859935.3 Lathyrus sativus | reverse complement strand
TACTTAAGGCTCGTGGCACATAATGTAAGTTATAATTGACAAGTATTGAACAATGCTCCAATCTTGTCTTAAATCTTGAGCTTAAGATGCGTCTTTTTGACGTTGATTATTGCAGTGTTGTTAGGAAGAAGACTTGTCAATGATTTGATTCGAATTGCACTAAAGTCTATGAATAGAGGTGAATACTTTGAACAACTGATCGCACCCTTTTTTTCTTTCCTTTCTCTTTCTTTCTTCTTCTTTTCTTTCTTTGCTATTTTCTTCCTCTTTTCTTTTCATTTTATTTATTTCTCCTTTTATTCTTTTAGTCCATATTTATGGTAACCTACAAAACATAAGAAAACAAAGGCGTAATCAAAGATAAATCAAATAAAATAGTAATAAAAACAGGTAAAATTCATGTAAGTCAAGTCAAATATCCGATATAATTTCGCGCTATTAACAACTGGGTCATTTGTCCTATATCCAAAATATTCAAAATGAGTGTATTCTCCATTCTCATTCCTTCTTCACTGCTTAAGCCTCGTGACGCATAATTTGCATCGTGATTGACAAGTGTTGCGCAATGCTCCATTCTTGTATGGTGTTTTGAGCTTGTCTGACTTGAACGTGAAGTTTAAAGCTTGAGTTAAAGTCCAATGTAATGTCAGTCTAAAGATATAATCCTATCAAGTGATCAAGATCACTTTATTAGATGGGGGGAATCAGGAAAATGAATGGACTATTTGATCAAAGGCCTTTGATCAATCAGTCAAGGGTAAGGCCAAAGTGAGTCAATCACTTAGTTTTTGTGGATCAAATTCATGAAATATGCACAAGTAGATCAAACCCAAAAATATTATCTAAAATGAACATGATCATATGTGTTAATTTCTAAACTAATTGACCAATATTCTATGTATTAGCAAATTTATGCATGAAATTCTATCAAATTAAAGTATAAAAATTCCACCAAATGAGTGCATAAAATTCTAAGAAAACAATTCACAAAATTATAACAAATAAAAACATAAATTTTAAAAGGTTAATCCTAAAGTTGTACAAAACTCTAAGAACCTAAATATATAAAAATGTAGAAAATTCTAATGTGGCCAAGGGGTGTATCATCCAGAAAGGGTGTGGATAACAACTGAATTGTTGTTGGGCTCAAGAGGAAGCCCAAGGCTTTGCAATATGTTGGTGTCCACCAAGGGGTGTATGTGTGAACAATGGGAATACGAAGAGAAAGATAGTTTCTTAATCCATCCCTTAATACTCTTAGAAACCTAACAAAATTTCTTTTATGCCCACAACTTTCGAAGATACATATCCGGACGCTTCCTTTTTTTTTTTACGCTGGATGCTTCCGAAGATGCATCTACGGAAAAAGTTCCGGAGATGCATCTCTGAAATCTTATCAGAAGAGGTTTTTAAAAAAATCAAGTTTTGTTGGTCGCAGATGAAAATTAACTATTACAGATGAATATAAAATGACATTCATCCATAAATAAAATAAGATGAAATCTTATCATATTATTTTTTGATAATCATCATCAAAAAATAGTACATCAATGTCATCAAAATATAATACATAAAAAAATATCACATTCACTACTATGTGTGCCTGACAACATCTGCACCCCCTCCTTCACCTATGCCTCTATTGCCTCGTCTGCCTCTCCCGCCTCCTCGATCGCCCGGTCTACGTCCTCGACCATCGATCCCACTCGTCCTAGTGCGATGCCTGCGGTACATAAGTGTCCCTGCTGCAACCACAATGATGTCATCTAATACATGTCTGTGGTCAGACCCCTCAGAGAAGAAACCGACGACAATGCCTGCTCGCCCCATCTCCACTATTTGACGATAGCGAGGCAGGACATCTTGAGTGTGGGCACCATGTAGAGGTTTGAGACGATGAAGAATCACATGATGTAGCCATCAACGCAGCTCCAGTCTGTCGGCGCTCTGGTCGCCCGAGCCTCGTCAGGTACCATATGCCTCTGGTAGTCGGCATAGATATCCTCTATCTACAAACGGGTTAAGCCGAGAGGAGCGGAGACATCTGAGTGTATAGGAATGATCTGAGCGTATCCGAACTGCCGCATGACGCGCTCGGGAAAGTATGGAACTGTGATGGTCAAACTACATGCCAACCATTCTGAGAATAATGAGATGTCATCAAACGGGCACGTCACATGGTGATCAACATAGACGTCGTACCGAATGTCCTCCGTAGCCAGGAGATCAAGATAGACTATGTAGGGGTCGACTGCCTGGTTCCCCCTGAGCGGGAGAAAGGCACGGGCACGCGCCATCTGCTCTGTATAATCAGGCACACTCCCTCCGACGATCATGGGAAAATGCTGGAATATCTAAGCATGAAATGAAAGTAAAAAACATCAGGATCAATCATTATCTTGAAAATAGAATGAAAAGAAATGAAAAAAAGTCGAAGGATATAAGATTGTTACCACAAGTAGTGCCACGCTCCCTGCCACAATCCTAGTCTTCCACATGCATCCCTTTCCTAGTCTCGAATACGTGTAAGCCAAGGTAGCCTCCCCCCAGTTGTACTCATGGATCCGTGTGGAATCCAAAAAGTACCTCAGGTAAGCGACATCCGTATATGTGGAGGAAGTGTCCACAAACAGTTGAGTGCCAACTAAAATTAGAAAATAACATCTCAGCATACGCTGCTTGTGTATCTCAACCTCAGCTGAATCACCATCTGCCTGACGTGTAATAGCGAGCGCCTCACCAAATCTACGGGTGAGAAAGGAGAACTCGACATGAGTCGCTCTGGTCTTATCCACCTCATCCAGCGCATCTAACAACGACAATGGCGTCCCCTACCCATGAAAATTGATTTTTTTGAAGCCCTGATCGTCCGTTTCAGCCAACGAACAATACCTACATTGTCTCTAAACTATGTTTCTAAAACTATCAAACGGTTTCTACCCCTAAAACTATATTCTAACTCGTTTACGGAAAATACTCAAAAATACCTCGAAAACTCGAAAACTTATCGATTATATCGAGTTTTGAATGATTTGGAGTGTCTTGATCGTTGAGATAAATGCTCCTTGTCGAACTTGATTGAAAACAATTAAGTTTGATAGGAAATTTTGTTGTGTGGATTGAGAGAGTTTGGAGAGTTTGAGAGTGAGAAGTTGAAAAATGAAGAATGAGGGAGGAAAAGAAACTCTGTGGGGAATGTATTCTGATTTATTCCGAAATTATATAAACAGAAACATTCCGTAGATGTAACTCCGAAAAAAACAAACGTAAAGTAAAAAAAAGTGCATTCGAAAATATATTTTAAAAAAATATAGAGATATTTTCGAAAACACACATGATACTTAAGAACTCAGGAATGGGGTAAAAAATTCTCTAAGAGAAAATGTCCTAAGCCCAAGCCTGGCCCAATGAGCATCAGCAAAACAACAATACACTGCTGCATCAAGGTTCAGCCTTTCCAATCCGTTGTTCAATGACATTAAACTTCAACCGGATTCACAAATCGCTTCTCCCAAACGCAATTCTAACCTTCAGCCATCCTCAGAAATCACTTCTTGCAAACGCGGTTTCAGCACTCAATCAATTTCTCCAATCTCTTACTCAAAATGCGAAATCCACAACCGCTTTCTCAATAATCACTTCCTCAAACGCGAAATCCATGCTTCAATTGAATTCCACAACCTCTTCCCGCTGCTTCCATCGAACTCCAAAACTCCATTAGCTTCTCTTTGTTGTCGACTTCGTTGCAGTGAGCACATAATTTCAAAGGAAACACCATGCTTTCGATTAGAGTTCGAAAATTGGATTGTATCGGTTCGTGTCGAAGCATGAAATTGGGACAGGGATGATGCTCAGAAGCAGCATAAATTAATAATTAAGCAAGGATTGCAGAAGCGTACCAAAATCCGACGCGGTGGCTCGACGAAGACAATTTCACAGGTACCTCATGCTCTCTCCTTATCCCTGCTCCTCTTCTCCTTCTTCTTTGGATTTCTTTGCGTTTGTTGTTGTTGTTGTTGTTGTGTATGCGTTGCAATTTGTTGATGTAGCTTTTTGTTGTGGTGTACTGAGGTTTGAGCTCTACACCATTGAAGCTTCAACGTGAAGCTCCAATGGAGTGTTAGAAGGAGCTATTACTGAGGGTGAGACAGTGATGCAGAGAGAACCAGAGAGAGAGAGTTTGAGAATGAATTGTGAGTGAGAGAGAGAAGAATGAGCAAAATCCCCTGAACTGAACTGTGATTGTGTTATTTATAGATTTTCAATTCTGAAATCTGTTAGAAATTCATTTGAAATGCATATGAAATTTACTTGAAATGTGGAAATCAGTTAGAGGTTGTTTTGGTAATTGGATTAAGTTAGTTAAGTTTGTTATGCTTTGATTAGTTCGTTAGGATAAGTTATTTGAATTTTGGAGTGGTGTTAGTTTCTGTTATATCTCTGGTTAGTATAACTATATTAGTTGATATTTAAGCTTTCGTTTTGAAATTTGAATTGAAAATAACGGTTGGTTAGAATGCATCTGAACTGTACATTTAAATTGAGTTTAAATGTTAGTTAAATGAATGCTAGGGCTAGCATGTTTATGAGCAAACTACTAATAGTATATACATTTACTAATGACTATATTATATATATATATATATATATATATATATATATATATATATATATATATATATATATATATATATATATATATATATATATATATATATATATATATATATATATATATATATATATATATATATATATATATATATATATATATATATATATATATATATATATATATATATATATATATATATATATATATATATATATATATATATATATATATATATATATATTGGAAATGTAATGGCTACTTATGCATATATTAAACAACTTTAGCATGTGGTAGCATGTAATATTAATATGTAGCAGCGTGTTAACCTGTAATATATGTGGTACCTTTTAAATAGGAGTTCTGAAAATACTGCTGATAAATAATGTTGTATCAACTTTTGGAAAAGGAGTTCAGCATTATATCTACATTGTGCATCAATTTCTTATTTTGGTGTCATGTATTACTTGCCAAAGATTGAAATCCTTACTGACAGTTATTAGTTCCACTAAAAAGTGCATACTGTTAGAAATATTTGGTTTTTGAATCTGGCTCAAATGTTTGTTGATTGGTTAATTATGGTGAATTGGCTTTGTTTGCTGCAGGTAACTAGGCAAGTCATGGCATATCAAAGTGGTGGTTTGGGAAGCACTAAAGCTTCATGAAGACAAAGTTGTGACTATGACTTAGAAATAGGAGTTGATTTTGGTCAAAAGTATTATTTGGTATATAATTTTGTAATTGGATGTTATCTGGATCTTTTTGTGATGAAAAAGCTTTCGAAATGAGATGAATACGAGTAACTTAATCTTCAAGAAATCTCGAATGTTTGGATTTTATGTGTTTTTAATCCCTTGAATGAATGTCCTATCATAAAACAAACAAAAATCAATGATGATTGCTAAGTAAGACTTCAAATGAAAATGACCCCCTAAAGAGAAGACAACCCTCAAAGGTTGACTTTAGAATCAAAACTTAAAAAATGACTCCCCAAATCTCAAAATCTTGATGTAAAAAATTACCAGACAACCAAAACCAGGGTTAGGGTTTCCCTAAGAGTTTAATCAAAGAAAAGATAAAACCCCAATTTGTTGCAAATTTCCTTAAGGTCTTGTTTCTTAAATAAGAAACCCTAGAATCAACTGATGACACTTGAAGTATGCACCTATGAATCAAAAACCTAGATGATGAATGCATGATTGTATCTAGATGAATGGATAATAAGAGAGCTATGTATGTAGAGGAATGCAGCAATCAGTCAGATAAGAATAAAAAAAATAGGCAAATTTTAGAGTATGAGAGGTTTATTAAGCTTTGCTGAAAAAAGTTCTGCTTTTGGTTATTGAAATCAGCCTGAAAATCTCTATGAATGTTCTAACTTAACCTGTGGTAAAAACTATTTGTAGTTGGGGATAACCCTGTATAAATGTCAAGATCTACTTGTATAAAGGTTTATAGGCATAACCTTCAAAATCTCAAAATTTATAGTCAAACTCTTAAGAAGACCTCTTGATAATAAAATTAGGCCAACGTACGGTCAAATTTGTATAAACTTCTGTTTCAATCTCATATTCTTTTAATTTCTTCTATTTACCTTCATTATTTATTCCGACTACAATTTACTCATACAAAATTACTAATACGATCTTAATTGATAAAAAATATAAAATTAATCACGAATTTTAAATATCATAATTCACTCCCTCTTATGCTTAAAGTCATTTGTCCAAAAAATATTGTAACTATTTCAATATTGTATCTTTTTGACAAAGTTATTGTTTTGTCGGATAATGATTTAGTGGATGAGACTATTTTATTATTGGTATCTGAACATGATAACACTTTCCTTACTATCATTCCTTCTTCGGTTGCGAGTTTGCAACTTCTATCAGAAACTAGTTTTCAAACATTCTCTATTTTCCTTAAAAAAATATCTAGTCTCTTGGATTATTGGAAGACCATTGACAGGGGGTGGTCACCTCAATGCCAGATTGTCATAACAATTGGAGTTTTGTTCATTATTCATAAATTTGAATAGCTAGAAACAATACAATATTTGAGGATGTTAACACTCATTGGAAAACTTCATTAGGTATTTTGTTTCTTTTGTGATAATTATTGGTAATAATACTAACAAGGATGCAAGTCCTTCTATGACAGAGTTATAAATTTTAAAATATTTCAACATCAACATTCATCCTCCTAAATCCAGAAAATCCATTAATATGTTCTATGGCAACCTCCACCTCCTGGTTGGATTAAATATAACATAGATGACATAGTCTGCTGAAAATAAAGTCTTTTGTGTTTAAGGAAAATGTATGAGAATATTAGAGACTTAAAGTGAAACTTGATTGGAAGGAGAATTTTTTATGAAAGAGAGAACTTTGTATTTTTGCTTGATACAAAAGTGTAAGATTACATCTCTATTTATAGTACTCTAAGGAGAAATCTAGACACACTAATTCTATAGAGTTATCAACTCTAGAAATCCCAAGAGTATTCTAGAAAATATTACAACCCTAAGAAATATCTAGACACTCTAAACACTACAAGAGTTTTCTAGAAACATTATCTAAAATTCACTAAGCCCAAAATAACTAAGCCAAAAAATTCAAAACACAAATAATAAGGTTAGGCCCAAATCAAGTTTAGTATTTCAACATCCCCCCTTAAATTTGAATTCTGATTCTAAGCATACTCATTAGCTTCACGAAAGTTTCCAACTTTATTGGCTTGGTGAAAATGTCGGCAACTTGATCTCGAGACATCACATACTTCAACATCACTTTGTACACCCATCTTATTTTGATTTCTTTGTGTCCTCACGAAAGTGTAGTAAGTTTCCACATACCATTCTTCGTGATTGACTTGATTTCTTTGTCCATGACGTCTCTCCACTTTACGTTTTTAACCGCTTCTTGATAAGGCTCACAATCACCAAAAAGACAAAAGAGGTTAATGTTATTATGGATTTCGGTTACCTCATAAAGTTCTTCAATGCTCCTTAGTCGTGGTGCCCTCTCACCCGAGCTTGTTTCATCCAACCTTGGTGTCTGTGAGGCAGGTGGTGTAATATGTTCCTCTATCAGTGGTTATTCCATTTCATCTTCTTCTTCTTCAAAGTAAGGAAGAAAATCGTACATGTCTTCTTGAACACTCCAATCCCAACAATCTTCTTCTTTGAACTCCACATCATGACTTATGACAATCTTTCTAATATTTTAATTATAAAGCTTGTACCCTTTGGAGCTTGAGTAGTAACCCACGAATACATACTTTTCACTTTTATCATTGAGCTTTGTTCTCCTTTCATCTGGAACATGGGTATAGGAAATGCTTCCAAACACTTTGAGGTGAGAGATCTCGGGCTTCCTTCCACTCCATTCTTTTTATGGTGTCTTCTCATACACACTTCTTGTTGGGGAACAATTTATCAGGTAAACCGCACATGCCACTGCTTTGGCCTAAAACTTTTTCAGCATCTTCTTGCTCTTAAGCATGCTTCACATCATATTAAGTATGGTCAGGTTCTTTCTCTCCACTACTCGATTTTGTTGTGGCGATCTTGGCACTATTAGTGGGCGGAAGATTTCATGGTCTTCACAATGTTTGTGGAACTCATTTGAATTAAACTCTTCTCCTCGGTTAGATATCATGACCTTAATGGAAAACCACTTTCTTTCTCCACAAGGGCTTTGAACTTCTTAAAGTTTTGAAATACTTCCGACTTCTCCTTCAAGAAAAAAACCCACGCTTTTCTGGAATAATCATCAATAAAGAGGAGAAAGTATTTAATCTTACCAAAAGAGTTTGGATTGATTGGTCCACAGACATTGGTGCATATGAGCTCTAGCGATTTTGTCGCTCTTGACGTTGATTCCTTTGGAAAGATTTTTCAGAATTTCTTCCCAATTAGACATCCTTCACATAGTTGGTATGCGTGGTTTATACTAGGCAAGCCTCTCACCATCTCATTCTTTAGCAAACATTCTAGAATGACGAAGTTGAGGTGTCCAAATCGTAGATACCATAGGCACAAAGAGTCGGTATATCAAGCCTTGAGACACTTTGCCACATTATTTTGAATGTTCAAATGAAACATTTTATTCTTTGACATATGCATTTTAGCAATCAAGTTATATCCACAATCTCTTAAGAAAAGACTATGTTCTTTCAAGTGGATGTCATAGTTTTTCTCTAATAATTGTCCTAAGCTCAAAATATTATTTTTCATGTTAGGAACATAGTAGACATTGGATATGAATTGATGACTCTCATTCTTCAAGCGTATGGGAATTTTACCTTTGTCTTCGACTGGTATCTTTGAGTCATCTCCAAATGAGACATTGTCAGTTATCGCTTCGTTGATCTCTACGAACATGTTTTGATCACCGCACATGTGGTTTCTTGTGCCGGCGTCGAGGCACCACTTATTTCTTTTCTCTTCAAATTAGTTTTGGCACGCAAGCAACAAATTTTATTCTTCTCCACCTTTTTCTTCTACATAGTTAGCTTTCTCCACAACCTTCTTCGAGAATCTACACTCAGATGCGTAGTGATCGATCTTGTTAGAGTTGAAGCACTTGAATTGTGACTTGTCGCACCTTGACCATGAATTTCCTCTCCCACGACCTCTTGTTGCTTGTGCATTCCAAATTATTTCTCCATTGTTGAAGTAGTTGTTGTAATTTCCTCTTCCTTCTCCTTCATGTCCTCGTCCACGTCCACGATCTTGGTCACGACCTCGTCCTCTTTGACTCTTGTAATTCGCATAGTTTGTTTCCTTTGCATTGAATTGTGGTAGTTGCTCCATAGCCTCCTTTTGTTTAATGTTTCTCTTTTGTTTTTCTTCGTATGCTTGTAAGGAACCCATGAGTTACTCAATAGTCATGGTCTTTAAATCCTTGTTTTCTTCAACGTTTGTAACAATGAAGTCAAAAATTGGATTTAACGTGCAGAGTATTTTCTCTATGACTTTCACCTCATCAACATTTTCACCATTTATTTTAAGTTGATTGACTACGTACAATACTAGAGAAAAATAATTAAAAATTGACTCAGACTCTTCCATAAATAAACATTCAAAGTCACCTCTAAGAGTTTGAAGACGAATCTTTTTCACCTGCTCTACTCCATTGCTGCAAGTTTGAAGCTTGTCCCATATTTCTTTGACCGTCGTTGCATTACAAATCTTCTCAAATGTATCTTCATCCACCGATTGATAAATGAGGAAAAGAGATTTTTTGTCTCTATTTCTTGACTCCTTTAATGTCTCCTTTACACCTTGACTTAGCGAAGCTTCATCTTGCTCATTGAAGTCTTTATCAACAATATCCCACACATCTTCAGCTCCTAGTAGTGCCTTATCTTGATACTCCAATTGTCATAGTTGTTCTTTGTGAGCATCAACCTTTGGAAAGGGAAACCTCCATTCGCCATCTTTTGAGGACCTTGAAACTCTGATGCCACTTTGTTGGAAATAAAGCCTTTTGTGTTTAGGGAAAATGTGTAGGAATATTATAGGCTTAAAGAGAAACTTGATAGGTAAGAAAACTTTTTATGGAAGAGAGAACCTTGTATTTTTGCTTGATACAAAAATATAGGATTACATCTCTATTTATAGTACTCTAAGGAGAACTCTAGACACACTAATTCTAGAGAGTTCTCAACTCTAGAAATTCCAAGAGTATTCTAAAAAAATATTACAACCCTAAGAAATATTTAGACACTCCAAACACTACAAGAGCTTTCTAGAAACATTATCCAAAATTACCTAATCCCGAAATAACTAAAAATCTAAAACACAAATAATAAGGTTAAGCCTAAATCAAGTTTAATATTTCAACATTGTTATGAGATCAAATATATTCTTTGCATGATTGTGGTGCAAATTTTGGGAATGACATGGTTGATCACGTGGGGAGTTTCTCTTCTTTCATTGGTTTCAACAATGATTTGTTGGCTGAGATGATTAATGTGATTCTTGCAATGGATTTGGCTTTAGTGTGATTAGTGTGCGTGCAAGTGTATGTGAGTGATATTGCACAAGACCTAAAACATGCGCCCAAACATGCACCTCATCACACATCTCACACGCTTAGTAGTGAGAAAAGTCATTAAACCCATTAAAAAGCATGCCTTGTGCTACTCTCTTTGCACTTAGTATATGGGGTTGTAACGAAATTCAATATTTTTTTTATAACAAAAAAGTAGTGTTTTGAGACAGATTTCCACATATCCCTATATAGAGTTGTATTAAGTTTTTGGTAGTCCTACGATGGTTTGATATGGTTGAACCATGACAAAACGACTAATGTCTCTATTTAGTCATTGTTTAACCATGATAAACATATTAAGAACATCTTTAATGCAAGTTTTTAATAGTTAAATTTTTTATAGTTAACGATAATTATAAAGAATTTGCATTGGGATGACTATGACATGCCATTTAATTCACTAACTTTTAGTTTCCGGCAATTATATAGCTAACGTATGCTATTTATTTTGAAACATATAATATTATTATTTATATTATTAAAAAAAATAATTACAATTAAAAAATATAAAATATATGGTCAAATTTTAGTTTTTTTATAAACAACTATCATTAAAGTAAAAACAAGTCAAATCAACTTTAAATTTTTTAAATCCTACAAATCACTTTGGGCCTACAAAAAATATTTTAGTTTACCCACTTAAGATACTTCCACTAAAGATGCTCAAAGAGGCTATATTTAATCACAATTTAACTATGAAATATTTGAGGACATGTGTTGCATACCACCCTGTACCCTTTTAAAGACGGTCTTATTTCCGTCTTTATCTAAATGTTATGGTGATGTCAATTTGTCCACCAACCATTTTAATACTTTTTAAAATTGAATTATCTTTCGAAGTCAACTTCTCAATTAAAATCTCTTTCCACTCGATTAATAACGAACATCTAATTAAAAGAGAATTCATTGTATTCGATAATATATTTTTATATAATAATATGCTCGACTTTCACATCGACACTCATTGTTTATGGTTATAGATTATGAGCTAGAAAGATTTGTTTGAAATATAAATATATGTCTATAAAAAATTGTAAAGTCTCAAAACATGTAAAAAATTCAATTTATTTTTAATTATTTTCAAATATATATGTTTCAGAAAACATGTCAAAATTTTTGTTAAAACTCAAATGGATGAAACACGTTTTTTGGTACTGGCATGAATGAGTAGGGTGTAATGTGAATTCTTATGATTGAAAATCACAGTCGATTAAAATAAACAAATATATATGGCCACAAATCAAACCTATTATGATACCAAAACTTTATGAATCATATTATTTAGTCAAAAAGAAATCTTACAAAAAATGTTTAGACAGAGAAGTAATATGTCGGCAACGGCAAGTTTTGTGGTTCATCACAATTGTACCAACTAATCATAGCTGTGGCCTATGCTTCTATTGTATGAATCTCATGTCACATGCATGCACACACAAATATTTAAAAATGCATAAAGAAATAAAATATCAAGCAAAATCTAAACAAATGAAAATATTATCACATAGTACAAGTTGTACTTTGATTATGTACCCAATTATTATCATTAATCTATTTGTTATAGTAATTTTGGACATGTTTGTTTATGTTTTAAAAAATGAATTTTTTTTTAAAGTTTTGAAAATAAATTTTATAAAATTATTTTTTAAAATATTATAAGTTTTTTATATTTGTTTTTTTAATTAAAAAATAAATTTTGACATTTTATAATATAAACATAAATTATTGAAGATTAAAAACATTATAGAACATACCACAAAATATTGATGGTTTGTAAGATGAGACAAAAAAAAAAAAAAGACAAGTTAACATATATTGGCATTGTGTAGAGGAGAAATACTTGCATGGTCAAAACTCCAAATAAAAATTATACATATGTTATGACTTGCCACCAAGTATATACTGGCAAATTTAATGCTCAATTAAAATAAATGAATTTTGTTCTATAATATTTTAGTTACATTCTGATACACAAAAAATTTCTGTGAAGTACAAGTCTACAACTTAGAAAGAGGAAGACATAGCAGGGTATCATTGATAACATAATGGATTGATTTATGTTTGGTATCTCATAACCATTTTTATCTATTACTTCTTCTCTGAGTATAATACATTCAATTGACAAGAGAGTACAAAATTATCATTAGCCTAAGAGTAAATCACACAACAAATATGAAGTTTTTTTTTAATTATGAATACAATAGATATGAAGTGAGAAAAGGAAAATAATTTTAAGACAAATCTAGTCGTTATATCAAGAGTAGGGTATTTGAGGACGTAATCCAAGACATAAATGATACAATGCAAAGCTTAGGAGGTCCTATGACAAGGGCACGTGCAAGAAGAGTCAATGATGCTTTATTTCACTTCATGATCAAATCAATAGAATGCATGGGTCAAATTGAAGAAACAGAGCTCAAGTTTATTCTTATCATCCAAGCATGTGATAAAAGGCCCAATAATGCATAAATAAATAAAAATAAAGGAAATACCAATAACCACACTATAATGGACGAAAATTGCAAGAGAAGTGGTAAATAAAGAATTGTCATTATTATGCCTTTTTAAGAACCCCACTATCTCTTCTTTATTTTGCACTTTCTTTGTAATAACTCAACCCACTATCATGATAATTAGTGGCTGAAATCCTTTTGTTTTCTTAGGAGTTAATGTTTACTTATTTCATCATCTTAAGCCATTCCTATATAAAGGAGGCATGTATCTTCTTTTTGAATCAATGAATTTTGTCGAGTTTACACATTGTGTAAGTGAGAGTATTTGCTCTTATAGGTTCTGGATTGGACCAAAATTGATCTTATCAAGAAATTCTTTTCTTGTGGTGATCCTCATCCATAGGCTTATCATTCTCTCTTGGATTAGAAAGAGTGTGGTGTCCCTTCTACTTAATTCCATTTCTTATTTCTCATTTATTTCATATCAGTCTCGTTTATTTTCTATGCATGTATCAAATTCTGCCATTCTTGTAATTATAAGGCAAATTACTTTCTTTGAGTCACAAAAGAATTAATATTCCAAAAGTTAACAAAGTTGTTTCAGGAATTTTGAAGGAAATGCATAATTCTCAAAAGTTAGTGCATATCAACTTGTTAATATCTTTTACTTTCCGCATTTTACTCACTCAAACCATTTAAACCCATGCTTAGAGAGATAGAGATTATCGAACAACATTCTTTCCCTTGCACCGATCTCTATGGACACGATAAAACCTAGAGGGAATTCTTCCAAATCTTTTGCTTCTTGCTGCTATGCTGCAGTTTGAACATTCAACCCTTGTATTTACTTCATATTTCGACCTAGAAATTCACTTGTTATGTTGTTGTTTTATGTGGATGACATCCTCGTAGCAAGAAACAATGTCGAAGATGTTATGAAGGTGAAGGATTTGTGAGTTGTCTCCTGAATTCTTGGGATTTACATCCGGAGAGATAGAAAGAAGTTGGAGTTATGCTTATCTTAAGAGACATACCTGAAGAAGATTCTCGACAAGTTTGACATGTCGAATTCAAAGCATGTTCTAACACCGACTAATCCTCAGTACAAGCTAAGTATGATTCAAAGTCCTAGTACTGAAGTCAAAAGAGCCTATATGAGTATCATTCCATATGCTAGTACAATATGTTCTTTAATGTATGTTATGGTCTGTATGAGGCCAGACATAACATACGAAGTGAGCCTTGTAACCAGCTATATGGTCAATCTTATGAAGGTGCACTGACAAGCATTAAAGTGGATTCTTATGATAGCAAAGTCAAAATCGAAGAATTTGTCGACTTTGATTATGCAGGTTTTATGGATTGCAGAAAATCTATTTATGGATATGTGTTACTATGTTTGGCACAACAATCAGTTGGAAAGTAACACTTCATAAGGTTGTCTCCTTATGAACCACTGAATCAGAGTATATTGCGTTTATTGAAGCTGTGAAAGAGGCAATGTGGCTTGAAGGTTTTGCTAAGGAGCTGAAACTTCAAGGTCGAGTTATCGTTATTAAATGTGATATTCAAAGCGCAATAAACCTGTCAAAGAATTCAACCTATAATGAGCGAATCAAGCACATTGATGTGAGGCTGCACTTTGTCAGAGAGATGATCGAGCGTGGAGAAGTTCAAGTGTTGAAGGTTTCGACTGATGACAATGTTGCTGATATGATCACAAAGACATTGCCAAGTAGCAAGTTTTTCCACTGTATGCAGTTGATAAAATTGCATGATGAAAGTTAGTTTGTTCCATTGTTATAGAGTTTGTTCCAAGGTGAAGATTTGTGGTATTTGCATCGAACTCTACTGTCGACAAGAGTAGCTTCATAGTTCGACATGAGTTGTGTAAGTTGTAGTAGAAGTCTGTTCAAGCATAATGTTGAAAAATATTAACTTGTAATTTAAGTTAGTATGTCGAATTGGGCCTTACTTCTAAACTCAATTGTTAAGTTAGCTTATATCCTAAGTTAGCTCATTAGTTTATAAATAGACTAGTTTTCTCAGATTGTTGAGAGAGGTTAATTGTTGGTATTCACTTGTAATCTTTAAACCCTTATTGAGAAAGTGAATAGAAAAACAAGTTTAACCAATTTCTATTCTTCTTCTTCCTACTTTTCTCCCTTTTGTAAAACCTAACAGAGTTTCTTGTGTTTATTCAAAAAAACTCAAATTCTTTTCTCATATTTTCTTTTGTTCTTGACGACATCAATTCACAACACAATTACTAAAATTTTCTTTTAACGATTTTCTATTGTCCAAAAAGAGCGTACAAAGACTAATTTTATCACACTACTCACACAAATATATATCTTAATTAAAATTAAAAGGAAAATCAATATTAAAAATTCCATTTAATGACTAGATATTGATATAAACAAAGAAACAAATTTGTAATTTAAAAAGTCTTTTAATTCCCCAAGTAAGAGAACTTAATCAACACATTATTTTATACACAAAAACAAAACCCTACCTATTTACAAAATCTCAAAAAGTATACAAAACCCCAATTTGGCAAATTGATGTCGGCCAACTTGCTCTCCATTTTAATACACCACCCACATGAATTTCATGTAACACCTCTCTCTCCCTCAAAGCCACACAAAGAAAAAAAAACAACTCAACTTGACCAACCTTAAAGTTATTACTATATAACCCTAACCACATAACATACCCAAACCCCTCTTCAAAAAAAAAAAAATCATCTTTTCTTTCATCTTCATCTTTCTTCAAATTCAAGAACCATCAAATTTTTATTACAACTTTTTTTCTTTTTAGTTATCTTCCTCCATAGTATCAAAAAAATGCCTCCAAATCCACCAAAATCTTCTCTCCTCCTCCATAGAATCAACCACACCACCACTCCAACCGTCACCAACCACCATGATCACCTCCCCGGCGAAAACACCCCGCTCTTTGTCAACCCTGTCACCACCATCCCTAACACTATATCACACTACCACACACATCCCATCTCCTCCAACCAACTATGCTCGGCGGTCGTCCAAGAAACAACCGCCTCCATCGCCTCCGTCTGGTCCGTGGTTCGCCGCTTCGACAAACCACAAGCCTACAAAAACTTCATCAAAAGCTGTAGTCTCATCAACGGCGATGGTGACGTGGGCACACTCAGGGAGGTCAATCTTATATCCGGCCTCCCTGCTGCCCGCAGCACCGAACGCCTCGAGATCCTCGACGAGGACCAACATGTCATCAGTTTTAGCGTTGTGGGTGGAGATCACCGGCTTGCTAACTACCGTTCCGTTACAACACTTCATCCCTCCGGCGAAGGTGATAGCTCCGGCACGGTGGTTGTTGAGTCCTACGTGGTGGATGTTCCTCCGGGAAATACTAAAGAGGACACTGGTGTGTTTGTTGACACAATTGTTCGGTGTAATCTTCAGTCACTCGCACAAACCGCAGAGAATATTACTCAACAAAACAACAATGATCATTACAAATGTTGTTCCTAATTTTTCATTTTTTTTTTATATTTATGATATATTAATATTGTTGATTAAGTATTGTGTATATTGTGATTATTATTATTATTATTACTAGATTGTTTAATGTATGAGTTGGTATAATATAAGACCAAGTTTTCCTAGTTTATTTATTTTTTCTTGAATTAATTTCGATAAAAGAGTTTAAAATAAATCATTGATGTTAATGTTAGTTATTATTTATTGTGTTTTTGCTTTTCTGGTTTAACCATATATAGAAGTTTAATTGGAACCTTATCATATAGGAGTTTTTTAATTTAAAATTAAGCAAGTGGAGATGGTGGTAGTAGGAAGATAATTATTGTACTAAATACTGGAGTGTGCATTTTTGTTAAATTAATTGATGTTTATGTCTTTTTTTTGTTAAGGATTTTTTTATAATAATTTTGAGATAAGCAAATAATATATTATTGATAAAAAAGAAAAAACAACAATGGAATTAATCTGTTTTAGGTTTTTAGTAGAAAAATAATATTAATTAAATTTCTTCTTAGTATAAGCACATGCATCACAAAAATAATTTAGAACAAAAATTTAATAATATGAATCTTAAAGTTCTAGACTCACTAACTAACTAGCAATATATTTTCCTCTCTCTTAAAATTACTTTTGTAACGTTACTATAAATTAATCTAATCTTCCAATATATTATGAATCTTAAAGTTTATGAATATGAAAGAAAAAAAAGAGACAATCTTAGCAAAATAAATAAAAAAAACTAGATGGAACATTAAAGAGTATATACTTTTTATCAACCTATACGTCATCAAATGTAATATTATATTATACAAGATTTGGTAAAAGAAAATGCAAGTTGCATGTAGTATAATATATAGTTTTGTGGACACTCAAGTTTTAATTAACATCAAGTTGTTGTAGTATTTAAATTCAAGTTGTGCGTGACTAAAGGAAAGAGAAAGAAATGGAATAAAAAAGGAAGCATTGAAGAAATTGGTGAGTTGAGAGAAAAAGATTATTATTAGATCGTCGGTTTGTGCAAGTTGATGATCAAGTTGGAGAAAGGAAACATAACACGAGATAAGAAATAGACAACAAGTGTGTAGAGAGGACATGTTTTTTAATGATTTATTTATTATCCACTTGCATGAGCACCACCTTTCTAGTTTGTCCACTTTTGAGGTTTTGAATTGAATAGTTTGATATTCAAAGTCCTTTTTCTTTTTTCCTTTTTTTAAGCTCTTTCATCTCTAATGGAAATATGTATAACGGGTCATCTATGTGCTATGTGTTTGTTAAGCTTTGATAAAAATTTATTTTGAATAAAAATAACAATTCCAAAATTTAAAATAATGTAATTAACTTTGATATTGAAGACTATACATAAATATAAGGCAATCAACCAATAAGTTGCACTCTTAATCTTTTTAGATTATCAACATTAATCTTCTTTTCAAAAATTATATTTGTTGATTTAGATGACACAATATTGTTATACATATGCATGAGTTTTTGAATTTTATATAAAACATTTATTACTTCTGATGATGATAGAAAACTAAAAGTATAAAGCAAGTGGAAAAATCCTAGTCAAGTTCATACATACATGCTTCCCTCCTACCCAACCATACGCTAAAAGATTTGTTTACCTAAGTGTCGATCTTCTCTCAGATAAGTTAGTCAAAAAATTCACAAGCGTCTCTTTTCTTCACAGATACTCCGGCCAGCACACCAAAGTATATTAAACAACATATCTCTAACAAAGTCATGCCAATATTTAAAGCATAGAAGCTCTTTACAATGAATTGTGTGTTCTCTAAATGTATTTGTTCTGTTAGGAACTAGAAACAGAGACTCCAGCTCCGCAAAGGTACTGGAAATGAATACAGTGGTGTGGGGTAGACTTGCATGGTTAGTCGTGTTAGTAAGAGTTGCACCTAAGAGGGGGTGAATTAGGTATTTGAAGATTTTTTTCGGATTTTTGATGGTTTCAAGTTTTACTTTCCTAATTGATTACTATGTGATGAAAGCGATAAATACGGAAAGTAAATGACACAGCGATATATCCTAGTTCCCCTCGCAGTCCAAGAATACTCTAGTCCCCTTTCAACATAAAAGAGATTTTTAATAATGTTAGATCTTATGACAAGACTATCCTAGCCTTTCTATACAATCTCTAACAAGCACACCAAGAACAACCTCTTAGATTTTACAACTAAGTGAATTAAGAGAACAATCCTCCCTTAATCACTCTCTTACTTCCAACAATCCTGGACAACAAGGAATACAACTTTACAATCTTAAATTCAATAATCCTGAAAATAAGATGTAACAAGCAAAGAATAATTCTGAATTTTTGTATGAGTATTTGAAATTGATCTTCAATTATTAATCTAAAGATTGATTTTCTTCTTGAATAAACAACTCTCTCAATGAATATATAAGTGTTCTTTAATGAAGGAATGCAACTAGGATGAATTTTATGAAGTTTTAATGCACAAGTTTCACTCTTGAAAAATTCTGTTTTGAACACTTAGAGAAATTTTAAAGTTTAAAGATGAAGAGAATGTTTAAAATTTTTTGCAAGAAAGTGAAGTTTAAAATCTGAAAATATGAGATTATATAGGCACAAGACACCTATACAAAAGAGTGCCATTAATGAAATGATATCATGCTTCAAAAAATCAAATTTGAAAATTATTCTGCTGAAAAAACAAAGTATTTTTACATACTGTTTCAGGGTTAATCGATTAACCCATTTGCAAAGGCAAATGGTTAATCGGTCATCCACTTCCAGCGTGCAAAAAATTGAAAGTTTTAAACGGTTAATCAATTAACAGTTTTGAACTATCAAACGGTTAATCCGTTAACCAGTGTTAAAAATATAAAAATACTTTAGAAAAAAGTGTAGCATGCAATGGTTTTCTCAAGCAATTGTTTTAATGAAATATGACAAGTAAGATTGATATTTTGAACACTTGTATATGAAAAGATAAGATGTGTTAATATACCTTAATTCATGATCAATCTTTTAGTAACTTCAAGACTTTTTTGATAAACTTGAAACTTGTCTTGAGCTATTCCTTTTTGTCATTGTCAATAGGCTGCATAATATTGTTGTCTTCATCAAAACACATTTGAGAAGCTTGATTCTTCAAGTAGTCCAACGCTCAATTTAGTTCAAGATTCAAGATGAGTATAGTGAAATTGGAGATCACAGATTGTGTACCTTGCTCTTCACATGTGAATTATTTTTATACTTTGAGTCAAGTATAATGGATTTGAGATGGATTAGGCCTTTAGCTGGTCTAGAAGAGTTGCCCCAAAGGCTTTTTCGATCATTGAAGGATTCAGGGGAAGCCTTAAGCATTATTGATCGGCCTCCATGTTATGGTCTGATGCAGAATAGAACTGGATCGCTTGGAATCAGTTTTGAAAAAGTAATGGGGACCGTGTGCATTTAAGATGGTTACATCATTGAGACGCTTCATTACCCCATTTTCGAGACGTGCGACAATTGACCAAATAGGGTATGACGCAATTCTTAGAATGCTTAAGCGCACTTGAGTTTGGGGTGTTTCTATGAGTGGAGATATAGTCGATGATCTTGTGATCTTTGTTCATAGTTATTTTTAATGTTCCAGCTGTCATTACTTATAAATAGAGTGAGTTGAATATCACTATAAGTGATTCAAAGTTTCACTTAAAGCTTTCGCCTTTTTCATTCCTCTTATTTCATCAATCTCTTCTAACCAGGTATCCATCTAACTCAAGTTTTCCTTTAGCATTTCCCATTTCCTTGGTTAAGATGAGTGATAAAACTGTCAATTTAATGAGTGATTAAGAAGTGAACACTTCATCTAGGTCACCCCCTGATTCTTCTCACCCTTCTCTCGATATTGGTCGTGTGGGACCAGAAATTATATCGACATCTGAAGATTATCGGTCAGAAAGAATGTTTGAGACTTCCTTGGAGGAAGAAACTTCTTCTTCTAAGTTGTTAGACGCCCTTATATCAAATGTTAGCGGAAGAATAACTCATGTTGAGGTCTGTATGCCTCATTGCATCCTGTCCAAGGAAGTGATTTTTGGAACAAGTTAGATTATGTAACTACTCCTTGTAATCTTCATCCCACTCTTCATCTCTATCATCTGCTGGAAACTTGTTTTTCTCAGAAATTCCACCAGATATACCTTCATCTATGGTTTTCTGAGTTTTTGCAAGATCTTCAGCCTCTTTCTTTTGTTTCTCTCTCTTCTCTCAAACATTCTTTATCAGTGAGTAGGGGATTTCTTTTGCAACATCCTTAAATGCTTTCCTACTGAATAATTTCTTAAATGATAAACTTAATTAACAAAGACAAGAATTAGGGAAAGTTTACAAACCTTACCTTAATGAACTGTCAGACTAAAAGAAGAGCTTACAAACCTTGACTTAAAGTCTTTCAAACTCAGAGAGAGTTTACAAACCTCAGACCCTGATGTTAGAATTTGTTGATTAAAGTTATAAGATTCAAATAGCATAGATAAGGAGTTAAGAAGAGCTTACAAACCTCGTCTTAATGGACTACCAGACTTAGGGGGAGCTTACAAACCTCACCTTAGAGGACTATCTAACTTAGGGGGAGCTTACAAACCTCAGACTCTGATGTTAGACTATGTTAATTAAATCATCAACCATTGTTCTTAAATACATTTGTTTGGCATCATAAAAAAGGGAGAGATTTTTGGAACAAGATTTTTTCATTCCCTGAAAAGGTTTTGATGATAACAAAGTATTAAAAGAACAATATGGTTTCCTAACATATGTTCAAGTGTGCAAGATCATAAACTAAATAATTCATCATTAATCCTATTGAAAGCACAAGTGAAGTAGCAATACTCAAAGTTGGCTGATCATAATCTGAATATGTTCATCAGACTCTGGACTCATGACCCAACTTCTGATGACAACTCAGTTTCCGAAGATGTGGAGAGCAGTTGATCTGTACATTGCACCAAAGTAGAATTGTCTTATTAGAGCCCCAGATTTCTGTACAGAGTCAACTAAGGTTTGGTTTTGCAAGGCTCAAGAATGGAGATGTGATCCCTTCAGTATGTACTACCTTTTGGTAGATACCTAGTTATTCAAAAGGTGTTATGGACAATGTTAATATTTAATGTACTATGGTTCTGACATAGATGCAATTCTCCAAAGTCTCTCTTGGGCATACTTCTTCACTAAGTTTGTTGTTGTTTAAACCTCCAACGAATCTTTTTCTATCTCAATAAAAGAAAGCTGAAGACTCAAAGAAAGGTTACAATATCACAACATATAGAAAGATCTTAATATAACTCTGAGTTTTTATTATAACTGTTATAGCAAAAGATCTTAAGATTTCTTATCTAAGAATTATCTTAGAAATCTTAAAAAGGTAGTAAACCTTTGTGATTGTTGGATAACTATTATACTTCTAATTGTTTATAAAAGTATAGTAGTTATCTTGTCTACTAAACAGTTTGTTTAATGTAGAAGAGGTATATTACCTACGTGCTTGAGCAAGGAAGTTTTAAACTGAGGGTTTAAGAAGGAAGTCTCATTCAGGGTTGATTGAGCAAGGAAGTCTCAAGGAAGTCTCAAAGGGTTTAAGCAGGAAGTCTTGAACCAGAAGGTTTAAGCAGGAAGTCTTGAGCAGTGGCTTGAGGAAGAAAGTCTCATTCAGAGTTGATTGAGCAAAAAATCTCGAGTTATGGCTTGAGCATTTGTAATCTGTTTGGTTATAGTGAAAAGCTATTGTTGAGACAAGAGGACTAGACTACTCTCAGTTAAAGAGAGGAACCATGATAACTTTTGTGTGTTGATTGCATTTACTTATAAACTTTATTTTTCTGCTTCTATATATTTTGTTAACAGATTCTGAACATGGTTCAGACTCTGAACATCTGAGTTCAGAAGCGAAATGATATTTAATCACACAATTTAGCCCCCTTCTTGTGTATATTTCTCACCTTCAAATTGGAAAGCTACTTCTCCCCCAGATGTATATCAATTTGACCAGTCCAGGCAAACAAATTTCTTGTGTTCTCCCCTATTATTAATTTTATTATTTGAGACTATTTGTGTGGTTGCCATTTTTCTTTATCGCACACATCAAATTTTTTGGTGTGATTAAACTCTTAATAATTCTTCTGACGTGATTTTAATTATTATATTAATTTCATAACAAGGTCGTCTGACCACCGTGGTTGGGGCTCTACCTTCTACCGACACTAATTTCGTGACTGTCTCCTACGGTCGCCGATCACTTCAGTCGAAAAACTTTCTAATGATTTCGGCACCTTCTGACGACTTCCTGTCTATTTTTAAGACTTTTAATTTATGAAATCTCGAAACATATTTTCTTTCTCTTTATCACTTAAAATTTTAAAGGTTAAATATGTCAGAGGTCCTCATAAATATGTCAATATTCAATTTTAGTCCCTCTAAAATTTTTCTTTAAACAATGGTCCTTACAAACTTTTTCATCCTTGAAATTGGTCTCTCCCGTTAGTTTCCACTAACGGGGATTTACGTGACATGCCATGTGAAATTTTTTTATGACGTGGCGTACATGTGACAATGGCAATGTGGAAAAAAAACACTGACATGGATGTCACGTGTCAATTGTTTCCATTTTAATTTTTTTTATATTAACTCCATATCTAAATTTAGAAATAGTAGTTAATTTGTAACTAATTCTTATTCAATTCCTAGCTAATTTTCTTTATAAGTTAGGTTATGGGACTCAAAAAATACAAGCTGCATTGGAATTGATATAGGTTACATGGGAGCCATTGCATTTTCAAAGATTTCTTTGTTAGTGGTAGTAAGTGAGTGTAGATGCATTAATTGTTCTCTTCATAACAACAAGATTTGTTTACTTTTTTTTACATCATAAATGTCACTTTATATGGTTTTCTCATGATAACTGTTTTAATAGTAAATTAATTACTGTACAACTGTAAGATGAAAAAGTGCATGAACTTTAATACGAAAATTTAATAAATATTAAAAATTAATAAGCATTAACATAATGTGATCACTGATAATTAGTCAAAGAAGACTAGAACATAATCAACTTGGTGGTTCAGGATAATCAAGGATAATGTAATGATATCTCAATTACAATAAACCCATTTTCTATTTCACTTCTTTTTTAAGTTCCTTCTAATTTTCAACTAAAACAAAAATAGTATAAGACTATAGTTTCAAGTTTTAGATCATTGTTTACTTAAACTCAGGTCAAAAGTAGGTGAAAAGTTTGATTATGTTTAACTTAGAAAACACATCACAAACAAAATCCATACATGCATGATGATAAAAACTTCTCACCAACTAGTTTCTAAGAATCTTAAAACAAGGAGAAAAAACAGAAACAAAGAAACTGAAATCTAAATGGCAATGAAGGTACACCAAATAGTAGTTCTAGGAAAAAAATTTGGAATCAGAATCACTTTTCATTCTCTTGTAGCAATTTTAACAACTATTTTAGTTGTCACTGCCATATATTTTACACAAGAAGGAAGAGAATGGTCTCATGCAAATACTATGTTAGATGAATCTTTGTCGAAATGTAACTTGTTTTCGGGTAAATGGGTTTTCGACAATGAATCTTATCCTCTCTACAAAGAACAAGAGTGTAAGTTCATGTCAGATCAATTGGCTTGTGAGAAGTTTGGAAGAAAGGATCTTAGTTATCAGAATTGGAGATGGAAGCCTCATCAATGTGACCTGCCAAGGTGATTTTATTTTGCTCCGTCTCGTTGTTGAATTAATAAGTTATATCAACGCTATCAGATAGACTCGTATTTTGAAATTTTTTTTAAAGTTGATTTAAGTTAAAATATGAGTTTTTGGACAAATTGTTTGGTTCAATCAGTTGAACTAGAAACTGAGGTTTGATCTTGAATGTATCGTATTTTGGTTGAACTTGATTTAACCGATTTTATTTATTTATCTATTTTCCTTTTTATGTTAATAAGGTTCAATGCGACAATATTGCTTGAAAAACTAAGGAACAAGAGGCTTGTGTTTGTTGGAGATTCACTCAATAGAGGCCAATGGGTCTCAATGGTTTGTCTAGTTGAATCTTCAATTCCTTCAACTCTCAAATCCATGCACACCATTGCTAATGGTTCACTCACCATTTTCAAGGCCAAAGTAAGTAAGAAACTTCATCAACTAAAAGTTTCATTTTTTTCTACAAAATGTTACATGACTAAAATTTTTTTGAATTGACAATTTTAATGAAAGGAATACAATGCAACAATCGAGTTCTATTGGGCGCCATTACTCGTAGAATCAAATTCAGATGATCCGGTGAATCATAAGGTAGAGGATAGGATTGTGAGAGTTCAAGCCATTGAGAAACATGCAAAGTATTGGACTGATGCTGATGTTTTAGTCTTCAACACTTTTCTTTGGTGGAGAAGACAAGCAATGAATGTTTTGTAAGTTCAACAACTAAACAACCTATCACTTTCTTTCATCAACTTGTTTTAATAGAGACATTTTAACTACAATTGTAGGTGGGGATCATTTGGGGACCCTAATGGAGTATACAAAAAGGTAAGAATGGTTAGAGTATACGAGATGGCGTTGCGAACTTGGTCGGATTGGTTGGAAGTTCATATTAATCGAAACAAGACTCAATTGTTTTTCGTTTCTATGTCACCTACTCACCAAAGGTACGTATCATAACTAACTCAATACATAACAATTGAGTCGTGATCTAAAAGTCACGCTGGTTTTATCTTCAGTTCGATTTTTAAAACATTGATTCAACTACTTTATCGTGCTATCGTGTTATCGTGCATTAAGACTATATTGATACATCTTATTGTAGGGCTGGTGAATGGGGAGGAACTGAGGGTGAAAATTGCTACAAAGAAAGAAATCAAATAACAGAAGAAGGATATAGTGGAAATGGTTCAGTTCCGAAAATGATGCAAGTTGTGGAAAATGTTATACAAGATTTGAAAACAAGAGGTTTGAAAGTTGAAATGCTTAACATCACACAACTTTCGGAGTATAGAAAAGAAGGTCATCCATCTATCTATAGGAAACAATGGGAGCCTCTAACAGAAGAGGAAATGTCGAATCCGAAATCTTATGCAGATTGCATACATTGGTGTCTACCTGGTGTGCCTGACACATGGAATGAGCTTCTCTATGCTTATGTTTTTAGTAGATGACACAATTTGATATTGCAAAATTTTGCATAAAAATATAGATCGTCTGATCTCGATTCAACGAGTGTTAATGTGCTAACTGCGTGAATGTGTAAGGTTGTTTGTGTAAAGAATGTTGTAATCTCTAATCTTAAAAGAAGTCATAAATGTGCTAGTGTTTTTATAGTTTCTGTTTTCTTATGCATTATTTTCATCACCTTATTCTTGTTTATCTTACTGAACAAAAAATCATACCACGATTTCAATGGTGAGACGGAGGAATTTGTTGATGCTGATGAACATTGAATCTTTGATAGAGAGGACTCTGACATGGAGGAAATGCTTTATAGCTTTATAGCATGCATAATTTGAAGTGCGAGATGGGTTTAATTATTATAAGAGTGGACCTAGTCAAAGATTAATGTGAACATAGTTGAGACTCGGCAGAATATTTGGTTGATGAATATAGTGATTGGTGCATTCAGATCTTCAAGACCAGTTTCAGAATTATGGCAAGAAGACAATTGGATGTAAATGTGTGTTTGTTATGAACTATAATTCACATAGATCAATTGGAAGATATAAGATTCGTTTGGTGGCTAAATATTTTAGTTAGACTTATGGTATAAACTACTTAGATGCATTTGCTCCTGTTGTAAAATTAAACACGGTTAAATTTTTTTTATCTTTTGCTGCTAATTGGATTGGTCCCTACATCGGTTAGATGTTAAGAGAAAAATTCTTAGAAGAAAACAATTATAAGAAATAATTTTATAGGGCTAATCATAATTTTTTTATTAATTAAAAAATAAATAATAAAATTTCTCTCTCCTTCTGAATGACAATCACTCCATGAGTTCAATTAAAAAATAAATTAAATTTTAAATAAATTTAAAATTTTCTCTCTTCTTATTGAATGTTTAGAAGAATATGGATTTATATTTTCATACAAGTATTTCTCATGTTAAGAATGTCTTTCTTAATGGCGATCTAGAAAAAAAAGTATATATGAACATTCCTCATGATTTTGAAAATAATTTTAGATCAAATGCATGCAAACAAAATAAGTCTTTGTATGGATTAAAGCAGTCCCTTAGAACTTGATTTGAAAAATTCACTCACTCCATGAAAAAATAAGGGTACATCCAAGGACAGGTTGACCACACCTTGTTCACAAAGTTCTTCCACGATGGAAAAGTTGTTGTCCTGATTGTTTATATTGATGATATTGTCTTTACTGGAGACGATATAGTGGAAATGACAAGAGTAAAAAAGAAATTGGCAGTAGACTTTGAAATCAAGGACTTGGGATTCATGAGATATTTTCTAGGTATGGAGGTTGCTCGACCAAAGAATAAACAGAAAAACATTCTAGACTTATTGAAAGAAACATGAATGAGTGGATGTTGTCTTGCAAATACCCCTATGGAACCTAATGTTGAGCTTTAGGGAGAAGGTAATGTTCCTGTTGATACTGGAACATATCAGAAATTGGTTGAGAAACTGATTTATTTTTCACACACTCGACATGATATTGTTTTCTCGTTAGTGTAGTAAGTCAGTTTACACATTCTCCTTTCGATGACCATCTTGAGGCAGTATATAGGATATTGATATATTTTGAAGGAAAATCTTAGAAAAGACTTATTTTTTAAGAATACTAATGAAAGAAATGTATTTATCTTCACCGATGTTGATTGGGCATGTTCAGTCACAGGTATTTGTGAATATTATACCTATGTTTGGGGTAATCTTGTGACATGGAGGAGCAAGAAACAATCAGTTGTAGCAAGGAGTAGCATAGAAGCTAGGTTTACAGCTATGTCTCAAGGTATTTGTGAAGATTATGGATCCTTAGAGTCCTAGAAGAACTTAAGATGAAAATTGAGCTTCCATTGAAATTGTGTTATGATAGTAAAGTTGTTATTAGCATATCTCATAATTCAGTTCAATATGACATAACAAGTATATTGAGATTTATCGACACTTCATAAAGGAGAAGTTAGATGCTGGAATCATATGTCTACCTTTCGTGACTTCAAGTCAACAACTTGCGGATATCTTGACAAAAAATTTGGCAAGACCTACCTTTGAGCATTTGATAAACAAATTGGACATGATGTATATTTATGCACCAACTTAAGGAGAGACGTTAAAAAAATATTTTATTTTCAATTTTATTTTTCCTTTAATACTCCCTTTATTTTTCTTTATTCTCCATTAAAGAACGAATCAAACGTAATAGTTATATCTCCACTACATAAACTAGCCTCAGACTGAGGAATAATAAATAACAGTTTTTCTATTTTCTTCAATAATTATGAACAACTTACATGCTAGTCATCCTCTTTGTGCAGATTATGGTAAGTATTTTTGCGTGTAGCCTGGAAGTAGTGATGGTAATTTTTTGTTGCGAGTGCCTTTATTATTTATTGAGTAATTTTGACACTAAAGTAGTGTTAAATAAATGGAATAGAATCTATAAAATTAGCGCTTCAGAAAGGATTTATTGTTTTATATGGTTATTACAACATGATAGTATTATCACTAATAACAGGTTACATTAGATACATTTTAGAGATCATTTTGGTGCATATTATGCCGGATTATCCATTAGTAACTGCAGAAGGTGTGCATCATGACGAGCCCAACTTCAGAATGTAGGTATTCACGCTATAGGTAATATTATTACAAATAATAATTCTTTAGCACATGCTAAGTTAGCTACAGTTGCAAGGCTGATTAATCAGCCATCAGATACGAGACACAATATTTCATATGAATGGCACATGTGCCCTGTCCAGATGGGTTTGGGAGACACTTTTACCAAGGGTTTGGGATATAGTAGGATCAGATGTTATTCTAGCGCACCACTTCTTTATTCATGAAAAAATTGAGAATTCATTTAATACCAATATCATTATTTTAATCCAAAAAGAGCAGGGTGCTAACAAGATGGGAGACTTCAGACTTATTGCACTAGCCGACCTTCTCTTCAAAATTATCACTAAAATCGTAGCAGAAAGACTACATCAAAAATCATTTCCATTAATCAAAGAGGGTTCATTACAGGTTGGCACATTGAGGAATGTGCAATCTTGCCTTTGGAGGCAATGAATGTATTGGATCAAAGGAACTGAGTTGAAAATGTTATTTTAAGGATTGATATCAAGAAAACTATTGACACTTTAGATTGAAACTTCCTAATTGAGGTGTTAAGGCTTTCAGATTTAATGAAAAATTTCAAGGCTAAATCAAGGAAATTTAACTTTCTGTCAAATTTTCGATTCTTATCAACAGACATTAAATATGCTACTTTGAATGCAAAACGGGTGAGAAGAGGATCCTCTATCACCTATTTTTCTTTACTTCTTTGTACTCTTGGATCAACAACAATCTTGCTGGAATTAATCAAGTCATTTATTTCTTCAAGTCCGTTTTGTTTTACTTTACAGGTTTTTAATCGCTTAAATTTTATTATCGCCACTGCATTTAATTTACTTTATGGCATGATGCATTTAAATTCAAATGTTGTATTTATGTCTTCATTTGAAATAATGTCTTGCTAAATTCGTCTAAGTTCGGCGTATGAGGACCGTCGTTACTGACGAGACTCGGTAGAAAATAATAGGTGCGACATACTAAATAAATTATGTTTTAGTTTTAGTTTCCAAGTGTATGTCTCAATGTTTTATCATGAGAGTGAAAATAAAACTAAGGTTCGAGCCGATAGCGCGAGAGTGTAAGGATTGAACCGGATAGTGGAAACTAGACATTGATCCTAAAACCAACGAGAGCGTTTTAGGTATCGATTAGGATTTAATTGATTTTTAAAATACGCTTTTTAATTAAAATGGGCGAGCGAGAGCAAAATCTCATGGTAAGGGAGTGTGGCTCAATCAATAGCGCAAGAGTGTGAGATGAAGTCTTTAAACCGATATTTTCTGCGGAACATAGTTTAATTATATTAGTGCCTAAAATCTACAAAGGCCTTTAGGAACGCGGAATCTATATTCCGGCCTCTTTTTATGATAATTTTCAAACCTTTAGTAATTTACGTTTTTATTCCTGTCCAAATATTTTTAAACTTTTAGCCTTAGCTTTACATATCATTATTCGATAAGGTAGATTGGTTATTTGTCCCTGTGGATTCGATATCTCTTAAAACTACGCGATAGAATGTATACTTGCAGTTAGATTCCGTTAGACTTGTAAAGTCGCGATCAAGTTTTTTGCACTGTTATCGAGGACTAATTTAGTCAACATTGTGACTCTGTTGTTGCGCAATATAAACTAAGGCAACACTTTTCCTTTTTAATTCTTCGATTGTATGCCAAACACTCGATCTCAAGGCGAACAGTTAGAGCAGTCGATTGACGATATCGAGCATTTTATTAGCTTAAGATGCCAAATCAACAATTCCGGATTAAATACAATCGTCCTGAAGCTGAAATCCCTTTTCCAGAACTAAGAATTCCCATGGCTGAAAATCCACCAAACAGTCCTCTCAATGATTATGTTGTTCCATTGCAAGATGAACCTCATAATAGCATTGTTGCCCCTGCCATCGAACAAAATGATTTCGAGCTAAAACCTTCATTGTTACAAGTCGTTTAACAGAACCAGTTTTCTAGGAGTCCTACAGATGACTTGAACCTTCAGTTACCGATGTTTGTGCAATATTCAGACACCATAAAAGTGAATGATGTTAGTAACAAAGCCATAAGACTGCGTCTTTTTCCCTTCTCCTTAAGAGGTAGAGCTAGAGCTTGGCTCCAGTCTCTACCATCCAACTCCATCACTAAGTGGGATGAGTTGAAGAAAGTCTTATTAGCCCGATACTTTCCACCTAGTAAAATTGCTATGCTAAGAGCCCAAACCAACGGATTTAGGTAAAAATACAATGGATCTCTTTTCAATGCTTGGGAAAGATACAAGGACATGCTGAGGTTATGTCCACATCATGTAATTGAATAATGGTTAATAATCCATACTTTCTATAATGGTCTTCTTCACAACACCAAGTTGAATCTGAACCCTGCAACTGGCAGCGCTCTAATGGACAAACCTTATGAAGACACCTATCAACTTATTGAAAACAAGGCTCATAACCACTTCCAATGGGGAGGTGAAAGAACTCCTACACAGAAACTTGCTACGAAGAGCGGAATGTAAGAAGTTAACAGTTTAGACTGTGCCAATGCTAAAGTGGATGCGCTTACTCAAAAGATTGAGAGTTTGAATGTAACTCCAGCAGCCACCGTGGCTGCTGGATACCCAACTGTGAATTATATGGAACCCATGGGCACAATAACCCTGAATGTCATTTATTGGCTGGTATTCCTACCGACCAAGTAAACTACGCCCAAGGAAACCCATACTCAAGCACTTACAATCCTGGATGGAGAAACCATCCTAATTTTTCCTACAAGAGCAACAATGCTTTGTTCGCTCCAACCCAAGCACTAGCTGTTCCTCTAGGCTATCAGAAAGGAGCCTTCACTGCTCCTCAAGCACCTAGGAAGTCAAACGTTGAGCTATTATCAGATAATTTCTTTGCAACCCAAACTCAACAAAATAAAGAGTTCACCAACCAAAACGTACACCCAAGTGAACTACTAAAGCAAATGGCAACTAAGCTTGATGTAATGGTTATCCAGACCAAAATGTTAGAAACACAAATTTTTCAAGTAGCCCAACAACAAGCATCAACAGCAGCCCCAACCGGAGTATTTCTCGGCCAACCGCAACCTAATCCTAAAGACCATACGAATGCTATCACATTACAAAGTGGGACAGAACTAGATGGACCCGTAGATCCTAGGATCCAAAACTTATCCATGTATCAGAAATATAGAAAAGAGACTGAGAAGTTAGCAAAGGATGACCAATCAGATGAAGCAAATGATGTTAAGGAAGATGATAAAAACGAAGATATTGTAGAGAAAGAAAAACCATATGTGCCTCCACCACCATACAAACCATCGATCCTCTATCCTCAAAGACTTGCTAAGTCTAAAAATGAAGGGAAATTTAGGAAATTCGTAGAGCTTCTTAAACAACTTAATACCACTATACCTTTTACAGAAGCTATTACGCAAATTCCCTTATATGCTAAATTACTTAAAGAGATCTTATCTAATAAGAAAAGGCTCGAGGATAATGATACCGTTACGCTCACTACAGAGTGTAACACTATAATTCAAAACAATATGCCTCCAAAATTAAAAGATTCAGGTAGTTTTACCATACCATGTGTGATTGGAAAATGTGTCCTAGACAAAGCACTATGCGACTTAGGAGCCAGTGTCAGTCTAATGCCCATTTCTATATGTGAAAAACTCAAATTATGAGAAGTAAGACCAACGAGGATGTCTCTACAACTAGCTGACCGTTCTGTCAAATTTCCTGTAGGTATGCTAGAAAATGTTCTCGTTCGAATAGGTTAATTCTATATCCCTATCGACTTCATAATAATGGACATAAAGAAGGATTCCAACATTCCCATCATATTAGGAAGACCTTTTTTGGCCACTGCTCGCGCCATTGTAGATGTACAGAAAGGAAAGCTAACCTTCGAGATTGGTGAAGAGAAAGTCGAATTTATCCTTTTGAATTTCCTAAAGGCACCAGCTATTGACGATTCGTGTTGTTCCTTAGATATCATTGACGAATGTGTAAGAGAAATGAAGATGGAACAATCTAAGTATACTGAAATACTAAAGATTCAAGTACCTCCTATAATAGAAGATGATGATTGGTGTGAACTATACGTAGATGGAAGTCTAAGGGAATGCTTAACACTAACTCCAAGTCCTATGCCTTGCCCAAAGAAACCTTCTGTAGAACTTAAAACACTACCAAAAAATTTAAGGTATGAATTCCTAGATACATTGCTCGAATGCCCTGTAAGAGTCAGCGCATATTTAGGACAAATAGAAATTGAGAAACTATTACATGTCTTAAGTAAATACCCTAAAGCTCTAGACTATAACATCTGAGATCTGAAAGGGATAAGTCCCTCTGTATGCGTGCATCACATTATGCTAGAAGAAGACTGCAAGACTTCTAAAGAGCACCAGAGAAGGATAAACCCCATCCTGAGTGATGTAGTTAAGAAAGAGGTACAAAAGTTGTTAGAAGCAGAAATTATATACCTGATATCCGATAGTAATTGGGTCAGCATAGTACATGTCATACCGAAGAAAGGAGGTGTTACAATTATCGATAACGAAAAGAACAATCTGTAGCCAAACGTGTTGTAACTGGATGATAGATGTGCATTGATTATAGAAAGCTGAATAAAGCCACTCATAAAGATCATTCCCCTTTACCTTTTATAGATCAGATGCTTGAACGATTGGCTAAACACTCTCATTTCTACTATTTAGACGGTTACTTAGGATTCTTCCAAATCCTCATTCATCCTGATGACCAAGAAAAGACTATATTTACATGTCCCTATGGTACTTTCGCCTATCGACGAATGTCATTTGGACTATGTAACGCTCACGCAACATTTTAAAGATGCATGATGCCGATTTTTGTAGATTTTCTAGACGACATCATGGAAGTATTTATGGATGACTTTTTCGTTTATGGGCACAGTTTTTAAGGATGTTTAACAAACCTATAAATGGTACTAGAGAGATGCGTAAAATTTAATATTGTTCTAAATTGGGAGAAATGTCATTTCATGGTCTGGCAAGGAATAGTACTTGGACACATAGTGTCCTATAAAGAGATTGAGGTTGATAAAGCTAAGATAAAATTCGTACAAAACCTTCAATCTCCGAAAAAATTAGAGAAATATGTAGTTTTTTAGGACACGCTGGTTTCTACCGACGAATCATAAAAGATTTCTCTAAAATAACTAAACCACTAACTGGCCCGCTAATAAAGATGTTGAATTCATCTTCGATGAAAAGTGCTTAGAGGCGTTCCAATTGTTGAAAATTTCTCTAATTACTGCACCCATCATGCAACCACCTGATTGGAGTAAACCTTATGAAATAATGTGTGACGCTAGTGATTATGCCATAGGCGCAACCTTAAGACAACGCAAGGACAAAAAGCTTCATGCAATTTATTACGCAAGTATAACTTTAGATGAAACACAAATGAACTACGCCAGCAGAGAAAAGAAACTCTTAGCCTTCGTTTTCGCGTTAGATAAGTTTTGTTCCTACCTAGTGGAAGCTAAGGTAATTGTCTACACTGATCACATCGTAATAGGTACTTATTAAGCAAAAAGGACACTAAGCCAAGACTTTTGAGATGGATCCTACTAATTCAAGAATTCGATCTAGAAATTAAAGATAAGAAAGGAACCGAGAATGTAGTAGCCGATCACCTCTCTATACTTAATAATTGAAATTCGAACAAGTACCCATCAATGATGATTTCCCTTATGACAGACTAGTAGCCCAGTTAGAAAGTAACACAACTGAGTGCTCTCTAATTTACAATGACGCAAAAACAGACGAAGTAATGGAAGCATTTTACACTAAAACTATTGTGCCAGGTATGCTGGCTTTGTCAACTACCTAGCGGTTATAGTATTTCCACCAGACTTAACTTACCAACAAAAGAAGAAATTATTTCATGACTTAAAACATTACTACTAAGATGAGCCCCTTCTTTTCAAAAGAGGCGCCGATGGAATTTTCCGTCGATGTGTCTCGAAGAGGAGGTAGACGATATCATATCCCATTGCCATGCTGCACCCTATGGAGGTCATGCAAGCACGTCTAAGACTTGCTCAAAGATCTTACAATCAGGCCTAATTTATGGAAAGATATCCATACCGCGGTTATAAATTGCGATCGGTGCCAACGCATTAGAAATATCTCTAGACGCGATGAGATGCCATTAAAAGGTATGTTAGAAGTGGAAGTCTTTGATGTGTGGAATATTGACTTTATGAGTCTCTTCCCATCTTCTTTTGGTAACAAATACATACTCGTAGCCGTTGATTATGTTTCGAAATGGATAGAGGCCATAGCCTCTCCTACAAATGACACGCGAGTAGTTATTAGGCTTTTTAAGAACATTATCTTTCCTAGATTCGGTGTGTCGAGACTAGTCATTAGTGACAGTGGCTCCCATTTCATTTCAAATATCTTTGGGAGATTGTTGCTCAAATATGGAGTCCGATACCGAGTAGCGAAACCTTACCACCCTCAAACGAGTGGACAAGTTGAGACTTCAAATAGGGGAATTAAACAAATATTAGAGAAAACTGTTGCAAATTCTAGGAAAGATTGGTCTGCGAAACTTCACAAAGTTCTGTGGGCTTATAGAACAACTTACAAAACTCCAATAGGAACCACTCCATTTAAACTAGTTTATGGTAAATCATATCACCTGCCGGTCGAACTAGAACATAAAGCTTATTGGGCCATAAAGACCCTTAACATGAATTACACATCCACATAAGAGAAAAGAATCTTAGACATCCACGAACTAGAAGATCTTAGATTAGATGCCTATGAAAATGCCCGAATTTACAAAGAAATAACTAAACAGTGGCATGACAAGCAAATAGCGAGGAGAGAATTTAAGGAGGGTGACATAGTCCTTCTTTTTAATTCTCGACTGAAATTATTTCCAAGAAAAAATCGTTCTAGCTGGTATGGCCCTTTTGAGGTTATAAAAGTATTCTAAAGCAGAGTCGTGGAAATACGAGGAAAATCAAATGAGACATTCATTGTAAACAGTCAACGGTTAAGCATTACCATAACGTAGAAAACAAGGATTTCTTCATAAGTTAGAAACTAGAAGAGTTGCCCGCTCTTTCAAAGGAATAGTCTCTTCTGAATTAATGTCGACCTCTCGACATTAAATGAAGCGCTATGTGGGAGACAACCCACGATCTTAGGTTTTAAAAGAATAAGGCATGGCATTGACCTAAAAGTGGCAAAAAGTCACACTTACCTCATTTTGGTCTACGTTCGCCAAATTTTGAGGAAAAAAATAGGACGTGGCAGATAAGGTAGATGGGACGCAATAAAAATCTTGATTCGATTAGCTAAAGATGAAATGTTAATCAGGTGAACCCAATGACCCTAATTTGTTTTGTACCCCTACTCAACCCCTAAAAATCGACAAACCAAATAAAAAATCTACGTTTTATTTGAATATTTGAGTAAATTTATTCAGTTTCAAAAATATATTCATCCAACTTCTATCAAAATTATAAATCTATGTTTCTTACTAATGATTAATATGCAAGAAGATGTTTTTTTTAAAGGTCCACAAAATCTAATATATATATATATATATATATATATATATATATATATATATATATATATATATATATATGATGTGGACTTATAAAAGAATATATTGATGTTAACATTGAATACATTAAATCAATAAAGATGGAGTTGCATTATTGCTAATGATCAAGAAATATATTGTTCCTAATGATTAAAGTAGGTTATAGTGGCAATATAGCTTGAGTGATTTATTTGTCGATATAAACACTAATTTTAAGCTTACTTTCTCCCACATACTAGAAAACAATTTTTTTATTTCCTTCAAGTTGATGTACATTTTTCTTAAATGAACTTCAGATGTATGTAAGAAATGAAATTTTTTAAAACTAAATTTTGTAAATAGTTCTATTATAAATATGACATTTTCATTTATTTTAAAACTCTAAAAAACCCACCAACAAAAATGTTCTAGTTCTCTATCATTTGTCAAAGTCAAATAGTCAAGTTACATTCTTGAATTCCATCCATCAAAAACACATCTCATCTTAGGTTTATGTTCTTTCAACCACTACCAATCCCCACAAAACCCACCCCCATTAATTCTCATAACTCACAAACTACACATGAAACAATGTCAAATGATGAAAACCAATGTTTAAATCGGTCAAACTCCATTCTCTACCATAACTTCTCAAACCATAAATTAAGATTCTATAACACCCAATCATAACTACTCAACCTCCTTCAAAATCTTCAATTTTCCAATTCAAAGTTTCTCATCAAAGAATCAAACTTTATTCAAAATCAAACAACCCCATTAACCCTTTAACACAAACTATGCAGAAAATGAAATGGAACAAAAAGAAAGTTCATGTTTTTCCTTTTCTTGTGATTTTGTTATTAGTCTTCATAGCATTCTCAACTCTCCATAATGGGAGCACCATTGGACATATCCATGAAAGCCCAGATCACATTCACCAAGATGAAGCTTCTTTAGCTACTACCTATGTTAAACCTAATCTCTCTAATCACCTCAACAAATCTCAAGGTAAGTAACTATGTATGTGTAGTTTTTCAGTTCAAAACTTGCTTTTGTGACTTAAAAATGAGAGCTTTATAGGTTAAGTATTGTGTTTTGAGTTTGATTTGCTATGTGACTTTTTTTTTTTTTTGTGATTTGTTGAAATGGGTTTGTAGGATTTTTTCAGTTCATTTGTTTTGTGACTTAAAAATGAGAACTTTATAGGTTAAACTTTGTGATTTGAGTTTGATTTGCTATGTGACTTTGTTTTTTTGTGATTTGTTGAAATGGGTTTGTAGGATTATTCAGTTCATAAACTTGGTTTCTGACTTAAAAATGAGAACTTTATAGGTTAATCATGGTGATTTGAGTTTGATTTGCTTTGTGAGTTTCTTTTTTGGTGATTTGTTAAAATGGGTTTGATTTGAATTTTACTATTTTAGAGGTTTTGGATAGATTCAGTAGATGCAACTCTACTACAAAGTATACTGGTAGAAGAATTGCTAGGCGTGGTGATTCGAAGAGTTCCATTCGCCAGAGAGTGAGTGCTAAAAGCTGCGATGTTTTCTCGGGTCGATGGGTGTATGATAATGCTTCATATCCGCTGTACAAGGAGTCAGATTGTCCATATATGTCTGATCAATTGGCTTGCAACAAGCATGGAAGAACTGATCTAGGGTATCAACATTGGAGATGGCAACCACATAATTGCAATTTGAAGAGGTGCTTTCTATTTTTATCTCTCTTGTTTTTTCGGATTCTTCTGAGCATATTTAGGTTGTCGTTTTGTTGGTGGCACGAGGACTGGTTTGAATTGAGTTATTTGAATCTATACACCGACATAAACACATCTTAATTAAATTTGTTGGAGAGAGTTTATAGAAACCGTTTATGACATGTCCATAATTTGTTTTCGAGTTTTCTTTTATACGTTCCCCTGAATAGCTTATGGAAACAATTTGACTTTATTTTATCTTTTGTTATAGAAACAGATTATACATCACTTATTTGGTAAGTGCTTTGCTATAAGCGCTCTTAATTAAGATTAACCAAACATATACTAAGTTGTAGTGAATGACTTAATTAAGCTTTTAAGGCTATCAACTTATCAGTAGTTTTTGAAGTTGATGCATAACCTAGATTGAGTTTTGTGTACATCCAAGTAGAATATCACATGTTTTGTTGTTATGTTGTCAATAGCGTGCTACTACTGTAGTCAAGATCGAGCGTTGGATCGTAAAATGGTAAGATCTTACGTGCCAAGGATGCCTGAGAGTGCTACGCTAAGAGAAAGATCGTTTTTGTTGTGGTCAAGATCGAGCTTTTTGAAGCAAAATCGTAAAGAAACGTGAACACTAAATGTTAACCTAAAACATAAAATGCTTTCTATCACCTAACAGGCCCTATATTTTTTGGTGACAAATTATTTGTCAGACTTCAACGCTTCACGGATTTCTTGTCTAAAACAGGTGGAATGTGAAAGAAATGTGGGAAAAGTTGAGAGGTAAAAGGCTAATGTTTGTCGGAGATTCTCTGAATCGAGGGCAATGGATATCTATGGTATGCTTGTTACAGTCAGAAATTCCTGCTGATAAGAGATCAATGTCACCAAATGCCCATCTCACCATTTTCCGAGCCGAGGTATGAATTAGACTCCATATCCGAAACTTCTGTATAATGCTTTTGAATGTAGTCCCGAGTACTAAGTTCTTGCATGCATCTATTCTTATGCCGATTTTCAGGAGTACAATGCAACTATAGAATTCCTCTGGGCTCCTCTTCTTGTTGAATCGAATTCCGACGATCCGGTGAATCACCGACTAGATGAACGGATAATTCGTCCTGATTCTGTTATGAAGCATGCGTCACTGTGGGAGCATGCTGATATACTTGTTTTCAACACATACTTGTGGTGGAGACAAGGACCAGTTAAGCTATTGTCCGTATCAGTTGATTGATACTCGTAGCGATTCATTCGTCAACTCTATTTTGTTTGTTGATCTTTTAATTTGTACTTTTGCAGATGGACGGATGAAGAAAATGGAGCTTGCGAAAAGTTAGACGGGCAAGAAGCTATGGAGTTGGCCATGGGATCATGGGCCGACTGGGTGTCTTCTAAAGTAGATCCGCTCAAGAAACGTGTTTTTTTCGTGACCATGTCCCCGACACACCTCTGGTAAGGTTCCTTTGTGAAAACGCAAGTTGATCGTTCTAAACTGTTCAACTGAATGTTTTCTCATTCAGGAGCCGAGAGTGGAATCCGGGAAATGAAGGAAACTGTTACGGCGAGAAGGAACCTATTGACTTTGAGGGCTATTGGGGAAGTGGTTCAGATTTACCTACCATGAGCAGTGTAGAGAAAATCCTTAGCAGTTTAAATTCAAAAGTTTCTGTCCTCAACGTGACTCAACTTTCTGAATATCGAAAGGACGGCCATCCTTCGATTTTCCGAAAATTTTGGGAGCCTCTTCGGCCCGAACAGTTGTCAAATCCTCCGTCTTACTCTGATTGCATACATTGGTGCTTGCCAGGAGTACCTGATACATGGAACGAGTTACTATTCCACTTTTTATGAAATCTATTACACCATTCAATTTTGTTCATTGAATATATATTAAGAATCTATTACACCACAATGGTGTCAGAGATTTGAGTGAGTCAGGATTTATAAATACTGTTTTAATTAAAGTTATATCCTCTAATAAGTCTGCTCAAGTTGCAGGTGAGTTGCAGGTGAGGATCATGAATCCAACTTAGTCAGAAAATCACAAAACGATTCCGTCCCTAATGACTAAGCGGGCATGTTAGCTTGATATATGAAGATGATAATTTCAATGATAATATTACAGCAATGTATGAAGAAGATGATAAAAAGCCATTGGCGGAGAAAACATCAAAATGAAATTATGCAGATGTGAAAATATGAAAATGTATTACACAAAATCAAAAAGGCCTAAGAGTATATATTACAATAAATATTGAGAGGTTTCTTAGCCACCATGCGTATTTTTTTAAATGCTCTCAGATTTTTGAGATATATCTTCGGATGCACTTTTTTTTATTTATTTAACTTTGGATTTTTTCGGAGATACATCTCCGGAATCATCATAAAACACATATTTTATTCGTTTTTTTAGTCAAATCCTCCAAATTTACAAATAAATTGTTTTCGAAGATATCTCCGAAAACAATTCAAGCTGAGTATAAATCAGTGTCCCAGTACTGATGTCGAAAGAGCTTATATGAATATCATTTCATATACTAATATAATGGGTTCTTTGATGTATGATATGGTTTGTACTAGACTCGACATAACATATGAAGTAAGTCTTGTAAGCAGGTACATGGTGAATCCTGGAAAGGCTCACTAGCAAGCATTGTAGTGGATTCTAAGGTACATAAATGGGTATCTGAACAGAGTCCTAATTTATGTTGGAGCCTTGGGTAAATATAGTAAAGCAGCAATCAAAATATATGTCGACTCCGATTATGCAGGTTGTATGGATTCCAGAAAATCTATTTTTGGATATGTGTTCACTATGTTTGACACACTACTCAGTTGGAAAGAAACACTTCAAAAGGTTGTTGTCTTATCAACCACTAAAGTAAAATATATCGTCTTAACTAAAGTTGTGAAGGAAGCATTGTGGCTTGAAGGTTTTACAAAGAAGCTGAAACTTCAAGGTCGAGTTGTCATTGTTAAATGTGATAGTCCAAGTACAATACACCTGTCGAAGAATTAAACCTATCATGAGCGAACCAAGCACATTAATATGAGGTTGCATTTTGTCAGAGGGGTAATCAAGCGTGGAGAAGTCCAAGTGCTAAAGGTTTCGACAGATCATAATGCTGCTGATATGATCACCAAGACGTTGCCCAGTTGAAGTTTTTCCACTATATACAGTTGATAAAGATGCATGAAGAAAAATAGTTTGTTTTTTGATGTTAGAGTTAGATCCAAGGTGGAGATTTGTGAGATATTGGATCGAACTCTAGTTAACATGTCGTCGAAGTTTGCTCACATGCTGTTGTCGAAAACCTACATGCTGTAGTAGAATTGTGTTTTAGTATGTAGTTGTCAATTTGGGCCTTGTGTTAAGGACCCAATTGTTTAAGTTAGTTTGTACCCTTAGTTAGTTTGTAATGGGTAATTGTTAAAAAGCACATTAGTTTAGTATGTTAGGTTTTATTATAAATAACATACTAGCCTCTCATCTTAGGTGCGGTGTGACAAAATCCTAATTAAGGTGAGAGAGTTATTTGTTATTTTTAAGTACTTGTAATCTGTTTTATAGAGAAAGTAAAGAATAATAGTTATAACCAATCATTGTTGTTTTCTTTGTTTTTTCTTGTTAACCCTAACTCTTGTATGTTTCTTGCCTATAAAAAAACCGATTATATTTTATTTAAGGCATCCTAATTCACAATATATATATATATATACACACACACACACACACACATATATATATATATATATATATATATATATATATATATATATATATATATATATATATATATATATATATATATATATATATATACATATATATATATATATATATATATATATATATATATATATATATATATATATATATATATATATATATATATATATATATATAATTGGTATGCACTGACAGTGTAAAATTATTTACACTATCAACCAATCATCCTCATTCATCCCGCCACATCAGATTGTAAATTTTAAGTTAATTGTATGACATGACATACTAATATATTTCTATTGAATGGTAGTGTAAATTTACTTCACACTGTTAGCGCATACCAATTAAACTATATATATATATATATATATATATATATATATATATATATATATATATATATATATATATATATATATATATATATATATATATATATATATATATATATATATATATATATATATATATATATATATATATATATATATATATATATATATATATATATATATATATATATATAATCTAAATTTTTAAAACTTAATTATTTATATTATCTAAATTTTGTAACTTAATTATTTAATTTTTATAAAACTTTAAAACTTTAATTAATTATTTAATTTAAAATCAATTTGACATTAGAAACTTAAAAAATTAAACTAATTAATAACTTTAAAAAATTGGCATTAAAAATTTCAAAACTATCCCTAATTATATTTTCAAAAGTATATTCTCAATTTTTTCTAAAACTTTAAAAATTTAATTAATTATTATAGTTAAAAAAAATTGACATTAGAAACTTAAAAATTTAAACTAACTATATAATTTCAAATAAAACATTAAAAATATCACTACTTATATTTTAAAAGTATATGCTCAAAAGTTTTAATATTATATTTGTTAGTCTAATATCTTAATAAATTTATAAATATAATATTATTTTAATATAAATAGTTTAATATGATATGTTATTTATAAATGAATAATATAAATAAGTGGAAGTGTGTAATTTAAAGTGTTAGAAATAAATGGGTGTTAGTTACTAAATAAATAGACTATATTCATGAGTCAATTTACTAACAACAAATAAAGTAGGAAAAAAATTAATGAATTAGAGCCCAATAAACATAATCCCTAAGAAAGTAATTATAGAAAGTGGGAGGAACGATACACGATACACGACGGTTAAAGAACGAATGAAATTTTGATTTTGGAATCAAATCAATTTGCGAAAAAAAAGTTCTTTGTTTCGTCCGAAATTTTAGTATGTAATTTTTATCAATTAACTAGTTAAACTTTTATATACATTTTATTTTTCATCTTCATTTTATCTCATTTAAAATATCGTTTTCTCGGTTCGATTAACACCATTGTTTTGTTTAAAAAACATTGTCTATTAGAGCATCTTTAGTGAGAGTAAACTAAATGGGTAAACTAAGATACTTTTTGTGGGACCAAAGTGATTTGTAGGATTTAAAAAATTTATAGTTGATTTGAGTAGTTTTTACTTTAATGGTGGTTGTCTATAAGAAACCAAAACTTGACCCCACATGGTATTAAATGGTTAATAAAAATCTATTATTTATGTTAAATAATTAATAAAAATTTATTATTTATGTTAAATAATGAGTTAGAGTACGTTGATTGTGTAGAGCACGTAAACTAGTTTTAGAGCATCCCATATGCTATGTCAGCACTACTATAATGCAAATTCTTTATTACTAATGTAAGCTATAAAGAATTTTGGTTTAACAACTCTGCACTAAAGTTGCTCTTATGTCTTACATCAACACTTTTATAAGTATAAAAAATATTGTCTAAAGAGACTTACACCAACACTTTTAGCAGAAATTGCTGCTTATCGATTACTTATGCTAGCATTTCTATGAGATAACACAATTCAAAGATATCTTAAGACATCACTTTTAATAAAAAAGTGCCTAAAGATTTACACCGACGCTTTTGTAAGAAAATGTTTCCTAAAAAACATTCAAGCCAACACTTTTATCAAAAAGCACTGTTTAACGTGAATTTAAAACAACTCTTATACATTAAAAATAAGCGCTGTCTATACCTACAATGACGTTAGAATAGACATTCTTTGAAAGCGTTGTCTAAGGTAACAAAAAAAAAACGTTGTCTACAGTCTCTTTTGACATAATTGAGGAATAGCAGAAACACATTGGATTGAGCACACTAGAATGGAAAGAAAAGATTGAGGGCTTAACATATGAGAGAAGCAAAAAGAAGATCGTTTTTTTTTTAATTTTTTACATTTATATATATTAGTATTAGACTACCTCACAATTTGCGACTAGAGATCGAGGAAAATGTATTTGCACAACCAATAGTTTAAATTTGGTGTTAGGTCATATCACAACATTCGAGCATTCTAAAAGTATCAACTCTACCATTTAAAGTTTAAAGCCACATGAAAAAGTTAATCTACAAAAATGTTTCACCTACAAAACAAGCATTTAACGTGTATGTTGCCGGTGTCACATATTCCAATCAACATGTCTCTAACCCCAACTCCAAGGTGGGGATCTGCCACACTGGATCTAGTCAGACAATCTCACACATTTCAGACCGAGTCAAACAAAAATGATTTTAATCCCCATCATATATAAACTTGTCTATACATCATAATATGTATTTTTTATCCACTCTTACAAAGTTACACCTTTTCTGATCTCACTTATTTGAAAATTAAAATATTAACTTTACATGTACATCCTTTTTTACCACATGAGAACCTTACACCAATGTACTATACTAGGAGAGCTCTCTCACTAATCTTATGTTTTTCAATTATTTTTATTTTCTATTAACAACTCAATTTTTCTTAAACTTGTTCAAACCTGAGCTCTTCTTCAATCCTCAGACATTTCTAAGAAAACAGAATGATAACACATGAATGATTAATATTGCGGCTAGCACTAATAGAACGTGGAACTCTATAAATATACAGCACAACAGTATTGAAAAACAGTAGTAGTAAAATATACAATAATTTACAAACCAAAAACAAAGCAAAATCTCAACCCAAAAAATGATTTTCTTATATAACTTTTCAAGAAACAAGAAAATAAATCCATTATATGTTTAATTACAATACCCTATTCTAAGTGCTTTTTTTCCCTAGCTTTTTGTAATTAAAAAAAATCAAAAAATTGTTCAAAATTCGAATTAATGTAATTTAGAAAAGAAGACAAAAAAGAGGTCAAAATATAGTTATGACTTATGAGAAATATATTTCAAGAAGTGATATAATTAATGTGAAGAAGACAATGAAACAAAAAATTGTGATTGTTATTTGTGCAGGGTGCTTGATCCGGTTCTCACGGTGGCTGTATTATTTGGATCATGACAATATCACTGAAAAACTCTCTTTAGATATGGGTGCAACTGTGACCAGCAGGAACCATATCCCATAAGATATGATTTATTTCAAAGATTTAATTTGTATACACATCAATACTGTAATTTTTTAAGTGTATATATGTAATTAAATTAATATTGTAATTTTTTAATTTGTAAACCTTATTTTGTATGTTTAATAAGGTTTTAGTATAATCACTTCATAGAAGTGTATTCTGATGTCTAATAAATATGATTATAGTAAAAAATCTAGATAGGTGAAGGGACTAGAAGTAGCTGGCAGGTTACTGGCAAGGTTATATACACAATAAGGTCAATAAGGCATCAAAATAGTGGTGAAGCCTATACAAAATAAGGTTGGCGACAAACTTGGCGCGGCACACATTGTGAGGCTAGTGGTGGAGTTGACGTAATGTGAACATGAAGGTGGAGCCGATACGACGAAAGGCCGACAATTAAGCCAAAGCAGTGGCACGACGAGGAGGATGGCGGCGAAGCTGGTGGCAGAGGTGCGATAATTGGTCAGAGTTCGGCGGGTAGTTTGGTCCGTCGGAACTTAAGTCCATTTTTCTTGATTCGTGGATTTTGTTGTTTTGGTTTGTGAATATGTTTGTTAATGAGTTATATTATATGTTTGTTATGTATTTGTTGAGTTTCAACAATTATAATTATGTATTGTGAGATATTGTATCGAACTCTAGTATGGTCAAAGAGTAGCTTCTGGTTCAACAGGTATTAAGCATGAGGTCGAAGTCTGTTTGCATGCTGCTGTCGGAGTAATGCGTGTTGTAGTCGAAGTTCGTTCTAATATGCATTAGTCAATATTGCTAGGTGTCTTAGCATATTGAATTGAGTCTTGCTTGTAAGCTCAATTGTTTAAGTTAGTTTGTACCCTAAGTTAGCTTATAATGAGTAATTGTTAAAAAACCCATTAGATTAGTGTGCTATTTTTCTTATAAATAGGATGCTAGTCTCTCTTCTTGGTGTAAAGAAAAATAGGAAGATAAAATCCTAATTTCCAGTGAGAGAAGTTATTTTTTTATTCTTGTATACTTGTAATCTTGTTCTAAGAGAAAGGAAATAATAACAGTTTGTAACCAATCCTTGTTGTTTTACCTTGTTTTCTTTGTTAACTCTAACCCTTGTGTGTTTCTTGATCATAAAGAAACCGTTTATATTTTGTTTCAAGACATTCGATTCAAAACATATATCTATGATGTTATTGTCTTAAGAACCTTTAGAATTTTATATTTGAAGGCAAATAGAAGGGTTTTAGAATTCTAGTGGTAATCTTAGAGAGACATGGATAAATTCCTAAGAATGTGTTATTGGAATTTGGGAAACCCCTTGAGATGTCTAAGGGGTATTGAAAAACACTTCTAAATACATTAGACTTGTGTGATTCATATATAGAGACTTTGAGAGATTTAAAAACACTTGCATAGAAAATAGTGTTTGTTATTATGAACATGTGTGACCATTTTCTTGTTACTTAGTTATACAATGAGGTGGTTGCGAGAGGCACAAAAGTGATATACAATGAGGCCACTATAAACCTTGCTCTGAATATAAAGGAAATAGGTGATGGGTATCAAGAGTTGATGTTGAAGTTTGACGAGGAGGATTTTGATGTGATTATGTAATCATTGTGCACCCTAGGAACTAGGTGGGTGTAATCCAGATCTGAAAAGGCTGTGAGGAGGATGGATCTTTTGCCTGAAGTAAAAGTGTGGTATCAGTTTGTGAAACATTCATTGAAGCCCCCTGCTCACAATGAAACGTTGAGCAGGGTAAGACTTGTTTTACTTTACTGTATCACAACACTTAGCAAGATCAAAATAGTAAAGGTCATTATGTAGGAGATTCAGGCTTGTTCAAAAAAGAAAGAAGGAATGTTGTACTTCCCATGTGTGATCACTATGTTGTGTAGAAGGCATGAAGTACCAGAACTTGACACTGATGAAACTGGGCAGCGTCAAGCTGCATTGGATAAAGCTTTAATTCAAACACTTATGAAGCTAAGAGGAAGGAAGAGATCAGCTGAGGTATGACAGGCATCGACAAAATCTGCTAAAGAGCATGAGAGAAAGGGGATGTTGTGGGATGTCATTCTGCAAATGCAGAAAGACCAAAGGGACTATTTCAAGTTTCAAAAAAACAAGTTCAAGTGACAGGAAAAAGCTATTGCTTTGTAATTCCCGTCTAGTTTGTTGGATCCACCAGTTTTCTCTAATCACATCTTGGGAGAACTAGAAGAAAACAAGGAGAAGAAGAAACTAATCTCTAAAGAGAAGAAGGTGAAAAAGAAGGAGAAGTCAAAGAAAAAGAAAATGGAGAAAAGACAAAAGAGTTTGAAGAAGAAAAATAAAGAGGTAGCTGTTGGGGCAAGTGGAGACATGTTTGTTCAGGACAACCTAGTTCAGCCCAAAAAGAAAAAGAGTGGGAAAGATGAGAAAGCTGGAGTTGAGCTCCCAAGGGACACTCATAGCTCCCTAAGGAAGAACAAGTTAAGGCATGAGTGGAAGAAGAAAGAGACCCCTGATGTCAAGACCCCAAAAAACAGTATTTTAAAGGACTTTGATTTAAATCAAGCTGACCCAGAACTAAGCAACTTAAGAAGGATGATATCCTAGAAGAATTGATTGAAGAATCTGACAAGGATAACAATGAGATGAATTAAAACCAAGGCAGAAAAGTTGATGACAACAAGGAAGAGGAAGAATTGATGGAAGATGAAGATCAACTTGTGGATGATAGTTTACCCAAGTATTATTCGACCACTGTGGAATGCCCCTGGATCCTTGAAGGCAAAAGAGCAAAAGATTGAAGAAAAAGTTGAAGGTGAGAAAGCTGATAGTGAGTCAAGCAAGGGCGAAGCAGTGACAATCTTTCCTCTATTTTCTAGTTCAATCTGTTTCTGCTTATGTTAGGATGACAATTTGTTGGGATGTTTGTTGTGTTATTTTGCTTGGATATTTGCTTAGGTATTTTGGAGGCCGTGTTTCTGGCCAAAGTTTGATGTCTGGATAATTAACTTAGCTGGTTTATGCTAAAAATTTTGTTTACGTAGTTTATTCTTGTTTATATTCAATTTCAATTTGCATGAGTAATTTTTAGGATAGCTGAGAGTTAAGTAAAGAACAACCAAGGATCAAAAAAATATTCTTTTTGTGCTTAGAATAAAAAACTTGATGATGAGTCTACTTGTGAATATGTGGAAACAAAGCCAAGTTGTTACCTAGGGTGTTGTTGCAAAAGAAAGCTGATAACCTCTGTCTCGCCTCCGCTAGTCTGCTGAATTAGTAAAAAAAAATTTAGAAACTTATTTGTTGGAAATTGTGAAGCAAGTAGAAACCTTAGGGAATTGCTCTGGAAGGATGAATTGATTCTGATAAAGATTTAGACTCTTCGCACAAAAAAAAGAGTACACCTCAATCGTTGCTAATAAAAATACACAAAAGTGTGCAAAAAGGTGGCAAAGACCACTCTTGATGAGAAGTTCCTGTGTCCGAAACTGGAGAAACATCCAACATATTCATCATAATAACCATTTGGACTCATTACAAGTGAGATCCCGTTGAGTGAAAATGTGGAGTGCTGAGTTTTAAAAAAAAGAAAGAGAAAAGAAAATAAATTGGAAATGTGTGATCTAGAGTGTGAAAGTCAAAAGTCAATAGAAGAGTCAGAACAAAATTCTACCTCAAAACCCAAGAGGAAGAAAACTTAAGTCACAAGAGTACTCAAATTGGAATCATAAAGAAAAATTAGCTCATTCTTCTAAAGAGTAGTGGTGTGATAGTAGGTGTCTAATCACTTTGGTAATAACATATTTGTGTTAAAAATAGGCTGAGTTACGCCAATTATTTCCCTACCCAGGTTATTCATCCAGTAAATGACTGAGCCCCTTCACTAATATGATCCTACTTTGTTCTTGAAAATCTCTTTGTCGACCACTGTCGCATCACTTGAAGATAAATGATAGTTAAAGTTTAGGGGAGTGATAACACTATTTTAGTGTGTCATGATGACCCATTTTCTCTTATGATTTTAGTTAGGTTTAATTAGGATTTATCTATATTTGCTTGTTTTAGTATTGATCTGACATGATCATAAGGGAATCAATTGACCGCCGCGTGCCTTTGATCTACTGCCTGTTCACTGGTGGTAAGAAGAAGAAGGGGGTGTACCTGTAAGACACTCCGATGCTCAAATGAGAAAGGACCAGAATGAAGCAAATACATAGAGAAGGTGTAAATAATGGAATACCTGACCCTTTAGTGAAAAAGAGTATTTATAGTGAGACCCCAGCGCAGGGCCAACGGTTATTTGCGTTGGGCTGGATGGCCAGGCCCAGCCCAAGTGACTGCTAGGGCTTACATGGTGTAGTGAAGACCAAGACATGGTCTTCGCCCTAGATCAATTTTCCCATGATGCTGACCTGCTCTTTTGGAGGTGGGTAGTTGTCTGATGACGTGTCCCCGCGGAAGGGAGCACGTGAATAACGCGTGGAGGACATGTTGTTCTGCTCGAAGGAGGGAAGGTCCTGCCCGTCGAGGGCAACGTCTGGCCGACAGGGACACTTGTGCTCGACGTAGGTGATATGGGCCTGCTTGGGCCTTCCCAAGTATCATTGAGCTGGGCCTGCCCGGTCAAACCGGGGCCAGACCAGAACAAGTATGTTTTTACCTTAAGTGCACTAGGTGCACCTTTTATGGTTTTTCGTGTGTTGAATAGTGTCTTGTTTTGTTATGTGTTGTTATTCTATACACATACTTCTTAGAATGATCAACTTAGAAAAAGTTACAAGCATGTTGTTGAGAGAGATCCAACAACATGTGGATTTCATAACAAAAGTGGTTAATAAAGTAGGATAGAGATATAACTTGCTCAGGGATAAGAAGTTGAGACCATAAAGATATTCAGAATTAATACAAGACTCATTTTAGGGTTATAAGTGAGGCTTAGAGATTTGTTCCCTTTCCCTAGTTATGCATGCTTTGATGTTGTAGAGATACACCACTAGATCACGTTCTGACCTTTTGAGGCACGACACTTCACATCATGGATACATTTTAGCAATAATATATTAATGGATCTTAGCTCATCAATCATTCTCTCTGATATCTTATCCTCTCTTATTTAGTATTTTAGTTTGTTGTGTGAAAATCTTGCTGCTATTATTATTAGTATTTTGTTACCTTGCTCATACTAGTTTTAAACAAGAGTTGAATACTTTAAAGTTCAAAGCTACATCAATTCCACTCCACGTGGGTACGATCTCTTATTTTATTACTTGCTGCAATCAAACATTCATGTATACTTGCATGTGACACATTTACATTAAAATAAACATCATAAAGTAAACACGTAGAAAGCAGACAACATGTACCTCGTATGAATATTTCTCCGTCACAATCTCCATGGCCCTTCAAACTAAATCATAGATAATTCTCGTTAATTATGTCTTATGCAATGATCATCAATAAATCACAAGGTCAATCTCTTGATTAGGTTGGGTTATATCTACCCTGGGATTTTTTTAGTCATGGATAAATCTATGTTGTAATTTCTATAGTGACTTCTAAGAACATGATCAAAATATTGGTACATGATGAAAAATTCAATGTCAAAGGTAGTACAACCCAATCATATAAGAGATATATGTAAAATTTGCAAAGTATTATTGTGTCTCTCAACTATTATGTTGTGTTAAAAACATCATTAGTTAAATTATTTTATGAGTAGTTGGTGCGTTCAACCCATTTTTGTTGTATTTTTATCTTCTGTTAATTCATCTCATTATAATTTCTATGGCGCATTATATATATATATATATATATATATATATATATATATATATATATATATATATATATATATATATATATATATATATATATATATATATATATATATATATATATATATATGTATTACTTAAGTCATCAACTATCCGCATATTTCCATAATTAGTTATGCTTAAGATAAAATTTATCATATAGTACAAACAACTAATATATGAAAGTAAAGAAGCAGACATTACAATAGATATGTTCAACAATTCACCGTATATGACACGATAGCATACAAGTTAAACATTACTAATATCCAAAATATACTACATGATAACTGACCAAATATTCCAAAAACTTCAACGCCTCTTTCTGCGTTGTAGTAAAACATCATACATTTTTTTCAACCATACACAAAAACTAAGATTGCTACTGTAACATAGGTTTCATGCAAAATAACAATACCTGGCTGAACCTGGAGAAATAGATGTGTGATTCTCCATTATATTATGAATTCAACTTATTGGTGATTACTGATTTAATATAACCGTTTATGTATTTATAAAGAACTTCTCCTACTCAGTCATTAGGCCCTTCAACTGCCTTAATTGTGTTGATATTTCATGCTACTGTGATGAACATGAATAAAAACATGTATACATAACGTATTAAAATTTTATGCGCACACACGTCTTCTTTAAACAACACATAACACAAAAAGGGAACATTGTTGCTACACCTACTATGAATTTGTTTTTGCATGTACTCTTTTCAAACACACCTATCTAACTACTTAGATCACTCGTATACAAATCTTAATTATTTACTACATATATACCGGTCACCCAAGATGACAACGAAAATCATTATCAAAACAAGACAACACCAAATATTGTTGAAGAAAACATGTTGAATAAAAAATATGAGTAACTGAAATCGTACCTGCTACTTGAATAAGATATCCATCCATAATAGGGTTTCCAGTAACCTTTCATGATGAGTTTCAAGTGCACTGCAATATTTCGAAACCCTAAGGGTCCGTTTGGATCAACATATGGGAGGGTAGGGGAGGGATTTTAATAAAGGGGAAGGGATGTGAGGGGATGTATTTTAATTAAACGTATGTTTGATTCATAAGTGGGGGATGGGAGGGGAGGGAGAAGTTTTATTTCAAATATATGTTTGGTTGGAGGGGGGGGGGGTTAAAACTAATTTACCTTTTTACCCTTAAAATATTATAGCAATCATACTAAAAAAATAATTTTTTTTTAAAAAAGTATTCATAAAAAACATAGATAATTAAACACAAAATATTTAACATTTAAAATACTCTAAAATATCTTGATGATCAATGATCCATTTAATCCTATAAATATTTATAAGATTAAATTCTACATAATATATAACTCATACTACAATTATATGTTGATATGTAATATAATACAACAAACTATAAAATAATTAAGTTATTACAAGCAAAATATTAAATAAAAATGAATAGAATAAAACACATGAAAAAAAAAGTTGAATCATAATAATAAAAATAATGGAGTTGCCATTAAACAAATGAAGGAATTATAATAAGGTGACAAAAATTAAGGTATAATATTAATAATGACAATTAAAAAATTTATTAAATAAAAGTGAGGATAATTTTGTCAATATAACAAAAATACATGTTATCATAACTCCTCTTCCTCCCCTCCCCTCCAAAAACCCCCAATTCGGGGGGAACGAAAAATTACCTCAGGAGGGATTCTGATTACCTCCAATCCCCTTATAAAAAATTGAACCAAACACATCTATTTTAAAATATTCCCTCCCCTCCCCTCCAAAATCCCCCAACCAAACATACCCTAAGTGAGGACCACAAGTTAAACTTTTATGTTTTGCACGAATGGTTTAAGTGGGCCACAACAAATAAACCAAAGATCACTTTGGTCCACCTATTTAAAAATGCTAATTTAATATATCAGCCCATGTGTCATCCCTAATTATATTATATTATCTTATTATGACGAAAACATTTTCCAAGATACAACTATTTCATAGGTTTTGCTGTAACCATTACTTTGTTGGTTGTTACAATTCGGATACTAAATATTATTAAATTTATTTGATTTAAGAGCTTTTTGCATTTACGACTTTATATTTGCATTCTCATTCAGCAATACCTCAATACCCATTGTTTAGTTTAACCACTAAAACATAGTAAATCTTCAAATTTTCAATTTGAGTTAGGGTTTTTGGTTCATCTTTCTTGTGGGAAGACAAAAAGATCAAACAATGGCAAAATCCTTGGTGATTGAGATTTCTTCATCATCAAGCATGAGGTACAACAATCATTAATATTTTTACCATTTATAAATTTTATATTCTTCGTTTTGTGATGTTTTGTTCATTTGGAAATGAAGTTATGTATATCACTATTACCACAACTAGAGATGTGATTTCAAGTTTTTCTATCGTTTTGTGATTATAACATATTAGTGTTCGTAATCAACTATGAAATGCTCAGAAAAAAACCTAATAAACGAACAAAAGTTCTACAACTAATATTGGTATTAGTATTACGGATTTTGATACAATTGCATTCATAAGATGAATTTTAGAATTTGTTGACAATTTCTAAATACCTAAATGTTTGGACTTATTGATATTTGACATTGTTATATTACAGTTTCAAGTTCATCTGATGAAGAATGAGACTTTGTGATGTAAACCATATCAGATGTTGACAAGTTTTGCAAAAATTATGCAAAAAATAAACTGTGACACAAACATCTTTATCATATTAACAACCAAAATGATATAAAGATTGTTCAAGAACATGGCCATCAAGATAGGTTTTGTAATCACACTTCTGCCTACAAATACAAATAATCGGACAGAGGAACAATGACTGGAACCGTAGTTGAAGCGGGAAATGGTGAAGGGTCGAAGACTAATGAACATGTTTATAAGGGAAATGGTGAAAACTTGAAGGTCAGTTTTGTTACAACAAAAAATGCAACTCTTTTTAGTCTAACTGCATGCAACATTCAACATGCTTGGGAGAGAAGGATTACTAATTCCAAAAAAAATTCAATAAATATTTTGGTAAGACTTTTTCAATCCTTATTCTACTTGATTTATTAATCATATTTTTTTTCCAAACACTTTACTAATAACTCAATACTATCTTTTAATGTTTTCAAACATTATCAAATATTGTATCAGACCCAGGTTGAAGGAAATCAAATTGATTGATCTTGAATCTAAAAAATTTTACGACTGCTTCATTCATACCCATAGAAGTTTATTGGGCGGGATTGGTATGAATACGCAACAAAGATTTCTAACTGGAGATATTTTGGTATGTATACCTTATTATGTATCTACAAGTATACATTATTATGTTTGATCAGTTTAAAATTTGATCTGATTTAATTTCTTTTATTTCTTATAATTTGACAAACAATAACACGGATACACACAAATCAGATTTGTTGTTTCTGTGTCTATGCCCAGGTTTATTACTAGTTTATACTAAAATAATATAGTAATACAATTTTTTTAATTATTGTTAAGTTGTCAAATCAATTATTTATCATGGGACGCAGGGAATATAAAATTGAAATAGTATTTAATAATGAGTGTGACCCAAAAGAAGAAAAAGAGGCTTCGAGTCCATGAATAAATCAAAGCTTAATACCAACATTGACCCTAATTGTTCCGAGAAGAAGACAATGGTAACTTTGCAAAAGATTCATTGGACACAACATTGAGTGGAAAATCAAAGGTGTACAAAGAACATATCCTTTTGTTAGATTTCATTTCCATTACCTAAATAGCAAAGTCATAGATGTCTACTCATGTTACAGTGTTTCTAGCTTTATCATCCAAATTTAGCAACTAGTACATGACGGTAAAACCTTCACAAGCATTAGAGGATCTTTGACCGTTGGATTGAGACTCTCCACTAAGATCGGACGGATAGGAGCTCGCTGTCACTGTTGTATGCCTTTTAAAAAGTGAAGCACCTAACATCACCACATATGTCGTATCATAAATTCAGCTATGGGGCATTTTTTTAATGAAAGTTTGCATCACACTTCATTGATTGAAGTATGTATGGAAGAATTATAGGAGTATACTTCATAGGGCTGTTTATGGCATTGTTTAGAATGAAAATCGAATTTAACCGAATTAAATTATAATAAAAATTTATTTGAATTGAATCGAATTGTTCTAATTTATTTAGAATCGAATCGAATCAAAAATATTTGTCTGATATATTGTTTAGAAATTTTGAACCCTATCGAACAGTTAAAAAAATATTTTTTTTATAAATTAAATCATTTATTAAAGAATCGAACCATTAAATTATTTTTTTTTAAAATTAAAATTTATTTTTAGTATTTTCATTTTCAATTTCAATTAGTTAAGTTATAATTTCGGCTCAGTTTAATTTCAGTTTTGGTATAATTTTAAAACTATTTTTTACAATATGACTTAATTCACTAACCATACATAACAATTCAGTTATTTTAACTTCAGTTCGATTTGATTATGTAGTTCAGTTCATAGTTTTTTTTAATAGCCCTAAACATCATGTGTTTTTACAACATATATTATTTTGAATTTAATATAAATAAATAATTAAATATGTATTTATTTTGAATTTCATAGATAAAAAAAACTTAAATGTGTATTTGTTATTAAGGAATAGGAGTTAAGATTATTAATAGTTAGTTGGTCTAATGATGATTGTCGTTCAATTTGGTTGGAAAGACCACCGTACAATCCCTGCATTAGAAGGAGGTTAGAACCACATGGTGTCAGAAATAACTTTTAAACCTATTTAGTTTATCTAGTGAACTGGATACTGGTGGTAAAAAAAATGTAGTTAAGATTAATAACTAAATTTATTTAACTTTTGAAATATAGTGCAATCATACCATCAATAATATGTCAGTTTTCAACAGAACTCCAAAGTTAAATGTACTTGAACGAGAGTTATATCAGAGTGAGTGAATATTGAGAAGTCATTGTGTTGCACATTTTTTCTTTATTGACTTTCTTTATCATTTATTTGTGTTTTTGTTTGTCATAAAAAAATTCACTTTTGAAATAATTTTTTTAAAATTATAATCTTTTTATGTATTTTTTAATATAATTTAAAATTTAACAATATTATTTAAAGAATTATTTTGTAAATGATGAAGAAGTGTTTCACTACGAAGAATTTTAGCTTTTGATACGGTGGAGAGAGGGTTAACCTATAAGGTTAGCATTTTAACACATAACTCAACGAGAGAATAAAAAGTAATGTAAGAGTGATGATTAGGTAAAATACATAGGTACACTAACTTGTGTGTGATAAAGTAACCATCCACAACATCATTAAGTAGGTTTAGATATAATCACAAATTTGTGGATGGAATTGGGTTGGATAATGGGTTATCTAATCCCCCTTTTCTTTATATTATTGTAAATGATGTGTCATATTCTTTTTCAAAAAATACTTAATTTTTTTTCTTAATAAATAGTTTAACCTATTACTCCTATTTTTTAAGTATCGAATGTCTTAATGCACGATAAAATTTATCTTAAATATACTTGAAAAAATTAAAATTACATTACGGTAGTATCTATAATTACATATAAAGTTACAACACAAAGGAATGAACATCAAAATAATCAAAGTGTGATATACTAAATAAGTGAGTGTCATGACTCAAAATAAATAAAAAATGTGTAAGATGTTGAAATTAAAGTAACCAAGATTAAATATATCAAAGTCATCACTCATCAAATTATAAAAAATAACAAAAAAGAATAGTCACCCAATAACCCATGAGTTTCGTGGGTTGGGTCAAGGTCTACCAAAAACCCAATTGTTTAATGGTTTTTCATTTTTAAAAACCGTATTCCCCCAATAACATGATTCAACCCATTTCTTTGTGTCGATTTAGGTGGGTTTAGCTGGGCTTATGGGGTTTACTCAACCCATGTACACCCCCCAGTGAAATGGATATGAATACTTGAGAATTATGTGTCTTTCACTTTATATACTTAGGATTTTTAAAACTTCCTGTGAGGGACGTGATACGCTAAATGGACAACCATCTGATTGATCTACATGATGTGTGATACATTATAGAGTGAAATTATCTGATTAGGGTGAGAACAAGGGTGCATTTGTTTCTCACGTTTTCTTCTCTCACTTTTACCTCTGGGCCTTTCATCTTGCCCCTTGTGGACGATGTAGAACAATTTTCCATAGCCCTTGTCTTTTCTCTGTAGAATAAGGGTTGTGCCTTGTACACCTCTAGATCAGACATCGAACAAAGTAAGTGAAGAGTCTTGATGGGATGTCATTGTTGGTGTTAGGAACAAATACATTAAATATTTTCTTTGCAATAGATGATGTTTCCCAATGAGGTCTTGGCACGTATACCTAACTTGTCAGTAATGAATTCCTTTCTTGTTCTAGGAAACTTAATTGTTATTGACCACTTTTTTAGGGAATTTGGACCATTAGTGGTTCATCTCTTGTTTTCCAATGTAGGAGATCATGTAAGTCACCACAGTGATGATAAACATAAGAATTCTCTAACTTACTCCTTTCATCCTTTCTCCAGTTGTGGAATTCAAGAAACTCTTCTTTGCATGTAGCCTTCTCCTTTGTTGTTAGACATTCTACTTAGGTCTTCATTTGAAGTTTACTCGCATTACCTTTTCAGCATGTAAATCTTCACCCTCCCTTCTTCCTAAAGTAATAATCGAGCTTCCTTTTTCCTTATTTTTAGTTTCCCTTTGCTATGGTTTATGACATTTCTTGTTTTGTCCTCAATTAATTTCCTCTCCCTGGGCGTACCATGACAAGAAGTGTTGGATTTAAGTTTGAAATTGCTTTAAGTTCCTTATTTAACTTTTCCGTCTTTCTGACAAAGTCCATCACTATAGAGATAACGCCAACCATGATAAGGAAGGAAAAATGAGACATTTCAGCACTATGGGTAAATCAAGAGACGTTGGATATTGTCTTTGTCTTTGCCAGCAGGGATGGTCTAGGCCATGCTTCTACTAAATTATGGTCTTCATTGGATTGGGGGTGTTCCCCCTAGATGAAAATAAGAGAATATGCAATAGATATAACTCGCTTGTTGGTGGATACTAGCACAAAGGTGGCTATAAAGATTATCTTTGTTGAGAAGCATGGGCGTTTTTATTTTACTTAATGTTTCCTCAACTACTTTTTTTTAATCTAATCTTGCAGTTTTGATTATACATATAATATGAAGTGTGATAAAATAATATGTAGAACGAATACACGTTCTTGGGATACCTCTCTTCTGGTGGATGGCCTCAATACTCCAGCCATATGAGGAATTTCATCATCAGAGGTCTGGGTCGGGTCAGTTACTTTGGTTACCCCTCCAATGGTGCAAGTGGAAATTTAAGGTTCCTTTAATCACATAATTATGGAGGACCGATTCTGGCTACACTTCTCGCTTCTCTTTTGGGCCGCCCGGATCCTTGTACAAGAGGTATTTTAACCTTTACTTTTGAAGAAGATTGTTCCTATATTGCAAATAAGGCTGAGGGTGCTCATGAAGAGAAGTTTCCAGACCTGATCTATTATACTCTATCGGGTATCAGTTGTCCTTGACGTTGGCGCTTATGGGCGAGGAGAAGTTTTTTTGCCAAATTGTCTTCGAGAGGAGAGGGAGACAGTTCAAGGACATGGAAAAAATCTTATCATTGAATGAATCAAACATTTGGAGGAGCTTCGGAGGGGGGGAGTCTCTTCCATGTTTTTGAAAATGGAAGATGTAGTGAATGTTTTTTCCTACCCCTAACACTTTAGTTGATAAAGTGATTTATCATGTGCAAGAACTAAAGAGCGAGAGTGAATCATTATCTCATGTTTAGGAGAGTTTTATGAAAAGCTCGGGTTGCTCTTACAGATTGTGTATCATTGTCTTGATATATTTTTCAGATTGCACATTTGTGTTAATTCTCATATGTGATTTGTATGGTGAGTGCTTGTGATTTACTGAGTATGAAATTTCTTAGTTTGGCTTTTATACTATCTTCGATTTATGTGTGCGTTCTTTTTTTTCCTTTTTTTTTCTCTTTTTTTTTTATATTTGACAAATGGGGAGAAGTGGTTGAGATATTTTTGATATTTATGTGCGTTAAGTGTTTATTACAGGGGGGAGCTTTACAACTTTTACAACTCAAAGAAAGCAGCATACGCTAGTCACCAGATTGATTATGTTCCATCAAATTACAAATATCTCTTTAGATTAATTCATCAACAATAATCTCACAGATTTGTCAAACATCAAAAAGTGGGAGAATGAAGGCATAAAGTATCATTCGATATCGTTTATGTGCTTTGAGTTTCATTTGTGTGTTTTGATACTTTTAAAATCCGATTATTGATTGATATAAGTAGAATCATGTATTTGTAATTTGAATGTTATTTCAATTCTTTTATTTGATTATACAATTAATTTCAATTTGATTGTAATTGCTTCGACTATTATTAATTGTACCACTGAGAACCGTCTAAATTTTATGTATTAAAGTTCCTTGATAGTATATCCTTTTTTCAGCCCATGAGATTGTTATTTTGTCATTTCCATGGGTGTAGCTTGAATCACAAGTTAGAATATTTAAATTTGGATGTTTTGGTATTTGATTTGAATCATGTGTTATCTCTGATTCGAATCATTCACCTTTGAAATTTGGAATTCACCTCTGGATCAAATGATTTGGATTATAAATTGAACATGATTCGAATCATAACTTTGTTTGATTCAGATCAAGTGCAAATCATGATTCGACTCATGAGTTTTGAAAAATGCCCCTTTTTGGTCTGTCCAGATTGACTCAAATCATAAATCCTTCTTGATTTGAATCACACTTCTAAAAATCCAATTTTCCATCTCTTATTTAAATAGTTGTTTCTTTTGGTGAAAGTAATAAGTGTGAGAAACCTATGGTGAAACCCATAGAGACAAAAATGTAATTTTTGTCTTCTCTTCTTAATGTGTTCATCCTTACACCATGTTTATTTTCTTCTACAAAACAAACTTCTTGATATTGATTTCATGTCCAATCATTTTCTTTTTTGTAGCATCTTGTTCTTGTGAAATTTGGTTGTTGACTTTGTGTGAATTAGAGAGTGAGTTGATCAATCTTGTTGTAATTGATCAAGCTATGTATATCAATAAAGAACCAAGACCCATTCATCTAGAAACTTGACAGAACCTTGTGTGTGTGTGTTCTTCATTCACCAAAACTGGATTACTTGACTAACACCTTGTAATTTTAGTAGTTGGTTGAGATTATCTGGCATTATCCATCTTTTTAATCCTTAGTATTATTTCCTTTTACTATGGACCCTTCCTCTAAAGATTAAGTGTTAAGGGAAACAAGTGGTACATTAGGACATCTAATGTTTTTGTGTGAAACTGGTTGTTATGTAACAGGTGCAAGTATTGTTTCTTGAGTGCAGTTTGGTATTGATTTTTTATCTGTCAAGAAGAAAGTTTCCAATATACTTCAAGGAAGACTTTGGCAAGATGAAGTATCAACAGTCTATAAGGCGAAGTTGGAAGTTGTCTTTATTTGGTGGCGTTGGAGAAGGATTGCTCGCAGGAAAAGGTTGAAGTTATCCAATATACACTCAGTTAATTACAATTGCTCAGACAAGAAATCAGTGGGATCAAGGGGATCTCCACACACGAATACATGGAGAAGTTTATTATGGATAACGAGGATATTGGGTCAAGATCTTGAGGGATCTTGTTTTTTAGAAGTTTAGTGTCTGCATCAAAATGATGTAATCAATTTTATCAAAATATTAGAAGACCGTGATTATGTTCTGATGGCATCATCCATTGAAGAGTGCAATAGGCAATGCGAGGACTAACGCCAAAGAACTATATATCTCTGTGTATTTTTTCCTCTCCCTTATCTCTTTCCAATTGCAAGCATTCGTTCATATTTGTTGTTTCATCATTGCATTATTGCATTAATTGCATGTCATAAAGGTTAAGATGTGCTTATAGTGATTTATTGTATAAGATCAGGTCTATGGTGTATCAATCTTATGGAATCATCATGAAGCCAATTATGCTTTATTAAGAACATCTAAGTAACGTGTTTTTAAATTTCTTAGTATAAAGTGACTTTGATTGTCTTGTAAGTAACTTGCACTAGAAACAATCAATCTCATGGTAATATCATGTATCATTTCATGTGGCTTGATTGATTGAGATACTTCTAAGATCTCATATTTTCGTTTATGGGACCTAAAAAGTTATTCAAATTGTCTAAAGGGAATAAGGGTCTATTCAACCCCCATTCTAGACCTTTTTGTATTCATATTCTAACCCAAAAAGGATGAAACTTCTCCGATCCGTTTTCTTATTCTCCGTTGTTGCTTCCTTTCTCTTCCCTACACCCTGTCACAACTTCAATGACTTTCTTAGTATATGACTTCTTCTTTCAAGGGGACAACTTATGAATTTATGACTCCCCACAACACTGTAATCATTTATCTTTTATTGACTATCTTCTCTGCCACCTTCCTAGGTGTACTCATACAAATTACCTTTTTAATAATCAGTTCCTCAATTGCATGCTTCAGCTGAGAGTAATCATTCTTGTTGTCGCCGTGACACTTATGGAAACAACAACGTTTGGATTTGTCCGTCCTTGAATATTCTTTGATCGGGTGGAATTCTTGATCCCCCATATTTAAAATCAATGTTGGCGTATTCTTTATAATTTTATCCTTGAAAGTGTTTGGGGGGGGGGGGGGGGGAGGGTGTAAGCATTGAATATAAATCAGGGAGCATGTTCTTCTTCTTCAATGCAATGGTCAACGTCCCTTTCTAATGCTCGATTTGGTCCAAAGTTCCCAGCTCCTTGGCCTATTTCTCTTACCTCAACCAAGAGTTTTATTCATAGTTTATGTAGGGTTGTGTGCTACTCAACAAACCACTTAAGCTACAAGCTCCCTCGAGCCCTAGATTTTCTTGGAATACGCAGTATGATATCAAACCCTTCTCGAATATCCAACATTTCAAATTGTCATTTATGTCCCCCACGACCAATGGCCCTTTAGTGAAGTGGTCAATATTTTTTTTTTATTTTCTTTCTTTTGATGAGTTGCTCTAGTGAGTACAACAATTTTCGTGGGTTTCCGCTTTTGAATGGTGAATTGGACAGTGAAATCTTCACAAAGTTCTTTATATGAATCTATTCTCCCACCTGGGAGGGTATTGAACCATGTCATTGCAAATTTAGTTAAGGTTAATGTGAATAGTTTTATTATCCCATGTTTGTGATAATAGTATAATTGGTTACGTACGTGCTTAACATGTTCATCTAGGCTCGTGGTCCCGTTATACGCTTCTCTAACAACGTCAGAATCCTAGTATCAAGGATGAGAGTGAACATGGGGCTCCTTTTTCATTAAAGAATAGGAGAATCCTCATCATACCTCTCCCTTTTTCAAGGATAGTGGACCTCTATGGGCCTTATACCTTTGATGAAGGCTGCAAGTGGGCGACCTCAAGGTTACTCCTCGCGATGTTGTTTCCCTAACTAAGACATGTTCAAGAACAACAATTTGATTGCTTTTGGAGGCCACTTTTCGTACAATATTGTTTCTTTGTGTGACGTGTTGTAGGATCTTTTCAATCTTATAGAGCCTTTCTACCAAGAATTTTGAACTTTGTTGTTGCATTATATTATAAACACTATTCAAAAGATCGGTAGCTCCATCTCTTCCAAGATTGGGTTGCAACAATTGAAGGCCAATGAGCATTTCCTATCCAAGTATCACAAGTATTGGTGGATGTTTATGAGAAGGTTGACCTTGGTGAAACTGTTGTGAAGACCCGAATAATTAAAGAGCTTGGAATTCTTTTTGACCGACTCTCGGTGGAGCAGTTTCTTGTTGTGAAGGATTGGAAGAAGATGCCATTAGGATTGTATCGTCCTCTCCTTGAGGAAAATGATGCAGAGCTTTAATAACTTTAGTAGCTGTAGCATTTGCTTACCATTGAATGGAAAATTGAGTGGCTTCGGATGCCACAATGGTTGAAAAACCTAAGGATGGATTTGTTAGATAAGGAAGTTAAAACTTCAAGGAAGAAGATCAAGAAATAGACATCTAAACCTTATAGGAAGAAGAACTAGATCTCTACATTAGAGGAGATATGAATATGAAAATATGTGGGAATCAAATTTGATTCTCATAGATAATGTCATTGTTCCGTAGTGAAACTAGAGTTCTTCGATGAACGATGAAGTAATGCTTTGCTACAATGAACTTGAGTTTTCGGTGCATTGGAGATTGGGCTAACATGTGATGTTAACACTTTAATACTCAAGTCAGTGAAAAAATGAACATTGATGTGAGAGTGAAAATGAATTTGAATTCTTAAAAATGACATGTCTTTGACTTTATATATTAGGGATGGTTAAAACTGCCTACGAGGGACACGGCACACTATACGAATAACCATCTGATTGGTTTGGACGATGAGTTATGCAGATATATTTGTTTTGGGTGGGAAACAAATATGCACATGTTTTTCATGTTCCTTCCTTCAATCTTGTCGGATTTTTCATCTTTAACCTTGCGGATGACCCAAAACAATAACATTAAATATGGTAAAATTATTATCTCATTAGTAAAATGGTTATTACCTTTATAGAAAATACGAGAAATGTTAAAAGGCAATATCCTCGTGATGTCCAAAAAAAATTAACTACCTTTTCATAAGTCTTCATGGAAGAATGTTTGAATATTTAAATGAAAATGTTACCAGTTGCAAGTCAAGCTCTAGGCAAAGCAAAAACCAACTTTTCATATACAAATTCAATAACCATCATAGCCCTCCTAATAAGCTCTACATGAAATAAGTGGCACTTCCAATATTGTACGCAAAACAACTCAAAATGTTTACACTATATTCACACCAAAACAACTAAAATAATTAACTTGCATTGATAAAACCAACTTCTTTTGCAAATAAATAATGTGAATATATGGAGTTAGTATTAATATTAAGTTGACTAATTTGTTCGAGTCAAATATAAAATTTCATCTGGTATAAAGATTGTCGTTTTAGGACTTTGTTATGAATATATTTAGTCTTATGCATCTCCTGACCCTTATTATTGTTGAAACTATAGGCACATTTGGAAAATAAATTTATAGGCAATGAAATTTCATAAAAGAGCACAAGGGGTACTCAAAACCCTTACTAAAGACAACATGAATATTACATCCACTTTAAATAACTAACTAAAGAAGTAAATCAATCATAAAAAGCGCAAGAGATAGACGAACTAAAATATAAACAATACCATCTCCAAGTCAGGAATTCAATTGAGTTTATCAAATCCTCTACATTAAACGAAAAGCTATTGAAAATAATATTGTTTCTACTTCTCCAAAGAACCCACACTACATACGACCATGTTATGATACCAAACTCGTTTCCTACCTCTTTTCTCAACGATATATCAAAACTAACAAAAGAAACTATACAACTTTGGGAATATACCAAGTCCAATCCTAACCACCTCTCTACTCCCTTCTACACAAGATCCACGCTAGCACATTCCAGAAACATAAATCGCCAGAAAATTATGGTTCCACATAAGTTGATCAGGTTTCAAGATGACAATATTATGTACTTTCTTTGCAATATTAGGATAGGCCTGAATTATAGATGAATGAATAATTCAATGACTAGTGTGTATAAAATCTACTAACATGAATACTTAAAAACATCAATTAAAGGATTGTCACTCGAAGCATATCACTCCAAAAACCTAATTTTTTTACTCTTCAGGAAACCCCAGAAGTATATCTAAAAACTGAATCACCAATGGCCAAAAGAGAGTCTACTATAGCACAAACACGAAACACATATTTAGAAATAGGTCAATTTCCTTTCTTGCTCGTTTTTAACTCTGACCTTAGCTGATGAGCATGAGCTTTCATCTAGAAATTGAAGTGTTTATGTTCCTTCACTACTACAAAAAACATATACAATAACGGTTGGAAAAGGGATAACATCACGTGTGACCTGCCGTTGTTACGTAGGGTGTGGTTGTATATACGCTACTTACAATCACAGTCTTATGACTATTGTATAAAACTTGAAAGCGCGCGATATATTATCACGGTTGATAACCTAACCATTGTTATATATTAAAGGTCTCAGGTTCGATTCTCAGCGCATTTTACGTATATAACCATGGTTTTCTATAACAACAGTGGTTAAATTATATATTATAACTATACAACCACGATCTTAATTAAAAATTGTCGTTAAATTATATGCTTTTTAAAAATATATATTTCTGAATTTTGAAAATTTTCCATTTTTTAACCTGTATTATTTAAACAACAACAATTGAAGATATATTTCTACACTGTGTTCCATTTTATAACTTGTATTGTTTAAACTGTAACAAAACAAAAACAACAATTGAAGATGTATATTAGAACACTCAAACAAACTCAAATGTACATCAAACACACACACACACACACACACACACACACACACACACACACACACACACACACACACACACACACACACACACACACACACACACACACACACACACACACACACACACACACACACACACACACACACACACACACACACACACACACACACACACACACACACACACACACACACACACACACACACACACACACACACACACACACACACACACACACACACACACACACACACACACACACACACACACACACACACACACACACACACACACACACACACACACACACACACACACACACACACACACACACACACACACACACACACACACACATATATATATATATATATATATATATATATATATATATATATATATATATATTACAGATTAATATCATGTTTGAGGACCTTTAAGTGCATTGAACATATATGCCTAACATTTACGAATGTCTACAAAGTCTTCGCATGAGAATGGTGTTTCGTCGTTAAAAGCCTGCATAAAATATAACAGATTAAGCTCATTATTAAGGATCCATAAGTGCAATATAAACAATTCATTACATATATAATATATATACCTGATCCCGTTTATTAATAATGTCGACAAAGACAATGTTTACATGTGTTTTATTATATAATAACCACACTCGAATACCTTTGGTTGTTTTTTCATCTACAAAAACAAACATTATGAATATTATAAACACACATGCATGTAACAATATATACAAATGAATGTCATAACTAATATAGCCACTTACATTAGGCAAGATAAATGTTGCCTTTTTTCTAATATTGTTCAACATATTGTGTCGCTGCACAACACTGTACATTAAAAATATTTTACGAGTTAAACCAATTAAACCAATTATAAAGTCAAAGAAAATATATATTACTAAAAAGTTTCATATAAATATAAAATTACCCATTAATAATTTGCCTCATTTTATGTTTGAGTGGTTTATGTAAGGAACACAATGTCGTTATCGTATTTGTCCTAAGCGATATAATGATCAATTTCTAATGATCACTAAATAAACACGAGCATATATATAATTAGTATTTTCTAAAAAAAAAAACTAACTATAAGAGATAAACTATAATTTCAAAATTACTTACGTATTGAGGAATGGTGCTACTTAACATTCTTTTTCTCCTTGACTTAATCGTTCTAAAATGTAAGACTCAATCTCTTTTGGCTTAGTATTTATCCATCGAATAATATACGGATCCAAGATGCCATAAATACTCTATTTATTTAACTCTATACATACACGATGAATGTACCTAAATGGTTAAACAAAATTCAAATAATAAGTAAGGAAATACATAAATGATAATGTACTATAAATAATGATATGCATGTTCAAATATATACTTAAGTGCACCAAACTTGCAACATCCCTACGTCCAGCAAATTTTTTCCATAGATAAAATCTCGTACGTTACTAGGATAAGAATAGAAGAGCTCTACCGATGGACAATGCTCTAAAGGAAGAGAATACGAATCATCACTTTCCACAACCAAAACGTATAACGTGACAATTTTATTTGCGAAAGGATTCAATAACCCATTGACCTCTTTAGCGGGGGAAGCTGAACAATTTCTTCCTTTAGTGCTAGTATGACGTACAACATGTGTTTCGGGAACTTGATCATCAACATTATCATCATTTTCATTTGTACGTTGTGGTAAGGATCCACTTATTCTTTGCGACATAACATTCATTTTGAACACAATACATAATTGAAGGAAAATTGCGATCTAAACGCAGCGGAAAACAAAAATTTTCCTTTAGTGATCCTCACGAATGAGCATGGTCAGTGATAGAATCGTTACCTCTTTGTGGCGATTCAGATCTTTGATGCAGCGATCACAAGCGTTGATGAAGTGCAACGCCTCTACTCAGTCCACACGAACAGCTTCCGGTCACAGTGCTAGCTGCTTACGAACGGAATTATTTGAGTGAGAAAAGAGAATCAAAAACGAAATTGCATCAAGTGAAAGCTTCATCACAAGGGTTCCTTTTATAGACTCTCTTGTGGGCTGCGGGCTAAAACCCTAATTCACATGATCCATAATAATATTATATATTATTATAATAACTATTATTATAATAAATATATTTATTTTATTATTATTTTATAACCATTATAAAATAACAATAATTATTATTATATTATCCGAATTTCTATTTTTCACTTAAGTGCACCGTACCTTACGGTGTTCCTTTGATTTCTCTATCTCTCATCAAACTGTCCTTATGTGTGTGACCCTGTAGGATTTCGTAACGTTGGTAATTATATTAAATTATATATATTTAACATAATAAACAGTAAGCGGTATCTAGCAACACATCACTGCTACCCAAGTCACGAAAATGTCATGTGATCTGACAAAACCTTTTTCGTGATAATATATGTTTGTACAATTACCCTTTTGCCCCTATGTCTATATTGAACACAAGGCATACACTGTGTCATCCTTGTCCAGTTCAATATTGGGCCCTTAGACATTTCTCCTGTTATGCAGGATTGGCAAATTCCATCTAGGACACTCATGTCCCTCAGCATGCTTCGTGGAGTGCCCATCAACTGTCTTTATGATCATCCAGTTACGGATAATGTTTGATCAGCAATAAAGCACCCGACTCTACATCTAGGGTCCATAGTGGTTTCAGGTCGAAGGGTGGTAATACACCATTATCACCATGAGAATAACTTATGACACTTTGCATAACATACTATGTAGTATTCTCATAGCGGGTCAATCCGGTATAAATATTACTCCTAATATTTATACCTATGTCAAGACTTGATAACTCTTTATCCATGATCCATGAGATGTGATCATCAGTCTATCTTCATAATAGTCTCAATGCTTTTAATGTTATCCCACTTTGCAATAAAGCTTGACTACGGATATTTTAAGAATAATGTCTTTATGTTTAATGGGATCTCATGATTAAGTCACACTTAACATTTCATTAAACAGACTAACTATTCTAGGGACTTTATTATTCTGAAAGACAAACATAATAAAGAAATGCCTTTTATTATTAAACGAATAATCTGATACAAGTACCAAAAAGTATTGGCCTCTAGGGATTCAATAACCCATTGACCTCTTTAGCGGGGGAAGCTGAACAATTTCTTCCTTTAGTGCTAGTATGACGTACAACATGTGTTTCGGGAACTTGATCATCAACATTATCATCATTTTCATTTGTACGTTGTGGTAAGGATCCACTTATTCTTTGCGACATAACATTCATTTTGAACACAATACATAATAAACACATTTCTATATTTTCTAACTTTTCAAATAAAACATAATATATCATACATTTCATATAAAACACTAGCATTTCAGATAAAACACATACCACATATAACTCTTCTAACTTTTCTATGTCTTTCTTCCGATTTTCCCCCTCGGCTTCTAACATATTCCTAATGTCTTCTAACTCCTTCTCAACAACCGCAAGCTTTTCTCTTTGCTCTTGTAATTCGATGTTTTTAATGTTTTTTTATTGGACCAGAGAATAATCTCAGGCTGACGCCTTCTTCAATACCACGAACACGCGCACCATGCTCATTTGTTCAATAGCCTCGACTAGTATATCATATCGTGGTTCTGGAACAAATGAGCCTCCACGGACCTCATCAACCAACACATCCTACACAATATACATGATAATATTAATATTTTAATCACCACAACATTTAAATAATACATAACATATACACAACAAATCATACTTACAATTTTCTCAGAAACTTATTTTGAAGCATCTGATGTGTACTCTCCTTTTGGTCTTAGTCGAGCCCTCTTCTATTTCTCATGCCTTAACAATTGAGATGGGTTGCGATCACGACTAATGGAGTCCTCATCTCTCATTTATTTTTTTTTCCTCCATCATTTTTTCTTCAGTTTCCTGTAAACCCCACGAGACAAACTATGTGGGTAAATGTTTTTCGCTTTATTTTATATTCCTGCTTGACTTTTAGTCTGTTATAAACATAGTCAAAATATGATTAGTATCTATAAATCATTAGCATCAAATTATCAAGATAAATAAGACTAGTAATAACTAGGAATTTCTCATAACGAAGGCCCTTTGCAAATTTTTCCAAACCTTCTTTGAGAGAAAACTATACCTCACCCATGGGCGCTCAAGGCCAATCTTAGGCTTCATAATAGTCACACATGAGTCGTGACTTAAAGCTCCTCCAACACGTACAACATGACTTAACCACTGTTTTTAAGTGCTTATCACCATCCATAAACTCAAAGGTAAACTACATTTAAATCAATAAGAATGTATTAGAAATTATAAAAAGTCATATCGAAATGATAAAAAATAAAACTAATACCTTAACGTCTGTCCATATGCTATCTTTGACATCATCTGGCACTTGTTTCCAATCATCTACCAATATACTAACTTTGTTATGTCCAAGGAACACAACATAACTCTTAAAAAGAGAAGAGTATTCACCATCAATTACTCTATAATATGAATCAAACACGATAAGCAATTTGATACCAGATTTGTGGACTTTTGTTACTTTGGTAAGCATTGTGGCACCTCTTTGTGATCTTTTCTTTTTGATTTGAGTATCACTTGTCATAGTTTCATCGTTACTAGATGAAGAATACGATGAAGACAACATCTATTTTAAAAAGCAACAACAACCTCAACAACAACAACAACAACAACAACAACAACAATAACAAACTCTTTCATCTATTATCACATACACATTCAACAAAAACAACAATAAACTCTTTCAAAGATTATCACATACACATTCAAAAACAACAACAAATTCTTTCATCTATTATCACATACACATTCAACAACAACAACAACAACAAAATTCTTTCATCTATTATCACATACACATTCAACAACAACAACAAGAGATTAAACAAGTTTTATAACACACATTCAACAAGAACCAAAAAACAATGACAACAACAACAACATCAACAACAATGCAAATTGAAGTTTACTGTAGATGCACGGGAAAAAAATTTACGTACTATAAATGTGATAACTAAGTAAATGTGAATATTTGGATTGACACAGATATTGTTGTTGTTTTATTCCTCCTTGACGATGACGATGATGTTAGTGTTGGCATTGGTATGTTAGGGCTGAAAACGAACTAATGATGATGACGATGTCTACGGGTTGAAAAAGAATAATAAATGCAAAATGATAAATGGATGATGATGAAAGATAAATCGATGATGATGAACAATGATGAACGATGAATATTAGGATTGATATGGTGTTTCGTTTCTCAACACTGAATGTTAGGGTTGAAATGGTGTATCGTTTCTCAGCAAAGAATGACTATTGAAGAGGGAAGCTAGTTAGCTTGATAAAAATGAATGAGTGATACCACCACGATCAAACTTAAGAACCGTGACGATATGTTACTTACTAAATTAAATTTCATAAAGAAGCGCCAGTGTATTACAATTTAAAAAAAATGAAGGAAAAAAATGCCACAACGATTCAGCTACACAACCGTGATAGTATCACATTTATTTAAAAAATAAAAATAAATAAAAATAAAAAGGCGCAACTAAATGTTAAAGAAATAAAACATTTGACACGTCAATATATTACAATTTAAAATATTTAAAACAAGTCATAAAGGTTGAGTTACTCAACCGTAGTGGTATCAAATGTTAAAATTACAAAGGCACGGCTAAATATTAAAGAAATAAAATATTTGAGGATGCTGAGATTCGAACCCATGAAAGAGTGATTATATAACCACGGTCGTATGTTTTATTCGTGATTATATCATATCAAAATTTTCATAAGTAAATAAAAAAATTATCGTGCGCTAAATAAGACATATCATCATAGTGGAAGCCTAACCGTAGTAAAATTAGTGTTACTGAATGTATATTTTGTAGTAGTGCTTGGTAAAACTATTTCAGAAATCATGGATATCAGCCATGTAAACAAAGCTTGATCTTGAACTATCCAAGACTCATAGCTTTCATAAACAGTGTTAGCAATGCGATCATTTCAGTTTTAAACATTGGTGGAAATTATGGATTAACTACCACTTTGTGCAGTTTATGTGAGAGTATAACACCTTCTACTTGTTGATTCCAGAATAAGAAATTGGTTTCTTGAATCTTATTTAATAGTGTAGGTGCAAAAGTATTACTTTAATGTTGCTTGAAATGCTTGCACTTTATGATGCAAAGCCTGTAGTGAACAAATGCCAACCATTAAAGTTTATTTGAAACTATAAGCAGATCAATATTTTGCAAACAAATGAGCTTCTTTGAAGCTTGAACTTTTAACACCCAATGAAGAAGATAATGGTGAGAATAGCTTCTTTAAACCTGGATTCTACACTCAAGGATGAAGAAGATAATGGTGAGAATAGCTTCTTTAAACCTGGATTCTACACTCAAGGATGAAGAAGAAGAAGAAGAAGATGATGATGATGATGATGATGCAGAAGAAAATAATCCCCTTAGGCGTATGATACCATATTGGATTTTGATTACATATATATTTGGTTCAAAATATGAAAGAGGGATGAGAGAAATTTTAATTACAAAAATATTTAGTTCACAAGGGAAGATGAAGTATTTTTAAAAGCTAATTTTATTTTTTATCCTTGTAATTTTACCATAAGAATCATGGTATTTATCATTCATGATTCCAACACAAATTCATTAAAAAAACGTAATGATATTTATCATTTATACTTCGAACACGAATTCATTAATGAAATATAAATATTCAATATGAGAATATCATAAAATATTTTGTAAAGATAATTGAATATACAATTTTAAAAGATAATTGAATACAATAAAATCTAAAGAAAATTATTATAAATAAAAACGTTTAAGATAATTAAAAACAAACATCAAAATTAAAAAAATAAATAAATAAACTTAGACACATTTAATGAATAATAAGATGAAGACATAAGAATACAAAAATATAAGAAGAAGATAAATTTTGAACAAAATAGGACTTTTAACAATTTAATAAATTAAGTTTATATAAATAAATAAATAAATAAGGGTAAATAAAAGTGAAAATAATATTGATATTGAAAAAAAAGGGGGGAAATGGAAGTATCAATAGTCGTAACTTATGAGATTGACTTATGGAAGAAACAAACTTTTAACCACAAAAGAGAAAACTTCAACGTCAAAAAAGAAGAAGAGCAACTTGATTAAAAAAATTTAAATTTTTAATATTTTTATAAAGATAAATTATGATGTAAAAGAATTTAGGTCAAATTCGTCAACATAATAAATTATGTTGTAGCATCCCTCCCCTCCCATCAAAATATTCCAATTCGAGTGAACGAAAAATCACTTTGCGAAGGATTATGATCCCCTCAACTTACGTCCTCTCTACCCTAAAATATTAAACCAAACACTTTATTTTAAATGTTTTTTCTATTGGGTAAAATTGTATATTCATCCAAGTTCCACATCGAATTATAGGAAAAAAAATAGAATTTGAGTATTAATATAAATAGAGACAGTTAATTTTACTGTTCTACATACTAACAAAATGTAGTCTTTTGAGTGTATTGGGGGATTTGGACAGTTGCGTGTCTAGAGAAAAAAAATTATTTTCCGTTCAAAAATAGTTTGTTAACAGAGCTTTCTATTTTCCATTTAAAATTTGTTTATTAAGAGAGTTTGCAATGTTTCCATCCAAAAGTTATAGTTTGCAATGATATAAAAGAAGGAATTTGAAAAGAAAAAAAAATTATCACTTTCAAAGTGAGTTTTTTCATATAAGACATGTAACAAAATTGTATGAGGTTAATATTAAAATATCGATTTAAATTTATAATATGTTTATTATTTTAAGAGTTTAATAGATCTGCACTGACAGTGTAAAATAATTTTTTGATTTTACATGCATTCAATCTTGATATAACATATAAAAAAAGTTAGATAAATAACATAAAATACCAGTTAGAAGATAATATATTATGTAAGAACACCAACTTTGGAATAATTTTTTTTCTACACTTGCAATTCATCTCAGAGATTTGTTATAAGTTTTCATTATCAATGTGTTCGCAGTTTTCATGACAAATATTTTCATTATTAAAGTTTGAGTTTCACAAGATAGCGTCCAAGATATATATTGGTTGTGTTCACGTTTTTATTAGATGTACACGATTTCTTGTGGAATGATGTGTTGGTAATATCTTAAGCGTTAATAATTTATAAATATAAGGCATAGATTCGTAGTTGGTAACTGAGTAACTATACTCCCTCGTTCTTTTATAAAATCGAGTGAAAAAATTATTTCTTTTTTAATTAATAAATAAAATATAATAGAGACTTTTCCCTCAGTATTATAATAGAACCGAGATAATATATTACTTGCAAAAAAAATAGTTAATGGTAAAAAAAATTGAAAGCAATTTGTATTGTTTCATTTTTCAATTTTTTACAATTCACCACTTTTTTTGTGTGTTGAAATATTCAAACAAATAATTTGTATTGTGAAACAACAACATTACTAACAATTTACGATATGTTTAGGAATAAATTTTTCAATGTTGTCAACCGAGAAAAACAATAAATTATGGAGTGTGTTATTTGATTGATAACATTATAAAAGTTATTCTGAAATATAACAATAGCATTCTTAGAGGTGAAAACAACACCAACAAAACATTTGACGCCCAATAATCAGCCACATTAAATGCCAACCAACAAGCTCTTTTGAAAATTAACTTCTAAGCCTAAAATCAACTCAAAAACAACAAAAAGTTAAAGTTGTTAAAATTGTAAAATAATTTTAAAAAATAATGAGTACGTAAACAAACTTACAATATTCAAGTGAATACTATGTATATTAGAAAACATCAAAATACCTTAAAATATAACAAAATCAAAGTGATTGAAGTATATATGCATCAAAATTTGTAATGTTCAATCCTCTTGATTAATTTAGTAATGGATCTACTTTTTTAGACACAGTGAATTCCTCTTTAAGATTTTTCATTTGGAGACATACTTTCATATCAAAAATTTAAATATATATAGTACAATATCATGTAAACATAAATGGAACTCAAATAGATAACAAGTTGATCCCCAACACCATATAAAACACAACATTATTATGCATGAATCTTTAAATTCTCTGTAAAATATTCACTATCTCTGGTGTTAGGAATCCAAAATATCAATAGCAAATGGTATCAAAATATGTTAATTCTCTAAACAATACACTATTTGTAACGTGTGATGGCCTAATCCATCAATAGAAATAACTAGGAAAAAAAATCATGAACATGTACTACTTGCAAGCTACCAAAAATTAATTTTTGTCATGTGCTCATATCAAACTTTATTTTTATTACCTGAATAATTTTACTAAAAAGTACACTCACCAAAACATTTTGGGCTTTATGGGGACATTGTTTTTGCTAGTAAAAATGATAAGGTCAAAATTTAGGATCATATCATTAACACCATCAAAAACTATATTAAAACTAGAGTACATACAATGTATTCCTTTGTCTCTCAATATATGATTTTTTACATTTTAAAATTGGGGCCTAGAAGTCAAAAAAGTGATGAGAAAGCCTCTACTATCGAGTACAAATTCAATTCTCTAACTTTGATAGGTAATTAAACCATCATCCACTGAAGATTCTCGAGGAAACGGCCTCCCCCAACCACGATGTCTTCAACCACATTTCACAAATCTTTATCAAACCAAATAATTGTTTCCTCCATGTGATATGAGTCAATATTAATAGGGACCAACCCTTTGCAAATTATCCTTAATAATTTTTAAATTTTACAAATTGGTACCTTTAAATTTTAAAATTTGTAAATTACTCCCTATTTTTAGAATTTAAAATTTGACCCTAAAAATTTAAAATTTATAAAAATGATCCCAAAAATCTAACAGTGATTTATGTTAATACTTTATCTAAACAAAAGAATTTAAAAATGAAACGATTTCAATTGAATCATTTAAATTGTTTAGAATTTTAAATTCTTTATAATTTTTCAATTACCTCATCCAAATACACTCTAAAGTCACTAATTAATTTTCGACACGTGTTTATAGTATGATAGTGTATAAAAATTAAACTCAGTTAAATCTAATAAATATTTTTTTGTTAACTTAATTATTTTATTGAATTATTTAACTAAACATAGTAAGTTTTTTTAAAAAAATCATAAGTAATGATACTCTCAATTTCCTATAAATATTTAAAGAGGAGACACACTCGTATTGTATGTTGGGTGAGAATATGGATAAGAAATGTACTAGAGGGGGTGAATAGACCAGTTAAAAATTCTTTTGAAAAATAAAATGAAAATCTTTTATATGAGTTTCTAAAACAGAAATGATTTTACTTAGCAGAAGCAAACTTTAGCGTAAAAGAGATTATGATGATCAATTGAAATCAGTATGTAATGATTTAAGCAATAAATAACACAATTAAGATTGACACGCAAATTTAACAAAAATGTATAAATCATTAATTGTATAGAACAATTGACAAATTACACGAGAAGTGTGTTTTAACAAAAATAACAACAACACTTCATGGATTCTACAACCACGGTTTTTAGACTAATTTACAACAAGACAAATCGAAGTAACAATTCTAACAAAACCTACACTTTTACAATCAATCGCTACCGAAAGAAATCCTAATCGCATGTAATTCTAGAAAGAAATAAAAACAACCTAAATATGCAATGTTCTACGAATTTAAAAGGAGGGAGAGAGAGAGAGAGAGAGAGAGAGAGAGAGAGAGAGAGAGAGAGAGAGAGAGAGAGAGAGAGAGAGAGAGAGAGAGAGAGAGAGAGAGAGAGAGAGAGAGAGAGAGTACACCGAGATTTATATAATGGTTACCCATAGAAAATCTATTTATGCAACGTTCGTCCTCGCTTTGCGTCTAATCTAGTATATAATGGTTTCCCATAGAAAATCTATTTGTCTTCCAATAATATTTGTGACAAAGTTACAAGAGTTAGTACAATCATAATATCCAATCATAACGGTGAAAAATAAATTTCTTTACTCAAATTCACTTCTTAAATCTTCTAGTCTCAACAAAATATTCCTAAGTTTCCATCTGCAGAAATCTTTACTTGATTCCACATGTATCTTAAGCGTTGGTATGCTCGAAAATTAACTAGAACTCCTACCATGTCAATAGGCTTCAACACAACACTACCAAGGTCGAACTGGAAAGAAGAACCTCCTTCTTTTCTACTAGAATTGTCAAAACTGAAGATGAGAAAAACACAAGAAGGGGGATTGAATTGTGTTATACTTTTTCTTTATTTTTATAGCTCTAGTAATATTCTAAACACAAAGTATAGAATCTGAATCAAAGTTAAGTGATAGGAAGCGAATAAGGAGAAAGAAAGGAGAAGACACACAAAGTTATCATGGTTCCTCTTACAAATCGAGAGTAGTCCAGTCCCCTTGCACTTATAAGAGATTTTCACTATAATCATAAAAGATTACAATTTGTTCAATCACACAAGAAAGATATTTCCAATGCTCAAACACTAAGTAAGATACTCTTATGCTCAAGAATATAAGCAAGAGACTTCCAATTCTCAATCACACAAGCAAGAGACTTCTATGCCAAACACACAAGCAAGAGACTTCAATTGATTAAACACTAAGTAAGAGACTTCTAACAATCTACCTAACAGATAAAATATTGTTTGGAGTAATACACTTGATATACAATTAGAGGTGTAGATAAAATACATTTTAAGAAGACTCGTAAAACTTAGGGATTTCTAGAATATACACAAATAGGAAATCCTAAGTTAAAAGTGTGCTTATGTTTTAACAGAGTAATTCCTCTTTTTAATGTCAATGGTTCCTTGTTGTTCTTCAAGTCTTCAACTCCTCAAATAGAGAAGGAAAAGAGACGTTGGAGAGATTTCACAAGAGAGTATTTAAGAAGCTTGAATAGAGACGTTGAGATGTCTCTTAAAATGGTTAATATTGTTGATTGCTTGTTTGAAATCCCTCTGCTGCAAAAGGAATTATCAATTACATCCTAGTTATCTCCATGAGAAAAAGCTTAGGTTTTCACGTGATCATAATAAGACAAAGTAGCCTCAGAGTCTAACAGTGACATATCTGAGTCACCTTGGTCTTTGTGCTTTGACTGGCTTCAGGTTCTGATCATCAGAGGTCTACTTCTTCAAAGTTTGGTCTTTAGATGTTGACTTCTTTAGACTCTAGTCTTTAAATGTTGACCTCTTCAATGTCTAATCTTTAGAAGTTGACTTTTGATCCTTCAGATTTTGATCTTTAAGCTTCTCTTTAGATGTTCATTATTAGAACCAATACTAAGATTATTCCTGAAATTTTAGTCTATGGCTCTGCACACTTGAACAAATATTAGTATACACAATTGTTCTTTAAATACTTTGTTATCATCAAAACTTAAGAGATATGATGCAAACCAATTTTGTTCCAACAAAAACTAGTCAAAACACTACACGTTTAGCGAACCTCTAAAATATTAGACAAATCTTCAAAGAAATGTTAAAATCAAAAACAAATCTAATCAACAATCATGAATCTTTAAAGATAAGTTTTGAACCCAAGCAAAAATGGAAAAAAAAATGAGATAGAAGATGAAAGAAATCATTTGCAAGTGTTCACAAAAGATCCAAAACTCTTTTGAAAAATGAAAGAATATGTAGTTTGTGAGTTTTCAAATAAATATTGGAAGAATTCCTTTTCTAACAGTATAAAATATTTTGAGAGAAATATGATGTATAGGTGTTGGAGATCTAGCATATAAAGAATGAAAAAATCATGCTTGATTTGAGTCATGAGCACTTGTGTTTTTTATTCAAGTGGCAAAGTAGATTGGATCTAGACCTGTACATGTGAAAAACTATTTTGACCATGAATCGAGTCAAGGAAAATTTGTGATTCAACTGATGCATAGCTTGATTCGAGTCAAGACTAGCTTATGTTCGGCTCAAGCAAGCACTACTATGTAAATGCTCTTTCACCGCGGTTGGAAAAGAGATACAATCACATTTGACCAACTGTGGTAAGATAATAGGTGGTAGTCAGTATGCTACTTTTGACTGCGGGCTTGTGACCATGGTGATAACTATGGCACGCTCTACATATCACAACGATTAGCGCAAACAACAGTGGTGAAATATATTAAGGTCATGGGTTCGATTCTCAGCCATAGCATGGTGTATACAAATTAACACTCTGGATATCTGCAATGTCATCTTAATCAACCGTGATGAAATACTTTATTTTTTAATATTTTTATTTATTTATTCCATTTATGACCTTTTTTTTTAGTACATGTATTTTATACGCTATATTTTACCACTACATAACCAGCAAATTACGCATATCTTTGTAACCAAAATATGACTATAATATATTTCCATCAAACCTTAAATTATATCAAACATATATAATTACAAAATATGGCTATACCAAAATGTTCCAAACCTAAATAATATTTACATCCAACACAAAAATATAGCAAACTTATATTACAAAATGCCCAACATGTACGAACGTCTTTAAAGTCTTCTTGTGAGAATGGTGTATTATAGTTAAACATCTATATAAAATAAAATCAAACCTAAACATTTAAATGTTATATATATATATATATATATATATATATATATATATATATATATATATATATATATATATATATATATATATATATATATATATATATATATATATATATATATATATATATCATCCCAAGAATTAACAATGTCAACAGAGATAATATTTAACATGTATTTCATGACAAAACCCACACACTTGTATCCTCCTTTATGTTTCCTCCTCTAAAAATTCAAACATTTAATGAATATATAAGCACACATGCATGTAAGTATAGATAAATGAATCTTACAGGTAATCCACTCACCAAAGGCGTAAAAAATGCGGGCTTTTACCTCTAACACAATTCAACATATTTTTCCGCTCCACAACTCTGTATATTGAAAAGGATTCAAACATATTACATGCTAAGTTAAGTACAAATTCATAAAAAATATTACTAAAAATCTAATTTAAACTTACGTAGAAATAAAACGTCTCATCTTTGGTTTAAGTGGTTCACCTAAGGAACATAGCATAACCACCATATTCATAGCAATCATTGTTAGGAAAGGACTTTCCCAAGTTATTTAACTCATTGACTAAATGGAGAAAACGAGTCTGCATGGATTCTACGGACTCTCCGGGTTCCATATGAAAAAGTTCACACTCTTCTATCAACATATTGATTTTAGAATCTTTAACATCTTTAATTAATTTGTAAAGGACTTGAAGATTATTCCACATAGTTTGTGCGCTATTATAATGTGAGATATAGTAATATACTTTAGCGTTTAATATGGTCATAAGTATACTTCCCGCCTTCAAATCATACGAAGCCTTTTTGGTTTCATCACCTATCTAGTCTTTTGGGAGTTTGAGAGAACTATTGACTTTGTTTTGAGGAATAAAAGGTTTGTCGGTAATTGCTACACATAGATGCTTATCAACTGACATTAAGCGTATCTACCTGTTTTCCTTTCAATACGCATAATTTTCGCCTTTAAAGGTGGTGCTCGATTGTACACTCACTTCAAATTGTCGTCACCCATATTCCCAAACTTTTGAGTCACTTAGACCTAATTAATATACCAGATCTAAGGAAAATTGTTGGGTGAGAATATGGATAAGAAGTGGTCTAGATGGGGTGAATAGAACTCCCAATTAAAAAATCCTTCGAAAAATAGTTTGAAATTTTTTTATAAGAGTTTCTAAAACAAAAATGATTTTGCATGTCAGAAGAAAAATTTAGTGTAAAAGAGATTATGCTTATCAATTGGAGATTATGCGCAATTGAAGATGAAACTTAATGATATACACTAAAACCAAAACATATATTAAAGGCAAAACAACAAACCTATATAACATAGACATGCATAGTTTCCTCTTTAATGTAGTAGAGACATTAAACTTCATTATATATCTAAGTCAAAATGCTTTATTATTCAGGAAAGATAGATGATAATGAACATAAAACACTAGTGATATATTTTAGTTACCATAATGCTCTAATTAATTTAAAGTTGTTGAGCCCCATACTAAATTACATCCCAAAACATGATGAGGTGAATGTATCATGCATACATTTATTTTGGAAATTTTAGTTGAACAAACTAATATGTAAACGTATTGTGCACATGAAGAGGTAAATGTATCATACAAACTAATATATTCCAGCATAATATTAGAAAAAACTTTTTTTATGACAACGATTTCACTTCACATATCAAAAAATCAGGGTATAATTCCTGGACGTGCCATGTTTTTTCTTAAAAAGTATAAAATGTATTCTGACGGTTTTTTATGAACTCGATGGGTAAACTAGTTTAGTGTACATGATTTAAATCTCAACAACTTCAGATTATGTTGTCATTTAATTAAAATTGATGCCTTCATGAATATTTTATTTTTAATATAAAATTTAATTCGTCGGTTTTTTTATGAGAATTGAGGGGTAAACTAGTTCAGTGTACATGTTTCAAATCTCAACAATATCAGATTATGTTTTTATTTCATTAAAAGTGGAGTCTTCTTGAACATTTTATTCTTAATCTAAAAATATGTTGTTTTTCACCTCGATTTTGTTTTCCAACCGAGGTGAATTTATTTCTCTACTTTATATATAACTTTAGCTTGTAGAATTCAGTTTTACTTTCCTAAGCAACACAAACAGAACCCTAATGAAGATCCTTTAACAAGAGAGTTAATAAGAGTGTGGTATTTTGGATCAAACTCTAGTGTCGAAAAGGGTAGCTTGATATTTCAATAGGAGTTGTGCATGCTGTAGTCAAAGTCTGTTCAAGCATGTTGTCGAAATATATTAACTTGTAATTTAAGTTAGTATGTCGAATCGGGTCTTGCTTGTAAGCCCAATTGTTTAAGTTAGCTTATTCTCTAAGTTATCTTTTGTAATGGGCCTGTGTGTAAAATCCCATTAGGTTAATTAGTATGTTAGTTTTATTATAAATAGCATGTTAGTCTCTCATCTTTGGGTATGGTGCAAATCCTAATTAAGGTGAGAGAGGTTATTTGCTATTCTGTAACACTTGTAATCTTGTCTTAAAAAGAAAGTAAAGAATAAAAGCTTATAAGTCTATAAATAGACTATTTCTCTCAGGTTGTTGAGATAGGTTAATTGTTGGTATTCACTTGTAATCTTTGAACCCTTATTGAGTAAGTGAATAGTAAAACAGATTTAACCAATTTTCTATTATTATTCTTCCTTCTTCTTTCCCTTTTGTAAAAACTAATAAGGTTTCTTGTGTTTTTTCAAGAAACTCAATCTTTTCTCATAACTTTGTTTTGTTATTGACGACATCGTTTCACAATAAACTGGTGCGGTGAGCGTGGAGGAGAAGATGTTGTTAATAAAGTGTGAGATTAAAAAATTCACTAGTGTGAATGATTTTAGTTTGTGGCGCTTGAAGATGCAAGCTCTTCTTGTTCAAGAGGGTTTGTTAGAAGTGTTGAAAGGATTAGAGATGATGAAAGCAAGTTGGTTCCCTTGTTTTTGTAGAGTTTGTTCCAAGGTGGAGATTTGTGGTATTTTGGATCGAATCTAGTGTCGACAATGGTAGCTTGTTATTACGACAGGAGTTATGCATGCTGTAGTCAAAGTTTGTTCAAGCATGTTGCCAAAATATATTAACTTGTAATTTAAGTTAGTATGTCGAATTGGGTCTTGCTTGTAAGCCCAATTGTTTAAGTTAGCTTGTTCCCTAAGTTAGCTTATGTAATAGGCCTGTGTGTAAGCCCATTAGTTTAGTATATTATTTTTCTTATAAATAGCATGATAGTCTCTCATCTTTGGGTGTGGTGCAAATCCTAATTAGGGTGAGAGAGGTTAATTGTTGGTATTCACTTGTAATCTTTGAACCCTTATTGAGAAAGTGAATAGAAAAACAGATTTAACCAATTCTCTATTCTTCTTCCTTCTTCTCTCCCTTTTGTAAAACCTAGTTTCTCGTGTTTGTTTAAAAAAGTCATATCTTTATCTCATAACTTTGTTCTGTTATTGACAACATCAATTCACAACAAATAGAGCCCTAAACAACAAGAGCCATAAACACATATCATCTTTAATACAAAGATGATATGTGTTTAGGGATCTAGTTTCTTCTTCAGATATCTAAATCATTTTCTTTCACTTTTTATTCAGAGATCTGGTACGTCAAGTATTACTACTCATATTGTTGTTGTTGTTGTTGTTATTTAAAGATGTTTATTTTATAGGTTTATTGATGATGTTGTTTGAGACAGCCTATGTCCCATTAGTGGAATTCTAATGAAACCTTATAAAAATACAGAAAAATTTGAAATTTTTAAAGGACAATACTTAATTATTTAAAAACATACTGTTTCACATACATATGCTTCAAATATATTTTACAGAGTTTGACACCGTTAAGACTAGCGGCCTTGCCACATAGATAAAACATAAAATAAAAGTACAGAAAGGAAACCAAAAAGAAAGCATACCAAAAGGGACCTCCTAAGTCCAACAAGACTGACACTTATACTGACTGTAGTAGTAGGGATGTGATTAGCGTTTGACAAAACACTAACAGCTCCCAATCTAGATGTTATAGTAACACATCTCCACGTCACTTCATATCCTTTCCTTCTGAGTTGTCGGGAAGTACGCAAGATTCGAGCTCATCGTCTGATCGTCATAAAATAATCCAAAATGCAAAACAAAAATGACACAGGGCTAAGATTCATGTACAAGTTTAAAAGTGGGAATGAATGTGTAAAATAATAATATATATGGAAACCATATTTATACAAACAAGCGTATCTTATACCCACAATTACATATACTTTATTTATTCTAATGCATCCCTGAACTATATGCTGACTCAGGCCACTAAACGCTGTCAATGATATCTATCCCATTTACCAAGATCAGATATCACTAGACCACATGCCACCAACGTACTCCCAATTACCAAGAGCTACGCCACCTAACTTCACATGGAGCCTAGGTGTTATAAGTCGATCGTCCCTGAGAATTCAGGCCAAGAACCTTGTCTTGCCTAGCATGCATAGATAATAATCCCCGTCGGGATTGCAGGCGACTGATCAACCTCGTGCGTCCCATACCGCACGGCGGTGGACTTACACATTCCTTAATGCAAGTCTATATGATCACTCACTCATCTTGTGGCAACTCTTAGCCATAAGTATTAAGTTAATAATGGGGAATTATCGTATCAACTTTTCAAGTTATACTTATTATCTAGATACTTAGGTTGAGTACCAAATCCATCCAATGTCTTGCCATATTTGATCTTTGTCCTTACATAATAAGTTCAGTTTGTATAATGGGTAATTGTATGGTTAACTTCCCAGGTAAGAGAGGTGGACTGTAAACGGCATAGTCGACCAAGTCTTTCCTTAGCCAGAACCCAACCAAATATAACTACTCATTGTATCCAACTTTCCTTATGTTAATGGGGATCAATTACTTAATATCTAGCAATGTTTTTCTCTCATTAACCGATTATTTCCTTAATCTATCAATCACAATCATTCAAGTATAAATAAAATAAACAATTATAAAATTAACCGAATAATGCAAGCACAATACAATACCAAATTGTCAAAGATTATTCCTATGATAATTAATTAAGGCCGGCGTAACCTCGCCTAGTGATTTGTGAAAATCATTATTTGAGAATAGGCTCTCCTTAATTATTTATCGCTAGTAGGGCTTAGGTCACCACTACACACATATATATTAAGTTATTTTACGCTAACCGTCCCAATCGTATACGAAATCTTGCCCCCACCTTTTGTTGAGTGTTGTTGAAAGTCCACAAGTGTTGTCTTCGATCTTTGCCAAGAACCTAATTTACGATAACCGTTGGATTGTACGAAATTTATGAAATAATTAGAATATAATTTATGGTTAATTGAACATAATCCCGTTATAACTTGAAATATTTATTTATTTAAATATATCATAATAACCTCCAAAATAATTATTAAATTCAAATATAAATTATATTATACCTCCTTTTGAATTTGTTTGTTTTAGAAAATTGTCAAGAGTATATTTCTAATAACATTTAAATTATAATAAAATTTGGGCATTATAACGACTTAAAATGGTAAAATTTATTTTGGACTTTATAAGTTCAATATATCGACGTCTGAACGGAATTTGCATAGAAAATTTAAAATAACCTTTATATAAATAACATAATTAAAATAATATAATTAAAATAAAATGGACATTATAACGGCTTACCGATTACTTATGAAAATGATTTGGGCAGAACTTTGACGTATAAAACTCCCTTGAAACTTTAGAAGAACTTTTACCACAAAATACTCTAAAGGTTACGAACCGATATCGTGGGAACTTCGATAACTAAAACTAATATTGCTATATGAAGAAATTAGAGAAGGAAAGAAGTAAAGAAGTAAGAAAGATGATTTGTGAATGAATGAATGAAAATGGGGTGGAAGAGACCCCTATTTATACTAGTTGTAAAATATTAAAATAACATAATTTATCATCTTTTGCCCATACCTTCCAACTTTTCAACTCTTGCTAGTAAATATGTCTCTATCAAATATTTACTAATCTTTCATCAATAGTGCTTTAGGTGTTCTAGTATGACTTTGTGAAAATAATTTATGACAAAGGTATGGGAGCTTGATTTCATGACATAATATTATGTAGGATATTAATAGAAAATGAGATATATATTTCTTTTATAAAAAGTAAAATGTTAATAATATTAATAATAATAAAAATAGTAAAAAGGATAGTTATTTGATATTTTTATTGTCTTAAGATTATTTTATTTATTAATTGGTTTATAGAGTAAAATGATAATATTCAAATAAAATAAAATCAATTAATAATAACAAAACAAGAACAACAATAATGATAATAATAATATGAATAATTAATTAACTTAAAGTTAAGGGTTTTAAGTACCAATTTAAATTTCAAAGTTTAGTTTATAAAATGAAACGATGATATTCAAATTGAAGAATAAAAGTAATAAATATAAAAAGTAATTAATTAATAAATTAATTATTATAAGTGTTAGTTTCAACATTTAATTTTTAATAACTAGCATTGTTAAAATCTCAAATCTAACTAGATATATTATTTAGTGTATGGAAAAATTAGGATGTTACATTACCACCCCCCTTAAAAGAAATTTCGTCCTCGAAATTTAGCGTACCTAAAACATATGTGGATACTTCTGACGCATGTCTTCTTCTCTTTCCCAAGTAGAATCACCAGTTACATCATCCCACACGACTCTAACCAATGGTATTTGCTTTCCACGAAGTTCTTTAATACGATGATCTAAGATCTTGACAGGTATAGCCTCATATTCCAAATTATCTCTAAGTTCCACAGTTTCAGGCTCAATGACATGTGAAGGGTCCGGATAATACTTCCTCAGTTGTGATACATGAAATACATCATGAAGATTAGACAAGTTTGGCGGCAAAGCAATGTGATACGCTACAGGTCCAATCCGCCGTAGAATTTGAAAAGGCCCGATAAACCTTGGTGTTAACTTCCTAGTTTTGATTGCTCGTGCAATTCCCGCCCTAGGAGTTACCCTAATGAACACGTGATCTCCTGCCTCGAACTCCAAAGGTCTTCTCCTCTTATCATTATAACTCTTTTGACGGTCCTGTGCTGCCTTCATTTTTTCTCTAATAAGTTTAACCTGATCTGTCGTTTGTTGCACGAATTCTGAACCCAATATTTTATTTTCTCCAACCTCATACCAACATAAAGGTGTACGACACTTTCTTCCGTATAATGCTTCATATGGAGCCATGCCGATACTTGAGTGAAAACTATTGTTGTAAGTAAACTCAATCAATGGTAAGAACTCGTCCCAACTTCCTTTGTGTTCAAGAGCACAAGCTCTCAACAAATCCTCTAACGATTGAATCGTCCTCTCAGACTGGCCATCCGTTTGGGGATGATAAGCTGAACTTAACCTCAGTTTTGTTCCTAACTCTAAATGCAACTGATGCCAAAAATTTGATGTGAATCTGGGATCTCTATCACTGACTATACTTGAAGGTATTCCATGCAATCTAACAATCTCCTTTACATATACCTGAGCTAGTCTCTCTAATTTAAACGTCTGGTTGATGGGAATGAAATGTGCACTCTTTGTCAACCTATCAATGATCACCCAAATTGCATCATGTTGTTTCTGAGTCTTAGGCAAAGCGGTTACAAAATCCATGGCTATTCCGTCCCACTTCCACTCTGGAATATCTAAAGGTTGTAGCAATCCGGCTGGCTTCTGATGTTCAATCTTTGCCTTCTGACATACCAAGCAACTTTGAACATATTCTGCTATATGTCTCTTCATTCCAACCCACCAAAACATTTTCTTCAAGTCTTGATACATCTTTGTGGCTCCTGGATGAAAACTCAACTTACTTTTGTGGCCCTCTTCCAAAATCAACTTTTGAATATCCTGATTTTGAGGTACACACAACCTTTCTTTAAACCTTAGGATTCCATCACTCCTTATGTTAAACTCTCCATTTTGACCATTTCTTATATTTTCCTTTATGCTCACTAGACGGTCATCAAGTTGTTGTTCATCTTTGATCCATTTCAGAAATTCATTAGACACGACAATAGCGCCTATGAATATACTTCCTTCATTGTGATGTACTCCTAAGTTTAAATCCACGAATTTGTCAATCAACTCTTCTTCCTTCAACATCATTGCAGATACATGAAGTTTCTTTCGACTCAAAGCGTCTGCTACAACATTGGCCTTTCCGGGATGATATTGCAACTCAAAATCATAGTCCTTCAAGAATTCCATCCAGCGCCTTTGTCTCATGTTTAAATCTTTCTGATCAAATAAATGCTTCAGGCTTTTGTGATCACTTAACACAGTGAACTTTGATCCATAAAGATAATGCCTCCAAATCTTTAAGGCAAACACAATTGCCGCTAACTCTAGGTCGTGAGTTGGGTAGTTCCTCTCATGCACCTTCAATTGTCTTGATGCATAAGCTATCACTTTCCTTTCTTGCATCAACACACACCCAAGACCTTGATATGACGCATCACAATACACATCAAAATTTCCTAATGGGTCTGGTAAGATGAGTATTGGTGATGAAGTCAATCTTTCCTTTAGCTTCTGAAAACTTTCTTCACACTCTTTAGTCCATTCAAAGTTTTTACCTTTCCTCGTTAACTGAGTCATGGGCAAAGCGATCTTTGAAAATCCTTCAATGAACCTCCGATAATATCCAGCTAGTCCAAGAAAACTTCGAATCTCGCCAACATTCTTTGGACTCTCCCACTTTGTTATTGCTTCGACTTTACTTGGGTCTACTGCAATACCTTCTTTACTAATTACATGACCAAGAAATTGTACCTCCTTCAACCAAAATTCACATTTCGAGAATTTCGCGTACAATTGAAGGTCCTTTAATATCTGTAGCACAATTCTCAAATGTTCTCTGTGCTCTACCTCATTCTTGGAATAAATCAGAATGTCATCAATGAAAACTACAACAAATTGATCTAAGTATGACCTAAAGATCCTATTCATGTAATCCATGAATACTGCTGGAGCATTAGTCAAACCAAATGGCATAACTAAGTACTCATAGTGTCCATAACGGGATCTAAAAGCTGTTTTTGGAATATCATCTTCCTTCACCCTGATCTGATGATATCCAGACTTCAAGTCAATCTTTGAGAATACTGATGCTCCTTTTAACTGATCCATCAAGTCGTCGATTCTAGGCAAAGGATACTTGTTTTTCACAGTGGCTTTATTGAGTTGTCTGTAATCCACACAAAGTCTAGAAGAACCATCCTTCTTCTTCACAAACAAGATTGGAGCTCCCCATGGCGATACACTTGGTCTAATAAATTCTTTCTCTAACATCTCGTCTAATTGTTTCTTTAACTCCGCAAGCTCTGAGGGTGACATTCGATAAGGAGATATAGAAATTGGTCCAGTTCCTGGAACCAAGTCTATAGAAAATTCCACTTCCCTAACCGGTGGTAAACCTGGAACTTCTTCTGGAAAGACTTCCGGGAATTCACAGACTACGGGAAAATTTTCCACACTAGGGGTTTCTCCTACTGACATGGAGAATAGCATCATAAAACTTTGAGTGAGGGTTTCAGCTTTGCTGATTTCTCCACTATCTTCTCCAAATGTAAAAATTTTCTCCTTGCATCTCAAGTTGACATCGTTGGCTGATAACCAATCCATTCCTAAGATGACATCTAGGTCTTGTAGCGGGAGTACCACAAGATCTACTAAGAATCTTCTATTTTCTAAGATTATTGGACAGTCTACACAGACTGAATAAGTTACCATTCTTTCTCCCGAGGGAGTTGTGATAGTCAACTTACAATTTCGAATCCCAAAAATTCAGCACAAGAGGTAGATATAAAAGAATGTGTAGCTCCTGAATCGAATAAAACTGATACCAACTTATCTCCAATTAAACACATACCTTGAATTAACCCAGCTGACTTTGAGATCTCAGCTCCTCTAATTGTAAATACTCTTCCTGTGGTTGGCTTATTTTGATTCTGAGGTCTCTGACCAACACTTGGGCCTCCATTTCTTGCTCTCCCTATGTTGTTATTGTTTATTAGGCCGCTCCTCTGGCCTGTTGGTTGACTTTGTCCTTGGGGACAATCTTTGAGAAAGTGGCCTTTCTGACCACAGCGAAAACAAGTTCCAATATTTCTATTTGGACAATCTTTGTTAAGATGTGCCCCTCCACAGCTGTAACACTTGAACATTAACCTTCTAGAATCCTGGTTATGATAAGGTGTAGGCCTTTGATATGGCCTACCCCCTCGTTGGATTCTTCCTCCGTGGCCTCGGTTAAAGTGGCCCTTGTGATTGTTGTTTTGGGTTGATCCTCCTGATCCATATTGATTCTTCCTATTGTCAATCCCTTCCAACTCCAGACACCTTTCTACTAGCTCACCAAAGCGCATAATATGCAGAGGTAAAACTGCCCTCTGGATATCATATTTCAATCCATCTTGATACTTTTCACACATCCATTCTTCCCTTGGATGCAAGCGGTAAAACTCAGAATACTTTAGCAAGGATTCAAACTTCCTAGTATATTCTCCCACCGTCATCACACCTTGACGTAGATTCTGAAATTCTCTCTCCTTCTCTTTCCTACATAACTTTGGAAAATACTTCCCCAAAAATTCTTCTTTGAACAAGGTCCAATTGATTTCTCTTCCTTCCTCTTCCAATAATCTATACTTTCCTCTCCACCAAGCTTCAGCATCGCCTGTCAGCATGAATGTTGCATAACCAACCCTTCTATTCTCTCTACAGTGAGTGAAAGAAAATATCTTCTCCATTTCTTGCAACCATTTCTCAGCACCCTCCGGATTAAAGTCACCACCAAACTGTGGTGGTTTTCCTTTCAGAAACGAGTTCAATCCTGTATCCTCATGCACCATTTCCCTTTGTTGTTGCTGAAAGAGTTGATGATCTCGAGTGATTTGCAGGATTTGAGCATTTTGTTGTGTTTGAACTAACACAGCTGCAGCAAGTTCACGAACATCTCGAGTGTCAGCTTGAGAGTTCGTTCCAGTTTGGGAATGATCTTCTCGTCCAATGGGAATGGTAGGTGCTCCTTCAGGAGTAACTTCATCACTCGCATTCCTACGTATACCTCTAGTAGTGCCTCTAGCAGCACTCCTACCACGCCTCGCACCTCTGACGTTCTGAACCATAACTTCCTGAAAAGGAATAGTTATTAGGTTCAATCATTCACAAGACATAAAGAACATAACAATTATGTATATTTATATCCCAATGAATGATTCATCGATAAGGATTTTTATCAAGTCTCCCACAGGCAAGGGATAATTGTGTCTAAAATGTTGAATTAATATCTTAAATATAACTAGAATTCAGGAAAACATAATCAACATTTAATGTATAAACAAAAATGTATCAATTTATTTAATAACAACGATTACAAAAATCGTGACCATGTCTCATTCAAAAACCTCTACTTGTAAACCAAGCTAAGACTAATAGTGGTAAAACTATAATTATCATTATTGCTACGAAATCTTTACCTAATTCTTCATGCTTGATGATACCAATAACAAACAAAATAATGACAAGAAGAGTGATGAATAAAAGAAAGGATTTAGCCATTTGAAAGGTATAGATAAATATTTAGGAATTGATATGAAAATAATGGATGGGTGTGAAGTATTTATAAAGTGAATTTTGTGAAGTGTCCGTTACGTTACCGTTGGGTTTGTGACCGTTGGGGAGGAAAAATAAAGTGTGCTAAATAAGTTTCCTAGACCATTATACTAGAAGGCTCTCAAGATGAAGACTCAATGCACAGAAGAAAAGTTATCATCCAGTTTGGAATCCAACTTGATACAGTCAGTATAATTCTAGACACTTACGGTCCGAGCTGAATCGACCAGCTCTGATACCATTAAATGAGACAGCCTATGTCCCATTAGTGGAATTCTAATGAAACCTTATAAAAATACAGAAAAATTTGAAATTTTTAAAGGACAATACTTAATTATTTAAAAACATACTGTTTCACATACATATGCTTCAAATATATTTTACAGAGTTTGACACCGTTAAGACTAGCGGCCTTGCCACATAGATAAAACATAAAATAAAAGTACAGAAAGGAAACCAAAAAGAAAGCATACCAAAAGGGACCTCCTAAGTCCAACAAGACTGACACTTATACTGACTGTAGTAGTAGGGATGTGATTAGCGTTTGACAAAACACTAACAGCTCCCAATCTAGATGTTATAGTAACACATCTCCACGTCACTTCATATCCTTTCCTTCTGAGTTGTCGGGAAGTACGCAAGATTCGAGCTCATCGTCTGATCGTCATAAAATAATCCAAAATGCAAAACAAAAATGACACAGGGCTAAGATTCATGTACAAGTTTAAAAGTGGGAATGAATGTGTAAAATAATAATATATATGGAAACCATATTTATACAAACAAGCGTATCTTATACCCACAATTACATATACTTTATTTATTCTAATGCATCCCTGAACTATATGCTGACTCAGGCCACTAAACGCTGTCAATGATATCTATCCCATTTACCAAGATCAGATATCACTAGACCACATGCCACCAACGTACTCCCAATTACCAAGAGCTACGCCACCTAACTTCACATGGAGCCTAGGTGTTATAAGTCGATCGTCCCTGAGAATTCAGGCCAAGAACCTTGTCTTGCCTAGCATGCATAGATAATAATCCCCGTCGGGATTGCAGGCGACTGATCAACCTCGTGCGTCCCATACCGCACGGCGGTGGACTTACACATTCCTTAATGCAAGTCTATATGATCACTCACTCATCTTGTGGCAACTCTTAGCCATAAGTATTAAGTTAATAATGGGGAATTATCGTATCAACTTTTCAAGTTATACTTATTATCTAGATACTTAGGTTGAGTACCAAATCCATCCAATGTCTTGCCATATTTGATCTTTGTCCTTACATAATAAGTTCAGTTTGTATAATGGGTAATTGTATGGTTAACTTCCCAGGTAAGAGAGGTGGACTGTAAACGGCATAGTCGACCAAGTCTTTCCTTAGCCAGAACCCAACCAAATATAACTACTCATTGTATCCAACTTTCCTTATGTTAATGGGGATCAATTACTTAATATCTAGCAATGTTTTTCTCTCATTAACCGATTATTTCCTTAATCTATCAATCACAATCATTCAAGTATAAATAAAATAAACAATTATAAAATTAACCGAATAATGCAAGCACAATACAATACCAAATTGTCAAAGATTATTCCTATGATAATTAATTAAGGCCGGCGTAACCTCGCCTAGTGATTTGTGAAAATCATTATTTGAGAATAGGCTCTCCTTAATTATTTATCGCTAGTAGGGCTTAGGTCACCACTACACACATATATATTAAGTTATTTTACGCTAACCGTCCCAATCGTATACGAAATCTTGCCCCCACCTTTTGTTGAGTGTTGTTGAAAGTCCACAAGTGTTGTCTTCGATCTTTGCCAAGAACCTAATTTACGATAACCGTTGGATTGTACGAAATTTATGAAATAATTAGAATATAATTTATGGTTAATTGAACATAATCCCGTTATAACTTGAAATATTTATTTATTTAAATATATCATAATAACCTCCAAAATAATTATTAAATTCAAATATAAATTATATTATACCTCCTTTTGAATTTGTTTGTTTTAGAAAATTGTCAAGAGTATATTTCTAATAACATTTAAATTATAATAAAATTTGGGCATTATAACGACTTAAAATGGTAAAATTTATTTTGGACTTTATAAGTTCAATATATCGACGTCTGAACGGAATTTGCATAGAAAATTTAAAATAACCTTTATATAAATAACATAATTAAAATAATATAATTAAAATAAAATGGACATTATAACGGCTTACCGATTACTTATGAAAATGATTTGGGCAGAACTTTGACGTATAAAACTCCCTTGAAACTTTAGAAGAACTTTTACCACAAAATACTCTAAAGGTTACGAACCGATATCGTGGGAACTTCGATAACTAAAACTAATATTGCTATATGAAGAAATTAGAGAAGGAAAGAAGTAAAGAAGTAAGAAAGATGATTTGTGAATGAATGAATGAAAATGGGGTGGAAGAGACCCCTATTTATACTAGTTGTAAAATATTAAAATAACATAATTTATCATCTTTTGCCCATACCTTCCAACTTTTCAACTCTTGCTAGTAAATATGTCTCTATCAAATATTTACTAATCTTTCATCAATAGTGCTTTAGGTGTTCTAGTATGACTTTGTGAAAATAATTTATGACAAAGGTATGGGAGCTTGATTTCATGACATAATATTATGTAGGATATTAATAGAAAATGAGATATATATTTCTTTTATAAAAAGTAAAATGTTAATAATATTAATAATAATAAAAATAGTAAAAAGGATAGTTATTTGATATTTTTATTGTCTTAAGATTATTTTATTTATTAATTGGTTTATAGAGTAAAATGATAATATTCAAATAAAATAAAATCAATTAATAATAACAAAACAAGAACAACAATAATGATAATAATAATATGAATAATTAATTAACTTAAAGTTAAGGGTTTTAAGTACCAATTTAAATTTCAAAGTTTAGTTTATAAAATGAAACGATGATATTCAAATTGAAGAATAAAAGTAATAAATATAAAAAGTAATTAATTAATAAATTAATTATTATAAGTGTTAGTTTCAACATTTAATTTTTAATAACTAGCATTGTTAAAATCTCAAATCTAACTAGATATATTATTTAGTGTATGGAAAAATTAGGATGTTACATTGTTGTTGTTGTTGAGTCCCGTTATTGAGACCCGAAACCCTAGAGGTTTTATGTTGTTGTTGTTTTTGTTTTTGTCTAAACAGATTTATGTTATAGGTTTATTGGTGTTGTTGTTGTTGGTGTTGTTAATGAGACTCGTTGTTCATACCCTAAAGGTTTTATGTTGTTATTGTTGTTTTTTAGACTCGTTATTTTTGTTGTTGTTGATGTTATTGTTAACGTTGATGTTATTGTTAACGTTGATGTTGTTGTTGTTGTTGTTGTTGTTGTTGTTGTTGTTGTTGTTGTTGTTGTTGTTGTTGTTGTTGTTGTTGTTGTTGTTGAGTTTTAGATTGATATTGATATTGCGTTTATGTTTTTTGCGATTCTTTGTGCAACTCTCATCTTGTTCCGTCGAGTTGAGTTTATTATATCTAATGTAAATTGTTTGTTTCACTAACCCCTCTTTGAAAATATAACCTATTAAATTTATTTTGGAAATAATAATATGAAAAATTACGTTGTATTTGAAACATATCTTACACTGATTAATGTTTTTCAGCATTCTGCAACTAATCGTTCATCTCATGTTTTTTTGTTGTTAAAATTTCTCCAATACTTCTAGTTTTTGTTCAACTTTCTTCCATAATTGTTGAATAAAGAACTTGAAATATTTAATAGATTTTAACCATGAAAGAACGTGAGATGAATGATAAGTTGTAGAATGCTTGAAAAACAGTAATCAATGTAAGTTGTTCTTTAAGTATGACACAATTGTTCATATAATTATTTTTCTAACCAATTTTTTAGACGTTATATGTTTAGTTATGGTTTAGTGAAAGAAGTAATCCGCATTAGATTTAATAAACTCAATCGTATTTTAGCCGTCAGTTTTATGTCAAAACAAAGGTTAAATGTGTTATACCCGTCAGTGGAATGTCAAAACCAAGGTAAAAGGTGTTTTCTCCTTTTAAGAATTCCAAAAAACGATCTCTCTAGGAATCGAATCCATGTGAAGAATAGTTTACCCCTAAATTATTTCAAAACCGAGGGATAATGTGACAAGTTTTCATGACACCCTTCGTTACAACGCATCTGTAATTGAGGTTGAATTCCCTTTGCGACCGATGTTAGATGTGTTTTTTTAGTAGTGAAACTATGAATTATAGTTATTATTGAGAAACAAATGTGAGTTATGTAAGTCTCGTATTGTTTGGAAAAATGAAGGTTGAGCACATTATAAGTGAGAAGACCCATACAAACACTGTCTTAATGTTTTTTTTGAATATGTGGCGTATCTCTCACTTGTTTAGGCGAGTCTTTGACTTTTAGGTGAGTGTTTGATCTAATGTGAATGTTTTCCTATGATGGAACATCAGTGGTATCAAAGTCAGGTTCGAATAAGGGATCGATTCTTTGTATTAAAAATCTTTCTAACGTGGTGGTGGTTACCGGGTGTGTCTCGTTGAAGTACTTGTGATTTGGTAAGGGCGTCTGCCAACAAAGACACAAGTATTTGGATGAAAGAGCTTCAGTTTGAAGGGGAATTGTTGAAAAACAAGCGTAAGTTGTGAAAGTCTCATATTGTTTTGAAAAGTGGAGGTTTAACATTTTAGAAGTAAGAGTACCTATATGCTCATTACCTAAAAGTTTTAAATGAATATATAAAATTTGTATCACTTATTTATGTGAGTCTTTAACCTTTCGATAAGTGTTTGACTCAACACAAATGTTTTAGATAAGCATACAAAACTAACTATTTGAAATTCATACTTATAAAAACAAATTTATTCAAATATTTTTTATTAATTATTTATACAAAATTAATAATTTGAAATTCACATTTAAAAAAACAGACTCTTTCAAGTAATTTTGATTTACCTCTTGTAGTAGTCTGTTTTTACATTATATCAACAGTAGTCTATTTTTTTTGATATATCAATAACATCATTAACTTCTTATATAAAAAGTGTCTATTTTTTTTTTTCATGAGTGACCATTCCTATGATAAATCTGATAGTTATTTGATATAGAATGTGAAATTTGAATTGTCACTGACCAAACTTGTTTTCGGTGTTTTCCGAGTAACATGTAAATTACATACTCTTTAAACATAATTAAGTAATGTGTATGCACTTGATTATTTTATAAAATTTAGTTGAGCAAATTTATTTTGTATATTTGTTCTCTGTTAAATTTGTTATCATTTAAATTCATAATGGTACGCATATAATGTGAGTTTATCATTTTTTTTTCGTAAAATTATTTTTTCATTTTAAAATTATCTTTATTAGATTTTTTATTCAAATATTTTGACAAAAAATTATAAAATGATGTGACATAATACGATTGCTTAGAATAATCAATATGTATAAAATTAAAAAAAAAATCACACCCATAATAATTTCAATTTAAATTTTATTTATTTTAAAATTTTATTAATATATATATATATATATATATATATATATATATATATATATATATATATATATATATATATATATATATATATATATATATATATATATATATATATATATATATATATATATATATATATATATATATATATATATATATATATATATATATATATATATATATATATATCCAATGATATATCATACTATTTAAAACATACCTAAGATATAGCTGTGTCAATAATATTAGGAAGGTATCAAAATAAAAACATATTTTATAAAATAAGAAAATCAAATTTATTAATTGATAAAATAAAAAAAATCAAATTGTAAATAAATATTAAAAATATTAAAAATATTAAAAATTATTTTTTATTTAGTTATTTTTAATGATTGTATTTTTTTGAAATTAGTGTTAAAAAATGGTTCAAAGTAATCATAAAATTAAAAAATAAGAATGAGTGTATTTGTTCTAGTTTTGTGAGTTGAATATGGATGTAATGACATAGGAATAAATATAAGTATTTTTCCTTTATTCCTCTAATTCACTTTTTTACCTATTGTCTAAGTATTTTAGTTTATAAAAGAGACTGATTAACTAATAGTGACATGCTAAAATATTAACACATTTTATATCAAAGATGATTTTTTCTCGTCTGTAATAATATTTATATTATTGTATATATTTTATAATTAAGTTTCTATATGTTTATTTTATATGTTTTTCGATAGTTAAGTATGATTTTTAAAGTTAATAAATACAACATTACTTATTGTTTTAACAATAATATCTATATTTATTTATTGCAAAAAAATAAAATAAAAAGTATATAATTAAATTTTTAAAATAAAGCTCATAACTTTTACAAAAATAATAAAATTTGAGAAAATGAATAATATTGACCGTGTAAATTATGTTTATATTGTCAACCAATGACAATCATAAATTCCATCACATCATATTGATATTTTAAAAAATAATTAATGACTTGATAGATTGTTAATTTTTTATTAGATGACAGTGTATCAATATATATCAATTAAATCTATAAAATTTAGTAATGTTTTGATTTGTGTAAAAAAATAATACATAAATATTGAAATACTTTCACTTATCACATATATCATTCTCTATAAAATCAATTTAGAGGTTGTGATATCGTAAAACATATATTCTTTTTTATTATTATATAAATAGTCATGTTAGCATCATGTGATAAAGTTAATGTAATTAACATTTTAATAATTTTGTATGGATATATAAATTTAAAATCTAACTGTTTAATTAATATTTTTGTTGCCATTTTGATTGATCTAATATATAAAATTTTATAATTTTTTATTTAAAACATTATTAAATTATTTTATATGTCAAATGCAGGTATGGTGAAAACATTCGAAGAGAAATGCACGCAAAATAAAAGAAATTTAATAATTCTCAAATGTTAAGTAGTAATGAGAAGGAAAATATCAACAATAGAATTTCATTCATGAAAAAGAGGGAGCACCATAAGGGAAATAAGGGATAGAAATCATGTTATAATGTTGGGATAGTTCAAGGGTCCAAACCCTTATTTATCTACTAAGTTGCATAGTAAGCTATTATACATGATTTAAAATTTGTCATGACTAAATTATGACTAAATTTTATCTACTTAAGGAGCTTTTTGAATGCAAATTAAATTATTACACAAAATTTAAAATTCGTCAGTCTTAAATTATGATTAAATAAAATTTTATAAAATATTTATTATAAAATAAGATCTTTACCTTTTTGTCACAATTAAATCATGATTAACCTATACAAAACCTTTAAAAACATAAATATAAGATGACACTCCTTATTTATGCATAATGCATAATACATAGTAAATTTACTACATAGGTTCATTTTTTCAATCTAAGGATTGGATCCTTATCATCCTACATCTTATATGTATGTGTATTAACTATGAGTAAAATTTTTATATGAATTAAAAAAATAGATGTAGAATAGTTGATCCAAATAAAAAATTCCATACGTCTAATATTAAAAATTTTGGATTAAGATATGATATACATTTGACTTGTGTAGCTGATTAAAATTTAATAATGTTGTGGAATTGATGTTTTGAAATAAAATATAAACAATTTTTTTTTTAGGTAAGAAATACACAAGGGTTATGGTTAATAAGAAAAAACAACAAGGATTGGTTATAACTAATATTATTTACTTTCTATTTAAATCAAATTACAAATACTCAAGAATAACAAATAACCCTTTCACCCTAATTAGGATTTGCCACACCACACTTAAGATGAGAGACTAGTATGTTATTTATAATAAAACCTAACATACTAAACTGATAGACTTTTTAACAATTACCCATTACACGCTAACTTAAACAATTGGATCCTTAACATAAAGCTCAGTTCGACAATTACATACTAGAACACAATTTGACTACAACATGCAGATCTTCGACAACAACATGTGAACAAACTTCGACGACATGCTAACTAGAATTCGATCAAATATCTCACAAATCTCCATCTTGGATCTAACTCTAACATCAATAAACAAACTAATTTTCTTCATGCAGCTTTATCAACTGCATACAGTGGAAAAACTTGCAACTGAGCAACGTCTTGGTGATCATATCAGCAACATTAAGATCTGTCGAAACCTTCAACACTTATACTTCTCCACGCTCGATTACCCCTCTAACGAAATGCAGCCTTACATCAATATGTTTGGTTCACTCATGATAGTTTGAATTCTTTGACAGATGTATTGCATTTGACTATCACATTTAACAGTGACAACTCGACCTTGAAGTTTCAGCTCCTTTGCAAAACCTTCAAGCCACAATGCTTCCTTCACAGCTTCAGTTAGGACAATATATTCCACTTCAGTAGTTGATAATGCAACAACCTTCTGAAGTGTTACTTTCCAGCTGATTGTTGTCCCAAACATAGTGAACGCATATCCAGAAATAGATTTTCTAGAATCCATACAACCTGCATAATCAGAGTTGACATATCCTTCGATTGTTGCTTTACCATCTTCACCCAAGGTTCCATCATAAATTAGGACTCTATTTAGAGATCCATTTGTGCACCTTAGAATCCACTTCAATGCTTGCTAGTGAGCCTTTCCAGGATTCGACAAGTACCTTCTTACAAGACTTACTGCATATGCTATGTCAGGTCTAGTACAAACCATAACATACATCAAAGAACCCATTATATTAGCATATGAAATGCTATTCATATAAGCTCTTTCGACATCAGTATTGGGACATTGACCTATACTCATCTTGAATTGAGGGGTTGTCAGAGTTGCAACAGGCTTTGAATTTGACATACCATACTTTTCGAGAATCTTTCGTAGGTATGCCTCATGAGATAAGCATAACTTTGATTGCTTTCTATCTCTTCGGATGTTAATCCCAAGAATGCTAAACGCAACTCTCAGGTCCTTCATGTCAAAATCCTTATTAAGTTCAACCTTCGCCCTCATTACATCTTCGACATTGTTGCTTGCTATTAGAATATCATCCACATAAAGCAACAACATAACAAATGAATTACCAGGTCGAAATTTGAAGTAAACACATTGGTCGAACTGACTTCTAATGAAACTTATATGTGCCATGTACTTGTTAAAACTCATATTCCACTGTCGAGGAGATTGTTTTAGTCCATATAAAGATATATTCAGCTTGCGCACATAATCTTCCTTCCCATTTTCGATATACCATTCAGGTTGCCTCATCAGGATTGTTTCATCTAGATCACCATACAAGAACACATTCTGTACATCAATCTATTCTAGTTCAAGGTCGAATTGTGCCACCATGGCAAGCAATATTCGAATAGATCTGTCCTTCGCAATAGGAGAGAACACATCATTGAAGTTGACACCTTCTTTCTGGGTGAACCCCCTAGCGATCAATATTGCCTTATATCTCTTCGACGTCACTCCTTCGATTCCTTCCTTAACTTTGAAAATCTATTTACAGCTAACTAATCGGGCTTTAGCAGGTTTCTTGATCAGTTCCTAAGTGTTGTTATCACGAAGATGTTTCATCTCATCATCCATGGTCTTCGTCCATTCAGTCTTCTTTCGACTCCTCATAACTTTTTTATAGTCTCTAGGTTCTTCGTCTAGAACCTCACTTGAGGAGATTAAGGCATAAGCTATAAGATTTGCATACCCAAGTCTCTGAGGTAGCTTAATGTTTGTCATCAACCCGTCTCTTGCTAGCAGGTAGTCATTATCAGTCTCCTCATCTTCGACAACATCTTATGCAACTTCTTTGACTTCATCTGGGATACGCAATTCAGCATCAACATGCTCCACCTCAACAAGAATTTCTCCTTGTTCCAGCTCTTCGTCAGCATCATCAGTTTTCTTGAAGGTCATCTCACCTTCACTGAAAACTACATATTGAATGGTGGTACACCTCTTGTGACCTGGCTCTAGGCACCATAGCCTATAAGCTTTGATTCCTTCAGAGTATCCCATAAACATGCATTTCAAAGACTCTAGGTTCGACCTTGTCTTGCCTAATGTGAGCACATGCCACGCTGCCAAATACTTTTAATTTGTCGAGACTAGGTGGATGTCCCGACCAAACTTCTTCAGGTGTCTTCATATCTAACATAGTCAAAGAACATTTGTTTATCAGATATGTTACTATCAGAACAACCTCAGCCCAAAACACCTTATTTAATCCATCACTAGTCAACATGCATCTGACTCTTTCCAAAATAGTTCGATTAAACCTTTATGCCAACCTATTTTGTTATGGAGTATTTGCAGTAGTTTTGTACCTTGCAATACCTGAGGCAGTACAAAAACTGCCGAACGCCTCATTACAAAATTCAAGGTCATTGTCCTTTCTAAATATCTTGACCTTTCTGCCAATCTGATTTTCAACCAGAGTCTTCCGACCTTTGAAATTCTCAAAAGTTTCATCCTTAGTCTTCTATATGAATACCCATAACTTCCTGGAATAAGCATCGACTATGGATAGAAAATACCTTACTTCTGAATATGATGGACACCTTGCAGGCCTCCAAAGATCAACATGGATATAATCAAGGGATCCATGAGTTCTTTGTTTTCCTTTGTTGAACTTCACTCTGCGAGTTTTTCCAAGTACACGGGGTTCACCAAATTTCAGCTTTTTGACTCTGTCTCCACCAAGCAGATTTTGTTTCCCCAATTCGACCAGACCCCTTTCACTGACATGGCCCAATTTCAGGTGCCAAATTTTTGTCTTCGACAAATGTTTCGTAGATGCGACATTTGTCGAACCACTTACAACTTCAGCCTCAAGGGTATACAAGCCTTGTTTCTTCATGCCCTCAAGACTTCCATTGACTCCTTCATGACTCTTAGGATATTTTTCTCTCCTTGAAAAACATATCCCTTCCTGTCGAATTCACCAAGAGAAATAAAATTTCTCTTCAAATCAGGTACATACCTGACTTCAGTCAATAACCTTATTGACTCATCATGAAGCTTGAATCTCACAGATCCAATTTCTGCAATTTTGCAAGCTTTCTTGTTTCCCAGCAGCACTGATCCATCATCTTGATCACAAAGCTCCTCGAACAATTCTCTATTTGGAGTCATATGCTAGGTGCAACCTGAATCTATAATCCACTCTTTTCTTGAGTCGCTGCTTGAAACCACATGGACATCATATGAGTCAAAGTCATCTTGAACAATCGTTGCGTTGCCATTATCCTTACCTCTATGACCTTTTAGGCATTCAGGGCACACCTTTCTTGTGTGACCCTCCTTATTACAAGGATAATATCGAATACCAGATGCTTCGCCGCTATAAGACTTCTGTTGACTTTTACCTTTCTTCTTGTCGAACTTACCATCCTTTTGCAACAATTTTCGCTTAACGGCCAAACCTTCACCCACCGTCGAAGGTTTATGCTCCTTTCGTTCGTTTAGGTCCTTATAATACAAGTCTGGTTGAACTTCTTCAAAGCTTAGGGGCTCCCTTCCATACAGGAGAGTTTCTTTGAAGTGAGCATGTGTTCTAGGTAAAGCGCACAACAACAATAGTGTTTGATCTTCATCATCGATCTTCACATTAAATATTTTCAAGATCAAGAATCAGCTTGTTAAACATATCCAACTGCTTAGCCAACAATTTTTCTTCACTCATCTAGAATGAATACAAAGCTTGCTTCAAGTAGAGTCGATTCACCAGAGATTTGGTCATGTACAAACTTTCAAGTTTCAACCATAACCCCGATGTCATAGTCTCCTTTGAAACCTGTCGAAGAACCTTATCACCAAGGCTCAGCGATATTGAGTTGTAGGCTTTCTCTATCATGACCATCTTTTTCTTTTCCGTTAACGCAACGTCCATGGCTGCCTCTCCCTTTAACGCTTCCAAGCAACCCTACTGAATTAGTAGGGCTTTTATCTTCAAGCGCCATAGACCGAAATCGTTCACTCCGGTGAACTTTTCAATCTCATACTTTGTAGAAGACATCTTCCTCCACGCTCATTGCATCAATTTTTTGTGAATTGATGCCTTGAAACAAAGTATAAACGGTTTCTTTATAGGGAAACATACACAAGGCTTAGGTTAACAAGGAAAAATAAAAAGGATTGGTTATAACTGTTATTCTTTACTTTCTCTTTAAATCAGATTACAAGTACTCAAGAGTAACAAATAACCTCTCACCCTAATTAGGATTTGCCACACCACACTTAAGATAAGAGACTAGTATGTTATTTATAATAAAATCTACCATACTAAACTAACGGAGTTCTTAACAATTATCCACTACAAGCTAACTTAGGGTACAAACTAACTTAAACGATTAGATCCTTAACACAAGCCTCAATTCGACAACTACATACTAGAACACAATTCGACTACAACATGTTAGCAAACTTCGAAGACATGCTAACTAGAGTTCGATCTAATATCTCACAAATGAGATTACTATTCTCCTTATGCTAATATGAAATTAAAACTCAATGCAGGTTCAATCGACTTGTATTATTAAAAATATTTAGGTGACATAGAGACATCTCCATTGATGATAAGTTTTAAAACTGAAAAAAAAATTCGGTCGTTGTCAATAGACAAGTTGAAAATAAAATTATGTAAAAGTTGTTACAACACATAATATACTCTCAATTAACCTAGACTTCATGTACACTCACACCCTCCAACACAAATATTTAACTACATCTCACAACACTCTAATACAAAAGTGAGAGAACTAAGAAAATCAAATACAAATTTAAAGTGCTTTTGACTTATATATTTTAGAATGAAGAACTTGAATTATATATATAACTTTGGATTCCCTCCTCTTCTTCAATCCATGTGCTTTTACACTTAAAATCTAAGGATTAATTTATGAATCAGATAAAATTAAGGGACTAACAATATTGTAAAATTATTATCTTGATTGAAAAATTTGAAACTCATTTTTAGGTGACACAAGAGTCATTTCTTGTTTGCTCATATTTCTAGTCATTTGGTGTCCATCCTTAAGACCTATATCTTCTATTAAGGATTAAGGGACAAATTTCCAAGCTCAGACACCCCATGAACTTTATCTTGTTAGAAAAAGTTTGGTTCCACAACTATTTTGAAGTTTTAGTGATAACAAAATGTAAGAGAATAATTTTGTACTCTAACAAGTTTGTTAAATGTGCAGAAAAAATTGAAACAGAGTTTGACTTGGATGATGTCCAGACTCTGAACCAAAGAAAAGAAGCATTCAAACAAATCAACTCTGATTTAGCAAAGTCATCGTTCTAAACAGATGTTATGAAGAACGACTATGATATAAAAGCTCAGAGTCTCATAACCAAACATTCAACAACTCTTTAAAGCTATGAGTTTTGTCTCCATCGTCGAAAAAATAATAGTTCAACTAGGTATGGCAAGAAAACTCGGACCCGACCCAAAATTAACAGGAGAAATCTGATTTGATTGGGTGCCGGAAAACCCGGTTTGTAATTGTGAGTGTGGGGGCGGTGGGATGCCACTACCCGTCCCGCACCCACCCCTGCCCCGTCCGATCTTATGGTATTTACTTTAATACCCATATTTAAATTATTTTATTACACATTTATTCACTTTTGGAGAAGTAATTAAAAATTCTCATTAGTCATTTCTCACCATTCACTCAAACCCTCATATTTAGAAACAAGTTTATCATTAAAATGGTCAAGTTTTTAATAAAATTATTAATTTTTATTACTATTTAAAAGAAATTATTTTTTGCGGGTGGGGGCAAACCTGTTTCCATCGGGAGTGGGTCTGGGTGATAAATTTTTACCCCGGACTAGGTTTGGAGGCAGAGGCAGATCTGTAACAGGGAGGCGGGTGCGGGGCTAGCTAAATTTGTCCTCACTCCGCCCCGTTGTCATGCCTAAGTTCAATTGAAGGGGAGAAATAAATTTTTCTTAAAATGATACTTTACTCTTTTTTCTTTATTAGATTTTTTTCCACTGAATTTTTTCTAACAAAATTTTAACAAGGCATATTCTTTATGGACGTCCAAGAGAGAGTGTTATAAATATCATGGTTATGGATGTTTATCATTTAGGAGATTTCATATTGATTTTCTATCTATGACACATATCCTATAAATATGACTCACATTGTATTTTAAACCCTCACTCAAAATAAAAATAATATAATAAAGTTTTTTTTATTGTTTTGTTCAGTTTTATGATATATGGGGATCAACTTACTTCAAGAGTAAATCTTTTTAATTTACTATAGATCACAGTCTTTAAATTGAATCTAATCTAATGGTTAATTAAATAAAATGATAATCTAACCATTAGATTAGACTCAATTTAATAATTATGATTTAGAGTAAATTAAAAAAACATATTCTTGAAGAAAGTTGATCCCATATATATATATATATATATATATATATATATATATATATATATATATATATATATATATATATATATATATATATATATATATATATATATATATATATATATATATATATATATATATATATATATATATATATAATTTTTATTTTGTACCTCTATGGCGTGGTTGTGACACTTTTGTCACCTAAGACGGCCATGAAACCCACATGTCTCTTTATTCTCCTAACAAAAATTTGTTCCAAATCCATCTTGAATAGTGGTTCATGGAAGAAATCATGTTGTTCACCAAAATTCAGAGATACAATCAATCCTCATAATGGGATAATAAATTCTGAGTTGAAACCAGTTCATAACTATAACAATAATTATATAGATTTCGTGAAAAACAAAAGTAAAATATACTAAATTGTGTTTTTAAATATTTGGTGAAAAATTTGTAGTAATTAAAGTAATAGTACGAATATTTTAATAGAAAGGAAAGGCATGGACTCTATCATAGTCGGCAGGGGCATTCAAAGGACAAAAGGCAGGACATAGTAAAAATGGAAAAAAAAACTATTAAGTTCCACCTTTCACGCAAACAAAAAACCACATCATAGAAAAATGTTAAATTATTAGTACTTGTTAATACTATTAATTAATTAATAATAATTATAAGAAGAGTGAAGCTATCTTTTACCTATGGTTTCATAGGAGGCACTATAGTCTATTTATATTTTTTATATTAAAAAGATTATATTGGTTATTAAGACAGAAACACTAAGACGTCTTTGTTTCTTTTTCAAAATTTAGATAAGAATAAAACTAATTATTTAATTTAAATTATATAATAAATTTTAAAATAGTATTGATAATTTTCAAGTTAGTAAGATATTATAAAAAAATCAATGAGAAATCAATCGAGATAAAAAAGTTTAAGATATCATTGTAGTTATTATATAATATTAAACAATAAATTTATTTTTATTATTATTTTAGATTAATTTAATTGAATTCAAAATTACAATAACATTTGTGTATCTCATTAAATTTTATTGTAAAAATTTGTATACAAATTTGATATATTTTGATGTTATCTTTAATTTTTTATATATATTAAAATTGTTTTACAAGTTTTTATTAATACATTTATTTTTATCGAATACAAATTATTTCAATAATATAATATAATAAGATAATGAATCGTCTTTAATTAAAAATATTCTTTTATGTCATTTTGTATCTATCAGTTTGAGTAATAATTAATTTATCAAACATTCAAATTAACTTATCAGCTATCAATTATCAACTATCAACTATCAATTATTAGATAGTTTTACCAAACAGAACCTAAATCAACTTTGAAATGAGGTTTTTAGAAAATTAATAACAATAAAATTTATATTTGAAATGATATTTAATGATAAAATTTTATTCCTTATCATTAATATTATTTTAATTAATTAATTTTTCTTAACTTAATTATAATTTTGATCCCCTATTTTATTTTATTTATGAAAGTTATCTCTCTATTTTAAACTTAAACAATTTTGATCATTTTTTTTTAAATTTAAAGTTTTGGTCTCTCTCATACTTTTGCATTTAAATTTAACGCTCTATTTTTATATGATAAGATACCTATAAATATGATCAATCATCCTATATAAATATAATGTTGAACTTTATATATAAAAATATAAGTTAAAAAATGAATAGCTTATCAATTTTTATGAAAAATATGAGAAAGGAATTAAAGTGGTTTGAATTTAAAATAGGATGATCAAATTGTTTGAATTTAAAATATTATGACTAATTTCATTAATGAGATGAATTTGGGGGATCAAAACTATAATTTAACAATTTTTTTAGTATTTTACAGAAAAACAACAATAAAATTAGTGATTTTTAAAACTAATTAATTTTAAGAATAATTAATAATAATAAAATAAAAAATAAATTCATTTATCATATGATTAATTTTCTCTATTGTTAATGTTTGATGTCTTGCATGAATAATCTTATCACTATAATCCCACGATAAATTAATAAAGCCACTATAACTAATTCCTCGCGAAATAGTTCACTAATCACTAATCGGATTTTCATATCCCTAGTCTACTAGCGTAAGTAGGATTAGGCTATGTACATAACTTTAACTCCCAATGCCACTATCCGGGGTCTCCTATTCTTATTCAACCAGCGTAAGTACCACAATTGCCCTAGGTCCAACACATAGACTAATGGTCAATATTCCTTATGTGCCCAAAATTAATTTAAAAGAGTGTCTCACATAAAAAGCATTAAGAACAATAAGTAATTGCATAGAATTATAGATAAAAGGATTCATACAAAGTCAAATCAACATATTACCCAACAATATTGAAACAGGTTCATCATGCATAACCTTACCTATAGAAAATTAGTTACTCATAATTCAACTTACAATACCAAATAATAATAGGTTTGCATAAGAATTCCCTTAAAGAATTGGCCTCCAATGACTTCCAATGCTCTCAAAATCACCCTTGATGCTATTAAAATCGTACTTCCAATGCCAAAATTTGTGACCCTTACAAAAGTGCAGAAATTTCCCTAAAAAAAGCTCAAAACAAATCTGAAAACGTCAGAAAAAGCCTTGAAAAAGGAAACATCGCGTGTATTATACCTGCATCGTGCGTGCGATGTAGCTAGTGCATCCATATTGCGCACACGCGATGTTGTGTGTGATTATTCCAGTAGCTGCACGTTTTTGCTCCCTTTTTCACCTAAAATTTCACTAAGTCCAATTTTTTCACACTTAGCTACTTTTTCCTCAATCTTTCACTTGTTTTTTTTTTCGATTCTTCGCCTAATTTCATTCAATGACAGACTGTCATTGGTATTCTCACCCCTGTTTGTTTGTCTTTGTTGTTCTTTACGCATGTGGTGTAGATACTCAGGTAGGCGAGCCTTAGCTCCTATTGTGTTTTAGAGGATGACGTAGTAGCCTTCTTCGTCATTTATCATTTTTTTATTTTATTTTAGTTTCTGTGTGTTGCTTTGATAGTGTAACATTGTGATGAATGGCCTTTCTGTTTTGTGTTCTAAGAGTTATTGAACTGTTTCATTTATGATTTGAAAAGAAATTGATTTTTATTTACGAGAAAATTAAAGTTGAATTGTTATTATTTATATTTATACTGCTATAATATGATATTTGAGAAAGATATTTATGCTAAGAAAATGAGAAAGATATTTCGGAATCTTGTTGAAATTGAACTCGAGGAGGGTGATTTCTCCATGGATGATATTGACTCACTTTCACATTATTTATTGTCGAAGTTCGAAATACCACCAATGTGTTATATTGATAAAGTGATTTTGTGTTTCATGGAAGTTCACCAACATAACCAACGGTTGGTCGAGTTGTCATTAAATCCACTAGGGGGTACTAATACATTAGGTCATGGAAAATATGGTGTAAAACTAAGAGATACAAATTAGAAAATTTCTCAAGACTTTCAAATAAGATATTCCCCAATTAGTCTTTAAATTCATGCTGGCGGGAAGAAGACATGTCTTCCAATGTTAGACATGTTATTCTCTTTCATAGTACTACCATAATGAGATACTTGTGAATTACCAATTTATTCTACTACTATAGGTTGAAGATTAATTTAATTATGTATATATTTCACCACAAGTTTAGCCGTGCTAAAAATACTAGGTTGAGAATAACGAGTAAAGAGTACACATTGTATATAAAATAAATGACCTAGGAAGGTTTTACTATTGTATTATCGACTGACTTTGTTGGGAAAAAACAAACAAAGCATAGATAAAAAATGAACACAATCACACACAAGAACATAACATGGAAACTCCAAAACCGGAGAAAAAACCACGACCGCTGTTAATAGACAACCAGAGAATAACACTATGTGAAAATTGTTACAACACATAATATACTCTAAACTAAACCAGACCCCCAGTAAATCCACACTCTCCAAAACAAATATTTAACTATATCTCACAACACTCTAATACAAGAGTATAAGATAATTGTTGTAAATGTGCCTTAAAACCTTTGTTGATAAAGAGAAAGAAAACATATTTTGGAGATTTCATTTACCATAAAAATCGAAAGTTTTAGAAAGTCGGACAAAGAGTCAAGAAAAGAAAAAAATCAGTCGGTGAATAGTGACGTCCTTATGATGAATAGTATTTTCCGTACGGTGAATAGTGTTGTCAAGTTTTCGGGATTTTTTTCATTCGGCCCATGGATCCATGTGATTTTGGGTTTTGTTTGTTGGATATTTGCTATTATAAATATGTATTTCTTATATGTTTGGTGTGTGACAATCTTAGAGTTTTTACCAACAAGGGAGACCAAGGGTTTAAAGGTATAACATAGAGTTTCAGCTATGCACAAAGAAAATCTTGGATTACACCTTGGGTTTGAGTGATTCATATATTAAGAGTTGAAGAGGTAGAGAAACACTTGGGTAGAAAATAAGGTTATTTTTGAGCGCCTTCAGGGTTGTTCTTGGTAACCTGAAGGCGAAAGCTATTTTCTTGTAACTCATTTGTAATCTCTTGTAACAACTTTTTGAGTATAGTGAATTGGATAGTTGCTCTCTCCCCTAGAGTAGATCGTTTGATCGAACTAAGTAAACAAACCTTCAGTTTTTTCTTGCCTTATTATGTTATATTATCTATGTACGGATTATTATTGTTGAACACCATTTATTTTGGTTGTTATTATTCTTTGCCTCACAAATTGATATTGAATTTTGTCGTAATTCACAACAAGATTCACAACAAGTGGTGCGGTGAGCGTGGAGCAAAGAGATATTGTTAACAAGTGAGCACCATGGTTAGTAGATGGAAGATCGAGAAAATTTCCGGTAACAACAACTTCGGATTGTGGAAAATTAAGATGCAAGCAATTTAAATTCAAGAGAAGTGTATTGATGCTTTAAAGAGTGAAGAATTGATGCCTACTGGGATTACACAGGTACAGAAGACCGAGATGGTGGATAAGGCAAAGAGTGTCATTATCTTGTGCCTTGGGGATAAAATTTTAAGAGAAATCACCAGGGAGCAAACTGTGGTTGCTATATGGGAAAAACTTGAATCATTATATATGACAAAGTCTTTGGCTCACAGGTTGTATCTGAAACAATAACTCTATTCATTTTAAATGGTGGAGAACAAATCCATAGTTGAGCAGCTCATATAATTTCACAAGATTATTGATGATCTTGAGAATATTGAAGTGAAGATTGATGATGAGGACAAAGCTTTGCTCCTATCGAGTTCATTACCCAAATCATTTGAGAATTTTAAGGATGCCTTTCTTTATGGTAAGGAAGGTACTATTACTTTGGATGATGTCCAGAAGGCGGTGAAATCCAAAGAATTTTTAAAGTAAAAAGATTTGAAGATTGAAGATAGTGGTGAAGGTTTAAATGTGTCAAGAGGAGGTGGTGAGTGTAAAGGGATGTCCAAATCAAAGAGGTCTGACAAGTTAAAGGTAAAATGTTTTAATTGTCATAAAATCGGTCACTTTAAAAGGGTTTGTCCTGAAAGAAATGTCAATGAAGATTCTGTTCAAGCTGTAGTTGCATTGGGTGAGGAAAGTTATGAGGATGCCGATGCACTAGTAGTATCAAGTTTGGAAAATGAAGATAGTTGGATCATTGACTCAGGTTACTCTTATCATATGTGTCTAAGAATAGAATACTTTGAAAATTTGAAGATGGTGCAAGGTGGAGTAGTTCGCCTTGGTAATAATAAGGCATTCAAGGTTCATGGTATTGATACGGTCAGATTTAAAATATTTAATGATCGTGAACTTATTATTCATAATGCGAGGTATGTTCCAGAACTCAAGCGAAAATTGTTATCTATAAGTATGTTTGACGATCTAGGCTATTATACTAGAGTTGAACGTGGAGTGTTGAAGGTTTCACGTGATGAATTGATTATTGCTAAAGGGTCTAAAATATGTGGTCTATATATTTTAGAAGGTTCAAATGTTATTATTTATTCATCGTTAACTAGTGGGGGCTTTCATGACAAGGAAGAGCTATAGGATTTGAATTTAAGGCGTTATGAATGCCTTGAGAAAGTTTCAAAGGAGTACAATGAATTTTGCAGAAATCAAGGGATAAAAATGCATGTTACCGTTGAGTTGTTATTGAGTTTTTGGGGAAGAGCTGAGGTTAAAACAACTTACTTGGTTGGTAGAGAATTTCTTCAGAAGAAGAATAGTGAAAACCAAGGGAGAAACTTGAGAGAAACTATAACGGAGAAAACTCAGCTTGAGGTGGTGTTTCCTACTATGGATGCTAGTGTTGAAGCGGTAAAGCAGCAAGCAAAAAATATTAAGTACCCAGTTTTGTCGTCTCCACAGGGATTAGTGCGATATGAACGCCGTTCAACGGTTTCTACGTTTCTAAACTTATTGTTCAAAAGTTTAGGTTTAAAAGGTTCAAAGAACCATAGATAAAAATAGAAAATATAAAATAAAGACTGAAATATAAACGGAGCCTTGTTGGGATTGGATTTCATCAATTGATAACACATGCATTCTTCTGATCAAATTAAACACAACACAATCATTCGTCTAAAATCCTCACGTATCACTCACGACAAAGCTTATCTCTAACGCGGCGTCGAGAGAACAACTGTGTTGTCTCATTGGTGATCTCTCACCTAATAAAAACACAACACAAAGCATTAAGATCTGATACTCACACAAATGCTAAGCCTAAAACTATCTCTAGCATTTAGGACCTAACAGGCAATCATTCTAGATCCAGACCTAAAAAGTATATCTCTATCACGATTCAAATCAAAGATTAACATGTAAACAAGAATGAAACCCGTATCAGATAAACAATTGTTTCATATAAAATACAATGATCAGAATACGTACACACGCTTAACCCTTTTTACATGTATTCATCTAATCCGCCAAATGTCGATGAACATCGTTCTTCATCACTATTATCACATACCCACACAATATCATATTGATCCTACCCATGCTACCCATGCTACTTAATCAACACAACACCATAAAGGATAAAATGAATATCAACTTCAAAACCATGTCAAAAGTTTGTTCATTGATAGAAGAAGATCTGAGATCAAAGATGTGAAAAGGTTTTGTCAAGATCCACAAATACATAATCAAAGATAATCAACCAATAGAAAATCCAAACTAGTTCACAAACATATATTAGATGAAATACATAAGGTATCAAAAGATTACAACCAAACCCCAACAAGAGATCGAAGATCTTACCTGTCTTTCTCTATTTGTATCAACACATCTTTGACTTGAACTTTCAACAAGTCAAAAAATATTCCATCAATTTTCTCTAGCCTAAAGTGCACAGTGGAATTTTTTTATTGCAGCTCAATAACTCTTTCACAACACTACCCTTCTTTTCTGGTGGAGAAGATCAGACAAAACTGCAACCACAGAGCATACTAAGAACACTTATCGCTAGATTGAACCTAAAGATTTGATACCTATTGTTGAAAAAAACAAATAAAACATAGAGAAAAAAAGGAACACAATCACACACAAGAATATAACGTGGAAACTAAAAAATCAGAAGAAGAAAAAAACAACGACCGTTGTCAATAGACAGACAGAGAATAACACTATGTAAAAAATTTTACAACACATAATATACCTTCAACTAACCCAGACCCCAGTACACCCACATCCTCAAAAACAAATATTTAACTACATCTCACAACACTTTAATACAAAATCATAAGAGAATAAAAAAAGTCAAATACAAGTTTAAAGTGTTTTTGAGTGGTCCATCTTAAAATGAAGAACTTTAATCTTATTTATAGTCTTGAACTCCCTCTTCCTTCACAAAACTAAATGTTGTGAGATTTTAAAGAATTTGTATCCTATATATAGCCTTGAACTCTTTTTTCATTCACAAAACTATACAATATAAAATTTTTTAACATGTATATTTTCAACCAACTCCATAAGACTTTGGATAATAGTATCTTCCATACTTTACCTCTTTTGAGCTCCTTATGGAGTTGGTTCACAAAATAATTTACAGTGTCATATTTGAACTAATTTCAAATATTATTTAGAAATCCATCAAGTCTCACTACACTTTCATCTAATCATATCTCTAAACAATCCACACCGTTAATTCACCACATGTAATAATAATATTCAAAATTCAAATAAAAATAGAACACTGTTTTCTTCTTAAGTACCAATTTGGACCTATACTCATATTCAACATACACTACATCATCCTTTTCAATATTTGTTTTGATTATTAATTTTCTGAATGTGCCCACGTACTTCCCTTTCTCTGCTTCTATAAATACCTCTGTTACGTCCCTCCCCACCATGTATCAGAAGCATTAAATGTTTCATAATAATGGTATCTACCTAGCTATCATCAACCATTTCATTTTTTTATTTAAAGCCTTTTGCTTTATCATAACCTTCAATTCAATACTTTTGAGTTCTTTCTGTTTTAGTGTGAAAGAATCTGTTAAGCTCAGGAGGGATAGCGCCATGGAAAATCTTTCTGTTTCTCTCCTTCTTCTTCTTTTCATGGTTTGTTGATCGATCGATCTTCTGTTGCGCTATCCATCCTGAGTTTCATGGCTTCTTCATACTCTCTTGTTGAGATTTTTGGATATTTGGTTGAATCTAAGCTTCAATTACAATTGGTATGTTCTTCATCGTCATATTTGTGTGTTGCTTTTGATTTTATTTGTTAGGCTCATCTCAATAATTAACGGTTTTTTATTATATAATTACCATGTTTTACTATAATTTTAAAAAAAACTACATTTTTTATAATTACTATTAACAGAGATTTAAATAAAGGTGTTAGTCGAATTTTACATAAAAGTTTCTATAGTAAAGATGTTGTGTCGTTCTGAATGCAGTGTGAATTAACCTCAATTTTTTTTAAATATAAAAATTGTGAATAAAAATAATAATATTAACATCTTTCAATACTGTTGTGGTCATTTTCACAATAGTATATTGTTTTTCAGAACCAAGATTATTATAAAATAAAATTAATTTTTAAATTTATGGAAATTATTTTTTATTTGTTACAAGTTTCTATATCTATTTCTTTTTTTACTTCAAAAGTTTCCAAATTATATGATTCTCTCTATGAACCACATCAATTCTTTAGTTTATAGGTTTCCTTTTTTAGGTTATAATGCACATTTTTAAATCATTCTATGGAAGATTTTTTTCTGCTTCAATTGTTTAAGGTAAAAAGTTAGTAATAATTCAGTGTTAAAAAGAAACTAAAGTATAAGAAATGATGAACCGTTGAACTTGAGAAACACCACATATTTGTGTTGAAGTTAAAGAAAAAGGTTTTCTTGAGAAGAATGTATCAGTTCCATTTTTCACAAAAAATATATTAATTTTAAATTAATACATGAGAAGATGTGTATATTGTGGTCCATATGAATTTTGGTTTATGAAAATAAATAAATATTGGTTTTTGATTTAAAGTTGATGTAAAACTTTTCCTCTCACATCTAAACAACAATTTTTTTAGGTGTGAATTTCTCGCATCATATTAAGTTTTAGTTTATGCTCTAAGGCGTGAGTTTTCAAATCATATTAAATTATAATACACTATGAAACTCTATTGTTAACAATGTACATATTTTAGAGAGTAGAAGTACAGTATTTCCATTAGATGTTGCAGGAGAATGATAAGAGAATAAATGATAGAAAAAATGAAGATAAGAAATAAAAAGATGTGAATTTGGGTAGATAGTGTCACATGGGATGATGGAATAAGAGATGTTGACTACTCCCAACTTCGTAGAAGCAACGTTGTTAAGTCCAAATTCCCATGATTTTGGTTGCCCAACGTTGAAGCTATAGTTTCCGCAATTCAATATGTCTCTGCCCCCACACTTTAATTATGTCATATAGTTTCCCATTTAAATCTAGTGGGGTTCTAAACTAGAATTTCTATCTTATCGTATATTTCAATTGCAATGTTTGTCCATATATACACCTCACCCTCTCTCAATAAATATATATATATATATATATATATATATATATATATATATATATATATATATATATATATATATATATATATATATATATATATATATATATATATATATATATATCAATTTTCAATCCCATCTACATGTTATTAAGAACCTACAAAGTTGTAGCAGATAATAGAAAGGGTATTAATAAATTTATCCTATTGGAAACTACAAGTAAATCAGATACATAATTCTAATTTAGTGATTAATTACACGATTATCAAAGTTGATATCAAAGTTAATTGTATTCAAGATCTTAGACATGCAAATATAGTCATACATAGTTAAAAAAAAGCAAAATACTAACAAACATAACACACAAATAACAAAGCAATGAAACAATCGAATTAAAAATAATGAAACTGTTTGCACTTGAAGACAATTGATCAAGCAAGTCATTCAACTCCTTTATCGTCGGTCCACCTAAGTTTATAGGGTTTGTTGCTTGTTTGTTTAGTTATATTTTTTTAGTAATTGAGTCTCTCACCCTTAAGTTCTTTTTACACCTATTAGATTTATGTATTTTTGTTTGAATACTTTTTTTTGTCAAGTAGTCTTGTGGATGGAATTCACCATTCAAAGGTGAACAAGTGAGATGTCGCGGGGTTCAAATTCGTGCCACTGCATCTGATATTTCTGCGCATCTACCAATTGAATTGATTAAGAACTTAAAAAAATGAGATTTGTTTGCATGCATTTAAATTAGGTCTTTGATTAAAAGTACATGCAAACTGATTCAAGTCAACCATATCATGATTTGAATCAAGAAACTTTTACATACATGATTCAAGTCAGAAAATCCTTCAGTCAAGTCATTATTCAATTAAAAAAAGGCTTGACTCGAATAATGAAATCTTATTCCCCCCATGATTTTGGTTTGGGAAAAGTGACTCGAGTCAGAGAAAACCTTGACTTGAAACATGAGCAAATTTTAGAATTTGAATTTTGGCACTCACAACGTGACTTGATTTAATTCCCCACATGACTAGAATCATGAGATACCTTGACTCGAATCACAGTTTTGTTTGAATTGAATCATGAAAGAGTTCTTCATTTTAGAATTCATATCGGTAAACGTGACTTGATTCATGCTTTTACTTTACTTGAATCATATGACTCAAGTTATAACTCAAATCAAACTTGTGAAATATAAATTTTATCATCTTTATTCAAGTCACACTCTCAATTGAATCGAATCATCTCTTTTTCCCTTGTCTCGAATTAAAGTATCATTTTTACTCTGCTTTATTATTCTATCTCTATCACATATAAAAACAAAATTTTATCTTTCTAGTTCATAACATGCCAAAACCCTTTGTATAACCTTCATAATCTTTAAGAAAAACTTGTGAGGGTTTCATCAATCACACAAGTTTTCTCTCTTATTAACATTAAAGAAAAGCTTCCTTGAGCGTTAATTTCTTGAGTTGTGAACAAGTGTTGTGTGGGAATTTTATAAAAACTTCACCTTCAACCTCTAGCCAAAAGCACAATTGTTATTTTTCAACTTTAAAAAAGTACGTGAGATCTTGTTGTGAAAGGATTCATTAAGTTATCTAATGTTCTTGTGAAGATTATTTGTTTTCAAATTAAAGAATCAGACTGTGGTTATTGTGAGAACAAGTTTTGGTTCTGCATTTGACCTTTAGTTTTAATGATAGCGATACGTTGATTGATAGAAAACAATTTTGTACACTAATAATTTTTTGTCTAGTGTGTAGTTGTTGCTTAAAGGATTCTGACTCTGAAGCTCTAACGTGTGACATCATCAAATTTTGAAAGAAACACACTCTGACTATAGGGAAATACAAGTATTGACAAGACGCTGTTAAGTTAGAGAAAACTCATAGACAACAGTTGTGTAGAACTTTCGTGCTCAAGCTTCTGACTCTGATTGCGTTTGAAGGAATGACTCTCTTTAAGACTCTGAGCTCAAGTTGAAGATTCTGAAGAACGAAGTGATAAAGACTTTGAAGACCAGATTATGAGGAACAATGTTAAGACTGTGAAGAATTTAGTTCTGAAGACTCTCATCAGACCATTGACTCTTCTATGCATGCTTCAACCACATTATTTCAGAAGCCTATGAATATTAGAAGATAAAAACAATCCGTTTACGTGAGATAAATAACACATGTTATAGTATCAAAACATTCATTCCACCATGTAGATTTCGTGGAGGGAGGACATTTATATTGTACGATTTTGTCTTCCATCATTGAAGACAGTTATTCAAGACGCCAGCTCACGCCTGAAGATTCTCATTCTACCCTCCAACGGATATTTATTTTAGCTATATAAGGAAGACTTTAAAGAATGGACCAAGAGACTTTTGGCTGAGCATTCATACGTTATTCACACACTACTGCTTTTTCTCTGATAATAATTTTCTTGTGAATATTGTATAAACACACTTAGAACTTTTGTTCATATTGTGTGAGTTTTTCAGTGTACTTAAACGTTGTGTTAATTTGCTTTATAGAAGCAATCTTTGTAAACACAATCTGTAAAATCTCAAATCTATTTGAGTGAGTACCTTGAGTGACTAGGGTTTAGCCTATATACTCAAGAAGATAAGGACGATTGTCTTCGTGGTGTCTGTAATCAGTTTGATTATAATGGATTAAGTCCTTTTGAAAAGGTGAAATCACCTTGGCGGGTGGACTGGAGGTAGCTTCGTTAACAGTGAACCAGGATAAAAATAACTTTTTATTTTTATTATTCTTGTTTTTATTTGTGGGATTGATTTTGAAAAAGAATTGATTTTTAGAAACTCAATTCAACCCCCCCTTTCCTTGGGTTTCTCATAACCTTCAATTGGCATCAGAGCTCCGGTTCTAGTATTGATAAGATTATCAAACACTTAACAGTGTCAGATAAATATCCCCTTGAAACACAATGGACGATATTCCACCTCTAGCTGCTCCAACCAATGATAAATCTCATTACAATGCTAAACCTTCGTTTTTTGATGGAGAAAATTTTGATTATTGGAAGGACAGAATATAAAGCTTCTTTCTTGGTGACGATGTGGATCTATGAGATATGGTAGTCGATGAATACGTGCACCCAGTAAATGTAACTGGCAACAAGATCGAAAGAAGAGTGATGACGGATCTACAGAAAAAAGGATTACAAAAATCATCACAAAGTGAGAACCATCTTGTTAAATGTCATTTCATACACTGAGTATGAAAAGATCACCAACATAGATGCTTCAAAATCTATATTTGACTCTCTGAGGATGACGCATGAAGGAAACCAAGGCTCTTTCCTTGATTCAAAAATATAAAGCGTTCAAGATGGAGGACGATGAAACAGTTGAGAACATGTTCTCAAGGTTTCAAACACTTGTCGCAGGGCTTAAGGTTCTGAACAAAGGGTATTATACTACAAATCATGTCAAAAAGATCATCAGAAGCTTACCTAAGCGCTGGGGACCAACGGTAACTGCTCTGAAGTTATCAAATGATCTTAATAACACCTCTATTGAGGAATTGGTTAGCTCCTTAAGAAGTCATGAGATTGAGCTTGAAGATGATGAGCCTAAGAGAAAGAGCAAGTATATTGCTCTGAAACTTCTGGAAGGTTTGAAAAGACAAAAACTCTTCAGGATGATACTAATGAGGAGTCTGAAGAAGAATCATAAGAAGAAGGTGAATTGTCTCTCCTCTCCATACGCGTGAATAAACTCTGAAAGAAAATACAAGGCAATTTCAGAGGATAAAGAAAGACATGTGGTCATTCTGAGTCTACTTCTGAATACAACAAAGCTAGAGCCAACAAAGAAGCTATCTGATATGAATGCAAAGAGCCAGGTTACTATAATAAGGACTGCCCCAAGCTAAAGAATGAAAGACCTGAGAAGAAAGACTTCCAAGGGAACAAAAAGGGTCTTATGGCTAATCGGGAGGATTTAGAATCTTTTGAAGATGACTTTGAAGAAGAGCAGGAAAATGTGGCTCTGATGACATTCACAGAAGCTCATGCAGAAGTAAGTCAATCAAAATCTGAATCAGAGTTAGATTCTGAAGAGGTATTTTCTAAACTATCTCTTCCGAGCTCGAATCCAGCCTATCTGAAGTTATGAAAAATATTAGAACCTTCTGAACAAATACAAGGATTTGAAGACGATTCATGTATCTAAATCAGAAGCTTACTATAAGCTTCAGAAAGATTTCTCAAGTTTGAGTGAAGAAAATCTAATATTGCAAAACAACTCTGTATCTTCAAGAAAGAGTCTCAAATCTGAATAGAAAGTCATTTCTAAAGCCTTTGTAGGTTCTTGTGATATCATATAGAAGTATGATAAATCTTTCCAAAAGTTTCTTGCTAGAAGCCTAAATAGAAGCATAATGGCTTCCATGATTTATGGCGTCAATAGGAATGAGACAAGGGGTATTGGCTATGATTCTTATGAAGAGTTCTGATTCTAAGAAGACGATAAGCCTAATACTCTTGAATCTCATTTTGTTTCCTCTGGGAAACAAACTGGTGTTAGGCCTAAAGGTAAAGTTATTGCAAAACCTAAGGTTAAAAAAAAATCTCATGACCTTTCTAATCATGCATTTGTGTATAGATATTCTGCATAAAAACCCAAAGTTGTAAAAGACTCTGGGAAGACTAATCCAAAAGGACCCAAAAAGATGTGGGTACCTAAGGACAAAATAAGTTATGTTGTAGGTATCCTTAGCAGCAGAGTTAGGAAACCAGTCATGGTATATGGACTCTGGATGCTCACGATAGATGACAGGAAAAAGGAATATTTTCCAAGACCTGGAACATAAGCTTGGAGGCATCGTAGGTTTTGAAGGTGATCAGAAAGGGAAGATCATTGGCTCCGGAACAATAGGTAACATTAATCTTCCTTGCGTTACTAATGTTCTTCTTGTTTAAGGATTAATGCATAACCTTATGTCCATAAGTCAATTAAGTGACAATGGTTATGCCATTATTTTCAATCAAAAGTCCTATAAAGTTGTTAGTTAAAAGGATGGCTCAGTCCTTTTTAATGGAAAGAGAAAGAACAACACTTATAAGATAAAACTTTCTGGTATGAAGAATCAGAATGTAAACTATCTTATGCTTGTTAATGAAGAGCAACGGACATGGCATAGACGATTAGGTCATGTTAGTATGAAAAGGTTCTCTCAACTTAACAAGCTTAATCTTGTCAGAGGCCTGCCAAATCTGAAGTTTGCTTCATATGCTATTTGTGAAGCTTGTCAGAAAGGAAAATTTTCTAAAAATCCATTCAAAGTTAAGAATGTTGTGTCAACCTACCGACCATTAGAGCTTCTTCACATTGACTTGTTTGGATCAGTAAAAACTGCTTCTGTCATTGGTAAGAAGTATGGACTAGTCATTGTTGATGACTACAACAGATGTACATGGGTGAATTTTCTCAGACACAAGGAAGAGTCACATTCTGTATTTTCTACCTTCTTCTCCCAAGTGCAAAATGAGAAAGATCTCAAAATAGGAAAAGTCAGAAGTGATCATGGTGGTGAGTTCAAAAATAAATATTTTTGAGAAACTCTTTGATGAGAATGGAATTTCCCATGATTTCCTCTGCCATAGAACTCCACAACATAATGGAGTTGTAGAGAGGAAGAATAAGACTTTGTAGGAAATGGCAAGGACCAAGATTAATTAGACTAATATGGCCAATCACTTTTGGGAAAGGTAGTCAACACAACGTGTTACATTCAGAACATATCTCTATAAGACCTATTCTCGGTAAAACTCCCTATGAATTATGGAAGAATAGGAAACCCAATATTACTTATGTTCATCCTTTTGGATGTGCTTGTTTTATGCTGAACACTAAAGAGAATCTTAACAAGTTTGATTCTAAGGCACAAAAGTTCATCAAGTTAGGATACTCTGAACGCTCAAAAGGCTACAAAGTGTATAACACTGAGACACAGATTGTTGAAAAATCAATCCATGTCAGATTCAATGATAAGCTTGACTCTGAAAATTCAAATCTAGTTGAGAAATTTGCAGATTTGGAGATAACTTATTCAGGTTGTGAAGAAAAGACTTCAGAAGCAAAATAATATGAGGCCAAAGACTCTGAAGCTACTCAACCAGAAGCATTTTAAGCTCATACACCTCTAAGAAGGCGCAGACAAGTATCTTCACACTCTGAAGAATTAATTCTCAGAGACAAAGTTGAACCTGTCAGAACCATATCCTCTTCCAAGCCTTATGAGAAAACCCATATGGTTTTTTTATCTCTAACAAAGCCTACATATGTTGATGAAGCTCTTCAAGATTCAAAATGGATTCTAGATATGCAAGATAAACTCAATCAACTCTCCAGAAAAGACGTGTGGGATCTTGTGCCAATACCCAAAGGAACTCACGTTATTGGAACTAAATGGGTCTTCAGAAGCAAGCTCTATGAATAAGGAGAGGTAGTATGAAACAAGGCTTGACTGGTTGCATAAGGTTATATTCAGCAAAAAGGGATTGACTATATAGAAACCTTTGCACCAGTTTCCAGGTTAGATTCTATTCATCTATTAATTTCATTTGCTTTTAACCACAACATCATCTTGTATCAGATGGATGTTAAGAGTGCATTTCATAATGGATATATTACTGAATAAGTGTATGCACATCAACCCCTTAGCTTTGAAAACCCTAAAAATCCATACTTTGTTTTCAAGCTTAAAAATAATTGTACGGTCTTAAACAAGCTCCCAGAGCATGGTATGAAAGACTGAGCAAGTTTCTTCTTAAAAATGATTTCACTAGAAGGAAGGTCGATACAACTCTCTTCTGTAAAACATTCAAAAATGACATTCTTGTTATATAAATTTACGTTGAGTATATTATTTTTGATTCTGCTAATGCTAATGTGTGCAAGGATTTTGCTAAGTCTATGCAGGCAGAGTTTGAGATGAGTCTGATGGAAGAACTCAAGTTCTTTATGGGGATTCAAATCAATCAGAGTCCAAAAGGAACTTACATACATCAAAGCAAGTACACTAAAGAACTTCTGAAGAAGTTTGACATGTCAGAATGCAAGTTGGCTAAGACTCTTATGTATCCTTGAGAAGGATGAGGTAAGTGGTAAGGTAGATCATAATCTACACAGAGGTATGCTTGGCTCTCTTTTATACTTGACTGCTTCTAGACTTGATATATTATTCCATATATGCTCATGTGCTCACTTCCAATTAGATCCTAGAGAATCCCACTTAACTGTTTTTAAGAGGATCTTCAGGTATCTGAAAGGTATTATTAACCTTAACTTATGTTATAGAAAATCCAAAGATTACAAGCTAGTAGGATACTGTGATGCTGACTATGTTGGAGATAGACTTGAAAGGAAAAGCACTTTTGGAAGTTTCTAGTTTCTGGGAGATGATTTGATTTCATGGTCCAGCAAAAGGCAATCAATAATAGTACTATCAACTGTAGAAGTTGAATACATTGCAACCTCTAGATGCAAAACTTAGATACTCTGGATGAAAAATCAGATAGATGATTTCCAGATATATGAGAGTAACACTCCAATACTATTTGATAATACATATGCTATTTTTTATCTAAGAATCCTATTTTGCATTCAAAAGCTAAACATATTAAGATAAAACATGAATTTATACGTGACTATGTTCAGAAGGGAATTTTAGATTTAAAATTTATTGATACAGACAATCAATAGGCTGATATCTTTACAAAATCCCTTGCTGAAGATAGATTCATTTTCATTCTGAAAAATTTGAAAATGGACTTTTTCTTAGAATGAATCTGATGATTATCTCAAAATGATAAAATAAGACTCTGAGATTTATTTTGGTTCTGAATGAGTGAGTCTTTTGAAGTGTGAAGGTCTAATAAGTTCAGTGGTATCTAGTTGGAATTTTTTGGGTTAAACAAAAATCTCTTTCTGGATACCGAACAATCGTTTCATTAAATAGTTACCAATCAGTTTTGGGAAACATAACAGTTTTAAAGACAAATGTCCTAGAAAACTGAATCGGCTTTTAATAATTGTGTGACACATGGGTATAATCATGGTTTTAGGGATTAGGTTAAATATTTTTTCCTTACTCCTCTTTGTTAGATGATTTTGCTAATTGATTTTAATTTCTATTAATTGTCATTATTGCCTATTATTATCATGATTACTAAATTTCCTATTTAAAACCCATTCCACTCACTTCACACACTTACGCTACTTTTCACTTCCCACACTTTATTGTTTTCAAACCAAATTCTCTTAAAAATCCTAAAACCTTTCTATACAACAATGGCTTCATATTCATCTCAACAATAAATCACTTATGAACAACGACGTGAAGCTAACTTCAAAAAGGTTGTTCGTAAAGTTGTTGTGTACCAACCTCCTGAGTACATTCCTCACCTTCTTTATTATCACAGAACACTATTAACCGTGAGCCCGGACATGGTTGTATATACTGAAGATGCATATGACACTTCTGAAGTCACTCTCTCCACTCCTGTTGAATACCTTGAAGTCCTTTGTGAACTCATTGTTGATTTCATTAGCATAAAGGCACACAGTTTTGATCTCCTTCATGCTGTTAGAAATCAAGGATGAAGTCAATGCTTTGACCGTCTTAATGGTCTAGTCTTTTCAGCTCTTGTAAGGGATTTCTGGGTTCATGCCAAGACCTCCTCCACTCAAATAGTATGCTTTGTTTTTGGCAAAATTATTGTCAGATCTGAATTGCAATTAGCAGATGTTCCCACTAAAGGAGTGACAAGTAAGGTGTTTAATGAGTCTTTAGTCAAGTTGGGAATGTGTGATATCCATGCATCAACTTGAGTGGGGGTGTTAAGATAAGTCAAAGATATTATTAGCTATACTAAGTAGGAAAATATTGTGTGCTGTAAATAATCTATTTGTACAACTATATGATTATTGTGTGTAGCTGTCATTCTCTTAATAAAAGAGAAATTATAGGGATTATTTGTGTATATATTGTATCATGATCAATAAATAATATATCATAATTATTACTTTGAAAACTTCTATAATTATGTCACGATAAATAAAAAATTGTTGGTGGTGAGATTCAAACCCTTTTACTCTATGTATATTTCACTACCATTGTTAACTATAACCATAATGAAATGTCTTTTAGTAAATACTAAAAAAATGCGTCCGAAAAATAGTTATTACCATGGTTAATAGGAAGACCGTTGTAAAATAGGTATTAAAAAAAGTCTTTTTTAAAGTAGTGTATAATTAGCACCACTATGTGAGATAAATTAGTTACAATGGCAAATAATTTTCTACAAAACTAATATATAACTAAATCATGTGCAAATTAATAAATGTTATGTGATAGTGAAGCATTAATATTGAAATCATGTAGAAAAAATTATTATCAAATCCATTTATTAATGGATTTTGATAAATAAAGTACAAATAACTGATGTTAAATTTTTTTCAATCTAATACTTTACATTAGAAAAGTAAAATTTTCATTGAATATTAAGTAACTTTCTAACGTTGTTTTGAAAGGAGAAGCAAACAAGACTATGTGTCTATGATAATAATAAAAATAATATATATCTTGGTGTAACCTCTACCAACCAATTGTTTTATTATAACTTAACACTTGTTGTCATATCCAATTTTATCCAAGTATTTCATTATTATATGGGTTTTAGTTGTATTTCATCTCAAAGGAATGAGATATCTCATTTGATAGTGAAGTGAGAATTCAAAGAGGTACAAGCATGATGAGGTCTTAGGTTCAAATTCTACCATTTTCAATTTTAGAGTTTTTTCTCCTTTTTATGTTTACTTTCATTTACATTATTTTAAAATTAAATAATGCACTTTTTATTTTTTATTTTTTATTTTCAAATTTTTATGAAGTTATTTTTTTAATAATTATTATATTATTTACTTATAATGTTTTTTAGTCTAAAAAACAAGAAAAATCAAAATAAAATCGAAATTCAAGTTTTGACCTAATGCTTACACTATAAATAACTGGAAAAATTCGTAGAAACTCATCCATATTTTACAAAATTACCATCCATAAAGTTGTTGTTCTTCACATCGAAGAATAACAACAACTAAATTCTAAAACTCTAAAATCCAATCATCCCTGCAACTAAAATTCTAGTAGGCAATCCCTTGCATCAAACAAAAGAGAAAGGAGAAGTCAGAAACAATTCAAACAAAAGAAGGAAGAAAAAGAACATAGAAAAAGAGAGAAAGAAGACGAAGTCTACTTATACAATTTTTCTTGATATGTTATTGTGTTCTATGCTACTCATAACTAGTGGAATACCCGTGCATTCGCATGGGTACTGGTATGGGACGCGCATTGATTGCGAGAGTAAAAGAAGAAATTGAAAAAGAAATGAAAAGGAGCATAATATAGAATGTAAGAAAAGAAAATGATGTTTATATGGAAAGATAAAGTTAATAGTAAAAAATTAGAGAACATAATATCTGTTAAATAAACAGGGAAAAATTAATGCAAAATGAAATATAGAATGACATAAGGTAGCACAAGTAATATTATGTGACCAAGTTAAATTACAAAGAAACAAATGTACTGAGTTTGAAGACTAAAAGAATCAAAATATATAGTTCAATAGTAGGATACATGAGTCTTTTAGAGTTTTGATATTTTTAGTGTGTTTTTGAATAGTATGATCAAGACATGAATACGAATAATATGAACAGATGAATAATATGGACAAAATAATATGAACAAGATATATTGACGGAAAAGTAAAATAAGAGTATATTGAATAGAAATTAAAGTTAGTGGTTAATGATTAATCGTTAATTGTTATTCAATCAGATGAATTGGATCCACTATAGCGCTAAACCATCGGAGCAAGATATATGACAAAGGTCATGCTATAAGAGGCCGCACAATGATGGTATTTGTGCTAAAACACGATAGAGAAATGATATGTATATCATTCTCAACAAATCGTGTCACCCGAAAAGAAAAGTGAACGATCTTGTATTAATCACAAGCTTGCATCGATTAATCGAAGGTAATCTATCACGATCTCAAAGTATAGAAAATGATCTCAACGGTCATTCACTACAGATTTAGAATAATGAAGGTTAACAACTTTGATAATCGACATTCGCGATATTTGGACTTCATCGACCAAAATTGATATGAAAATAAAATCGAAATGAAAAAAAAAAAGAAACGAGAAATTAAAGTCATAAAACAAAGGGAATGGAACCAGTTATGATTCAACAAAACCCAAACCATTAATAAAATGCATATAAAAACTTTTTTCAAAAGGAAATAATTGAGAAAAAATAAAATAAATAAAAAAGAGAGGGGGGAGGCGCATGAAGGAAGCGTATATGAACATGTGGAATCATCATGGGCCTTACGACCCATTCATCCACTAAAAAAATGGTAAAAAAATGGTGAAGAAATATTGCAGTTTGGAGGTTCAGTTGGTTCATCGTTGATGGGTGAAGAAGAGTGAGGTTGGTTTGTAGGTTTTAAAGAGCATCAAGGTTGATTGTTTGAGGAATAATCGTAGACGAGATTGGTCAGAGATTTGTTGGCTCAAGAGCTTTCTCCTCAAATGAAGATTGAAGCTTTCCTATTTATAACATGGAGAGGTAAGGATTGGAAATCACGATTTGTTGTCGCTTTATCATTGTGAGGTCGTTTTGCAGATATTTTGCAGATTTGCATCTTCATGTGTGGTCACGTTTATATGCGTGAGCTGGTAATCATTATTGTTTTGATGCATTCTGATGTGCAGGTTTGCGTATTTCTCACGTGTGAATTTTGCAGCTGATCAGGTTGTACATTGTTGTGGAACAATCATGTGCACTGCGTATTGCTCGTATTTTTTGTTGTTAGATTTATGCAGGCTGGAAGGTTCCCTCATGTGGGATACGTTTTACGGTGTATTATGTGTATGTTGTATTGAATGGTGATGGCTGCAAGATGTAGTAACATGTTGTGTGTATCCATGATATGGATTGGATAATTTGGTCGTGATTATGGTATATTGCAAAAGGTTATGTTGATGCAAGTACATGTTGTGTAATGGCTTGAATGAGGTAATACAATGCCCTGATGTGGGCTGTGGATATATATATATATATATATATATATATATATATATATATATATATATATATATATATATATATATATATATATATATATATATATATATATATATATATATATATATATATATATATATATATATATATATATATATATATATATATATATATATATATATATATATATATATATATATATATATATATATATATATATATATATATATATATATATATATATATATATATATATATATATTCTTTTGTAGTTTCCTGTAATGGGAAAAGTGTAATGGGCTTAAGAGCTATATGACCCTTTTTTTTTAGTATATTTTTTGTAAATAAACATATGGGCTTTTGGTTTCTATTTTTAGTGCCAATTCTCTTGTAATATAGACAATAATATCATGGGCCTTCCCTCATTTTTTTCTTGTAATTTTTGATGGGCTTGATAATAATAAAAAAGAAAGGATCGAATAAAATGGAAATAGACCTAATTAGATGATGGATCTAAACATGGTTTAAAATAAATAAGCTTAAAATGGGATTGGATTATGGTTAAGGATAAAAATGGATTTAATATACTAAGTGGATGAATAGAAAGGTTAATTGAGAAAATAATACGAGTGAATTGCCCTTAAGAAACCATGAACCAATCTTAGCCTTGAAAGTTTGAATCACGTATCAACCCTAATGATCTTCAATGTGATAACCTTGATTGAAGCACGAACCAGTCATTGATGATCTTTAGTCATTAAAGCACTTGACTTTGAACAATCTGATAACCTGACCCATGAACTTGAGTTCACACAGAAACCCTAACTGAAGCTTCAAACACACCCCACATAAATCTTGCATACCATGTACTTGATCTTGAAATAATCCTTGCCTGACCAAGATTAGTACCAACCATATGAACCTCAATCAATACCACACATACACTTGTCCTGTAATCTTCAACTGAAACTTGGACTTAGACGAGAGTAATAACATATTTTTGGATTTTTGAATAACATGTTAGTAGATGGAAGTACACGTGAAAGTTATATACATGTAGAATAAAATTGGGATATGACAGTTAACACTACATAACCACCATGGATAGAACGGGTTAAAGGTGCTTAGAGTCAACGATTCAGGCCTGAAAACATTATCATTGTGATGAAGGTTCATCAAAGTAATAACATTTCCAAGAGAATCTACTCTAAGTGGGATTTTCGTATCGTTCTCACGAGAAAGACTCTACATAAGTCTCTACTACAAAACCACCATCCTAAGCTTATATTTCTTCTCAGGCTCGGGTATAGAGCCTATCTCACAAAGCCCACGATCAAAGGACCCAACATAATAATAATAATAATAATAATAATAATAATAATAATAATAATAATAATAATATAAGCAAATAATGAAATAAAAAAACAATAAATAAACAAGAAGAAAACAAACAAATGAAAGAGAAGACAACTAAGCTAAGTTAACACTTCTCACAAATTAACCAAAGTTAGGCTCAACTCTCTCTATAAAGGGTGACTTACAAAGTCACACACACAAGAGATTCTCAAAACCTAAGTTTCTAAAACTTTCCCTAATTTTTACACAAGTGAAAAACCATTATCGTCATTAGATTTAGGTTGTCTTTAAATACTCCTCAACAGCCCATGGGCTTTGAAATCTTTGCCCAGATAAATTTATGAATTTATGAATTTATGAACCCTCATATGAACCACTCAAAGGCAAAAAAACATGCTCTATAACATGAAGCTTCCCACTAAATTCCCTGCCTAAAAAAATTTAAGAATGATCAGCTTAAAACCTGAACACAATATCAAGACAACATATTAGACATTTCACATCAAAACAACAGAACCTCCTTTAAGACCCACAACCTTCTGTAGAGAAAAATAAGTTCTCCTAGTCACAAACAACGTTGTTACTTGGGCCATTCCAAGAATCATGACCTGTCTCAGAATGCACATCAGAGGCACACAAGCGGAAGCAAACACTTAAAAAAAACATATATAGAACCACATCCATATTGTCAAGGCAAAAGGACCCACTTGACAACTCAATGTCAAGATATCTTGTCTGACATTATAACCTCACCAGAGGTACAACAAAACAGGTTGCATGAGAACATCCAAGCTTTGTACAGGCTGTACCAAGGAAGCTACACAACAAACAAGTACACACAACTCCCTTGTCACACAAAATCAGTTCTCCCCCTGAAGGAGGATATCAAAAGAAAGCAACAGCCACCTCAGCCTCACTCTCCCTGAAAACTACAACCTACTGTAAAGAATACCTTCTCTCAGACATAGCCGAAGGCTCCACATCTTCTCAATAGCAGCAACATGCATGAAAATCTATCATCCTTCCCCCGAATAATCGCACGCAAGCAACAACAAGAAACACAACTACTCTTCCTAAGTAGTAGTACAACCATGACATAATGTTATGACATCTGATATAATATCAGAAAAACAGAAGAACAAACTACACTTTACTCCCCCTCAAGAAAAAAAACTCCCACATATGACGAACCACTTAAGAAACTTCATGCTCACACGAAAAGAGACAGTAAGTTTTCTAATGTATGATTTTATAGTAATTTTTTTTTCAATGAATAATAAGAACTAAAATGATTTAAAAGATCACTTTAATAATATATTTTATAATCCTTGTAGAAATGAACATTAATAATATTTGAATTAATAATAATATTTTCCAGGATTTGAATAAAAGTAAAGAATGATAATGATTTAAAAAAAATAGCAATATTTCTAAGTAAATACATGTTAAATTATGAATGGTTTATTAGAGGTAAGTGTGAAAGCTGGAAGATTCTTTTCAAATAGCTTCAAATATTATACAATTCTACTTTTGAGTGTATAATAGCATAGCTAATAAAACATTGCTAACTTGAATATTGCATTAAACCGATTTGAGTGTATTTAAAAAAAACAATGAGTAATCAGATGAAAGACGCAATAACTTTAATAAGGCTAAGTTACTAATTACTTGAAATGAAAATCCAATTTGAAATTGATGTATAAGCTTAATTAGTAACAATTTAGGCTATATATTTACACAAATTCACCTATTATTTACACATTGAAATACTTGCTATTCACTATGAAATTGATCTTAAGCTTTGTTATAGGTTTTCTTGTTTATGTGCCAAACTATTCGATAGCACAGTATGAATTCCTGAAGAATGTGGAACAGTGGCCTCCAGCGACATGTCTCCGAACCAAACCAAACACAAAGTGTATCAGACATCCAAAGAATTTTACATTGCACGGGCTTTGGCCCAGCAACAGCAGCAGCAGCAGTGATCCTGAAACCTGCACTCGAACCCCATTTAAAAGTACTTTGGTGAGTTATGCATATTTTGGTTTTCAATTGTAAATTCCATGTTATTTCGATTATTTATTCATTCCATTTTGTTGCTTGTAGATCCATACTTTATTTCCTAGAGTCAATGTTTCATGGCCGGATATCACCAAGGGAAAAGAAGAGAGTTTTTGGGCTCATGAATGGTCAAAGCATGGGACTTGTTCAGAAGTCAAGTTTAATATGTTGGAGTATTTTACTCGTGCCTTAGATATAAAAGATAAGGTTTACATTTTAAAAGCACTTAACGATGCCAACATTAAACCAGATTCAATAAAACAGCATCCTATATTAGAGATTAAGAAAGCCATAGCCAAGGTTACTGGAAAAGATCCTGAACTTCGCTGTTTTCAGTTAGACAATAAACCAGAAGTGTATCTCCATGAAATTGGGCTGTGTCTAGATTTCGATGGTATTAACTTCATCAATTGTCCTCCAAGGCCCAAAGATAATGCTGTTTCCGTTTGTTCTAATAACAACGCACATGTATTCTTACTACCACTGTAAAGGTGGTTTATATATTACCACATAAATAAAATATCACTTGTACTGTTATCACCACGATAGATGTGGTTCATATCAGTAAAATAAATGTGGTTTATATATTACTACTATATACTATTCTTGTATTTCTTCTTATGCTTTTACTTTGTGTTCGCTTTAGTCAAATTTTCTCTTTTCACTTTCCTCGTTTCTCTTCTCTTTAATTTTACTTTTTCCTTCGTTTCTTTTTCACCTTTACAAATAAGTTTCTCAACCGATGTAATAAATTTTTCAATAAAAAATTAAAAATAATTGATTAAACTTTTTACAAAATCAATAAAATATATTAATTAAATATTTTACATCGGGCCATGTTGCCCAACCTATGTAATAAGTTTCTCAATAAAAAATTAAAAATAATTGATTAAGCTTTTTACATCGGGTCATGTTGTTCAACCAATGTAATAGGTTTCTCAGTAAATAAATAAATAAATAATATTAATTATACATTTTACGCCGGGTCATGTTGCCCACCCGATGTAATAAGTTTTTCAATAAAAAATTAAAAAAAATTGATTAAACTTTTTACATCGGGTCATGTTGTTCAACCAATGTAATTGGTTTCTCAGTAAATAAATAAATAAATAATATTAATTATACATTTTACGTCGGGTCATGTTGCCCACCCGATGTAATAAGTTTCTCAATAAAAAATTAAAAAAATTGATTTAACTTTTTACGCCGGTCCATTTGCCCAACCAATGTAATAAGTTTCTCAATAAAAAAAATTGATTATACTTTTTACATCGGATCATGGTGCCCAACCGGTGTAAAATATAGTGTAAAATGTTAAAACCCTATCTAAAACATAACATTCTCCAAATCCCCAAATATCTTCTTCCACCTTTGTCGTCCCCATTTTTCTTTTTCTTGCCTTCCACCTTTTTCGTTTTTCTTCATCTTCTTCCTCCTCGCCACCGTCCGCCATGTTCCTGCCGCCATTGTCATCATCTATCGCCAGTCTTCTTCTTCTTCTTCCTCCGCGCCACCGTCCGCCATTTTTTTTTCTTCTTCCTCCGTCGTCGTTTGCGTGGTACTACCGCCACCGTCCTTTATTCTTCTTCCTCTGTCGTTGTTCGCGTGGTTCTTCACCGCCATTAAGGTATCTTTAACAGTACATTATTTTACTGTTTTTAATAATACCATTTTGTAAGAATTGGAAAATTTGAAATTTAGTGTGTAAAAAACTCAGTTTGTTTCATATATTTTCAATGAATTAATGTCATCATATATTGGTTATTTAATTCTTCAATAATATGGAAAAGTGGCCGGTTAATTGGTGCTAGTCGAAGATATTGTTTTGGAATTTTTGGCTTTTCAGTTTGGTAAAGTCTTAGGGGAAACAACCTTGTGCTTGTTGGCTTGGAGAGACAACCTTGATCTTTTTCTACTTTTCAGTACTCTGCCGATGATAACAACGATCTATAAGGTATTTTTACCAGTACATGACTTTACTATTTTTAATAATATCTTTTTGTAAAAATGATTGAAATATTTTGATGTCAATTTGATTCTATTTGCGTTAAAATTGAAGATAAAAATGTCAAATAATTTTGATGTCAATTTTGTTCTATTTGAGTTTAAATTAAAGATAAAAATGTCAAATAATTTTGTTAGGAATAATTTTTGTGATTTAATTTAATGCAACGTGTTTGCACGTAGAGACTTTTGTTCTCTCTAATGTGTCCAAAAGAGGGACTATTGTAGGCGTCACAATGATTTAACTTTGTATGTGTTAATTTTGGAACATAGGTAAGGATCGTAGTTGGATGAGAGCTAATCGATTAATTGCTGAGTACAAACATAGAGTGATGGAATTTATACAATTTGCTGAAAGTAATGCTAAAAAAAATCTTCCTCCTCCTAAAAGTAATGCTAAAAAAGTCACCATGTGCTTTTTCTCTGTCCATGTGTTCGTTGTGAAAATCAAGAACCAAAACTTAATAAGAAAGAAATTATGGATCATCTAATTTGTGAAGGGATTTGTCAAAGTTATACACAATGGATATGGCATGGTGAAGTAGTAGTAAAGTCAAATGTGTCCCAAAGAGATAATGTTAGTGTAGAAATGGATGATCGTCTAGAAGACATGATGCGTGATATTGGACAAGATTCGTTTAAGAGGGCATATGTGTATGATACTTTATGCAGTGACAAGGATAAACCTTTGTACCCGGGATGCACAAATTTTACACAGTTGTCAGCCGTGTTAAAATTGTTTAATTTGAAGGCAAATAATGGATGGCCTGATAAATTTTTTACCGAATTGCTTGAATTGTTGACACAAATGCTTCCAGAAGGTAATGTAATGCCAAATCATTATTAAGAGGCGAAGAAATTATTGTATCCGATGGATTTTGAGTATGAAAAGATACATGCATGCTCTAATGACTGCATACTATACAAAAAAGGTATGTAAACTATAATCACTGTATGAAGTGCAAGGCGTCATGCTACAAAAAGAAAGATGGTGATTCTAATGGTGATGAGGTGGTAAAAAAGGGTCCTCCCCCGAAAGTAGTATGGTACCTACCAATAATTTCAAGGTTCAAGAGATTATTCGCTAATGAAATTGACCCAAAGAATCTTAGATGGCACGTAGAAGAAAGAAAATGTGATGGACAAATTCGCCATGTAGCTGATTCTTTGCAATGGAAGAAAATTAATTCTTTGTTTCCAAAATTTGGAAAAGAGTCCAGAAACCTTAGACTTGGACTATCTGCATGTTGCCTAACCGATGTAATAAGTTTCTCAATAAAAAATTAAAAATAATTGATTAAACTTTTTACATCGGGTCATGTTGCCCAACCAATGTAATAGGTTTCTTAATAAAAAAAATAAATAAAATATATTAATTATACATTTTACATCAGGTCATGTTGCCCACCCGATGTAATAAGTTTCTCAATAAAAAATTAAAAAAATTTGATTAAACTTTTTACATCGGTCCATTTGCCCAACCGATGTAATAAGTTTCTCAATAAAAAAAAAGTATGTGATAGTTTAATCAGAACATTTCTCAACATTCAAGGCAAGACAAAATATGGTTATAATGTGTAACTTGTAAATGCGCCTAAGAGGGGGGGGGGGTGAGTTAGGTTCACAAAAATTATTTTCAATCTTTTTCGGTTCTTGGTTCTTTTTCCGGTAGGATGTTTAAGACTTGAAAGTAAAGTGCGGAAAATAAAAAGAGACACAAGAGATTTATAGTGGTTTCCCTCACACTCTGAGAGTACTCCATTCCCCTTTCGACTCGAAAGAGATTTCACTATAGTTTAGAATGATTGCACAGCCTAATTGTAACACCCCACTTCCCAAAATCAATTAAATTAATAAACATTATAAATAAACAAAATCAGAGTTCCAATTCTCACAAGTGGGATATCACATAAAAACAACGTTTCCTTATAAAAAGGTTTTTCTCCAAAATACAGCGGAATATTAAAAATATTAAAATCCAATAAAAGTTTGATACGTTCACAGGAAAATAAAATATAAGTTCAACATAAAATAAATAAAAATGCCCAAGTCCCGTGCTACGTATCAGGGCATCCTAGACTCGACAATCACACCAATATCCAAGCTAGCTAAGCACCTGGATTATCTGTACTTCCGAAGAAGCACAGACCACAACAACAACAAAGGGGTGAGAAATCATGATAAAAAATATAATGGTAATGTAATACATGTAATAAGGCAGTAAAATACACCAACACACCAAGGTTCACCCCTAACAACACCATATAACGAACCTACTGTTCAAATTACAATATAACGTATTATAATGCATTTATGCAACTCACACCATGCATGCGGTACCGACTCATTGGTTCATTCAATCGAACCCACCATTCTCCACAACAGAGTACGGGTGAATCACTTACGCTCCATCCGAGACATGATTCAACCCCACCATTCTCCACAAAGGAGTACGGACAGATCACTTACGCTCCATCCGAGACATGATCCATCCCACCAAGACACCATGATATGCACACACCAATGCATAACTATTATGTTCAGGCACACTACGTGCACACGATCCACCTGATCGCATCATTATACATCACGTATATATGCATAGATATAACATGCACCAACACCATATAAATCAACCAGATAGTAAACAAGTTCATATTCTATCACCAAGATACAAACACATCCCACTATTCGGGGATACACGATACTATGGATCACTACATACATATACATCAACTAATTGTCCACCAGTCATTATTACGGGAAACATGCACTATCACCAAGTACACAAGTTAGTTCCCACACTCATCATTCTTACAGTGCATCAAGGCCAAAGGGATCACACAAGCCCAAGCTCAAGGCCAAAACATCACACAAATCACATTCTGGTTCTGCTACGTTCGCTGACATTCGCCAGGCGAAGCCCCGTAGCGAACCTTCGCTAGCATTCGCCAGGCGAACCTGCTGGCGAAGCCCTCTTTCACTATCGTGCACTCGCCAGGCGAATCTTCATTCGCCAGGCGAACCTTCGCTGGCCACACTCGCCAGGCGAAGTTCCTACCCTTTAGGTCTGGGACTTAACTCTGAATTATTCGCTGCCACTCGCCTCAGCTCGCCAGGCGAACTCTCGCCTCCCTTCGCCAACATTCGCCAGGCGAAGCCCAGCGAATGCTGCAATTTCACCAATTTCTCACAGTTCTGCAGATTGCTATCTAGGCCAATTAACTCTAATCTCCTATCCCAATTCACACCTTAACATCAGTACCCACATTACACGTAATTCAGCCTAAATGATTCCTAATCCCAATATCATCACCTACACACTTTATCGATACCTCAAAAGCCATACAGAACTTTCCCTAAAAACTGTAAACACCCTATATGCCAAATCAACCCAAATCACCAATTCATTAACGATTACTATATAATTAACAACAATCATCATCAATCATAACAGAACAATATATATTATTATATATCGATCAACTTCCTACGGGGTTAAGAAATCCCCAACTACCCTATACATGTATAAACCATTCCCAATCAAGTTTCCCCCCTTACCTTGTTAATCGGTTGATCGATGAAAGAATCCTCCAAGGTTTGGCCAATTCTGATTTTCCCCTGTTCCTTCGTTCTTCGCTCCCTTTTCCGTTCCCTTTTCCGTTCTTTTTCCACTTTCTCTAACTTCTCACAATGTATCGTAACAACCACTAACCCCTCACATTCTCTATTTTAATTCTCTACTCCCAATAATAATAATAATAATAATAATAATTTAATAATAATAATAATAACTTAATAAAATAATAATAATAATAATAATAATAATAATAATAATAATAATAATAATATTATTATTATCTCACCAAAATAATAATATTAATAATAATAGTAACTATAATAAATATAATAATAATAATATTCCCACCAATATTAATATTATACACTATATTATTATATTACCAAAACACCACCAATAATCCTCCCACATTAGGGACACCCACCAAACATCACCAAATACACCCCCACCAAAGGGTACACCAACATATAATATTTGAAATAATAATAAAATGACTAAATAATTAAAATGGGTGTTACAACTCTCCCCCACTTTAATTATTTTCGTCCTCGAAAATTACCCGATGGAAATAGCTCCGGATACGCTTCTCACATCCTGCTTTCCAACTCCCAGGTCACACTGCCTCCTGCAGCACCTCCCCAAACTATCTTCACCAAAGGTATCTCTTTCCCTCGGAGTTGTTTCATCTTACGGTCCTCGATCCTCAACGGCATCGTCTCAACAGTAAGATTCTCCCGAATCTGAACATCATCTCTCTGAATCACATGAGATGGATCAGAAACATACTTTCGCAATTGCGACACATGAAACACATCATGTAAGTTTGACAACTCAGGCGGCAACGCCACCCTATAAGCCACATCACCAACTCTTTGCAAAATCTCATAAGGTCCAATAAACTTAGGATCCAGCTTCTTAGATTTCAACGCACGACCCACACCAGTCATCGGATTAACTCTTAGGAATACGTGATCACCTACACAGAATTCCAACTCTTTCCTCCGATTATCATGATAGCTTTTCTGCCTACTCTGAGACACTTTCAATTTCTCACGAATCATTTGAATTGTCTCAGTAGTCTGCCGTACAATTTCTGGCCCAAGCACCACATTCTCGCCAGTTTCATACCAACACAGAGGAGTCCTACACCTCCTCCCATACAAAGCTTCAAACGGTGCCATTCCAATACTCGAATGGTAACTGTTATTGTACGTGAACTCAATCAATGGTAAATGAGTATCCCACGCACCACCCTTTTCTAACACACAAGCTCTCAACAAATCTTCAAGCGACTGAATAGTCCTCTCTGACTGACCATCAGTTTGTGGATGATAAGCTGAACTCAATTTCAACTTAGTTCCCAAAGCTTCCTGCAAGCTCTTCCAAAATTCCGAAGTAAACCGTGGATCTCTATCCGACACAATACTGGACGGAACACCATGCAACTTCACAATTACCCGAATGTAAATCTCTGCCAGTTTCGTCAATGGAAAGCTAATATTGATCGGCACAAAGTGTGCAGACTTCGTCAGTCGATCCACAATCACCCATATAGAATCAAAACCTCTCGCCGTATTCGGCAAACCTGTCACAAAATCCATAGTAATGCAATCCCATTTCCAAATCGGAATCTCTAATGGTTGCATAAATCCAGAAGGTCTCTGGTGTTCCACCTTCGACTTCTGACATGTCAAACAGGCATACACAAATTGAGCAATGTCTCTTTTCATACCAGACCACCAAAATAATTTCTTCAAACCATGATACATTTTCGTAGCTCCCGGATGAATACTCAGGCTACTACGATGTCCTTCGCTCAAAATTGACTTTTTCAATTCTTCATCACCTGGTACACAAATCCCGCCTCTAAATCTCAACACACCTGTACTATCCAATTTAAAGTCACTATCGGAGTCACTCCCTACTCCGGGCATCAAATCTACCAATTTCACATCCAACTTCTGATTTTCTCTAATCATATCCAAGAAGTCATTATTTACCTGCAACATACCCAACATTACACTATTTGCAGTAGTCTCACAAACCATGCTCAAATCTCTAAACTGTTCAATTAACTCAATTTCTTTCGCCATCAGAGCTGCCATATGAATTGCTTTCCTACTCAAAGCATCTGCCACTACATTGGCCTTTCCTGGATGATAACTCAAACTGAAGTCATAATCCTTCAAAAATTCCAACCATCTTCTCTGCCTCATATTCAGCTCTTTCTGATCAAATAGGTATCTCAGACTCTTATGATCGCTAAACACTTCAAATCTTGAACCGTATAAATAGTGTCTCCAAATTTTCAACACAAAAACAACCGCAGCTAATTCAAGATCATGAGTCAGATAATTTCGCTCATGCACTCTCAATTGCCGCGATGCATATGCTACTACCTTACCATTCTGCATCAGAACTCCACCTAATCCCATTTTAGACGCATCACAGTACACCACAAACGGTTCACTCGGAGTCGGTAACACTAACACCGGTGCCGTAGTCAATCTCTTTTTCAACTCTTCAAAACTTTCTTCACAAGCAGCATCCCATACAAAAACTTGGTTCTTTCTCGTCAACTGAGTTAATGGCAACGCCAAATTAGAGAACCCTTCAATAAACCTGCGGTAATAGCCGGCTAACCCCAAAAAGCTTCTAATCTCTGTCGCTGTCTTCGGCGGTTCCCACTACAATACTGCACTTACTTTTGACGGATCCACCGCTATTCCATCTTTAGATATTACATGCCCCAAGAAACTTACTTTCTTCAACCAAAAGTCACACTTTGATAGTTTAGCAAATAATTTATTTTCCTTCAACACTTGCAAGGCAATTCTCAGATGTCCTGCATGCTCTTCGTCAGATTTAGAATAAAATACTTCTCCAGAAAACCTTTCCGAACCACCTCCCAAGTAATGGTAGTTCCAGCAGCTTCCAACCTTTGGCGACTATTGTCCCACCAGGCTTCAGCTTCACCCTCTAGCATGTGAGTACCAAACCTCACCTTTTGCTCATAGCTACATTCCATAGTTCTGAAGATCTTCTCAATTGCCTTCAGCCACTTCTGAGCAGCTTCGGGGTCCAGAATTCCCCCTTCGAACGTTGGCGGCTTGTTGCTCCGAAACTGCGCCAAACTCCTGAATTGGGCATCTGCAGTTTGATTCTGATTAGCAACAGCCTGTGCCATTGCTTGCATAGCAGCAGCCAATGCAGCATCGTTCCTTCCTGCCATACTGCTCCAAACAACAACACCAGGTTTAAAAGATATTCAACTACATCATAAAGGACAGACTCAACTTGACTCAACAACACTGGCCGGACGGACCAACCTGCTCTGATACCAATTGTAACACCCCACTTCCCAAAATCAATTAAATTAATAAACATTATAAATAAACAAAATCAGAGTTCCAATTCTCACAAGTGGGATATCACATAAAAACAACGTTTCCTTATAAAAAGGTTTTTCTCCAAAATACAGCGGAATATTAAAAATATTAAAATCCAATAAAAGTTTGATACGTTCACAGGAAAATAAAATATAAGTTCAACATAAAATAAATAAAAACGCCCAAGTCCCGTGCTACGTATCAGAGCATCCTAGACTCGACAATCACACCAATATCCAAGCTAGCTAAGCACCTGGATTATCTGTACTTCCGAAGAAGCATAGACCACAACAACAACAAAGGGGTGGGAAATCATGATCAAAAATATAATGGTAATGTAATACATGTAATAAGGCAGTAAAACACACCAACACACCAAGGTTCACCCCTAACAACACCATATAACGAACCTACTGTTCAAATTACAATATAACGTATTATAATGCATTTATGCAACTCACACCATGTATGCGGTACCGACTCATTGGTTCATTCAATCGAACCCACCATTCTCCACAACGGAGTACGGGTGAATCACTTACGCTCCATCCGAGACATGATTCAACCCCACCATTCTCCACAAAGGAGTACGGGTGAATCACTTACGCTCCATCCGAGACATGATTCAACCCCACCATTCTCCACAAAGGAGTACGGACAGATCACTTACGCTCCATCCGAGACATGATCCATCCCACCAAGACACCATGATATGCACACACCAATGCATAACTATTATGTTCAGGCACACTACGTGCACACGATCCACCTGATCGCATCATTATACATCACGTATATATGCATAGATATAACATGCACCAACACCATATAAATCAACCAGATAGTAAACAAGTTCATATTCTATCACCAAGATACAAACACATCCCACTATTCGGGGATACACGATACTATGGATCACTACATACATATACATCAACTAATTGTCCACCAATCATTATTACGGGAAACATGCACTATCACCAAGTACACAAGTTAGTTCCCACACTCATCATTCTTACAGTGCATCAAGGCCAAAGGGATCACACAAGCCCAAGCTCAAGGCCAAAACATCACACAAATCACATTCTGGTTCTGCTACGTTCGCTGACATTCGCCAGGCGAAGCCCCGTAGCGAACCTTCGCTAGCATTCGCCAGGCGAACCTGCTGGCGAAGCCCTCTTTCACTATCATGCACTCGCCAGGCGAATCTTCATTCGCCAGGCGAACCTTCGTTGGCCACACTCGCCAGGCGAAGTTCCTACCCTTTAGGTCTGGGACTTAATTCTAAATTATTCGCTGCCACTCGCCTCAGCTCGCCAGGCGAACTCTCGCCTCCCTTCGCCAGGCGAAGCTTCGCCAACATTCGCCAGGCGAAGCCCAGCGAATGCTGCAATTTCACCAATTTCTCACAATTCTGCAGATTGCTATCTAGGCCAATTAACTCTAATCTCCTATCCCAATTCACACCTTAACATCAGTACCCACATTAAACGTAATTCAGCCTAAATGATTCCTAATCCCAATATCATCACCTACACACTTTATCGATACCTCAAAAGCCATACAGAACTTTCCCTAAAAACTGTAAACACCCTATATGCCCTATATGCCAAATCAACCCAAATCACCAATTCATTAACGATTACTATATAATTAACAACAATCATCATCAATCATAACAGAACAATATATATTATTATATATCGATCAACTTCCTACGGGGTTAAGGAATCCCCAACTACCCTATACATGTATAAACCATTCCCAATCAAGTTTCCCCCCTTACCTTGTTAATCGGTTGATCGATGAAAGAATCCTCCAAGGTTTGGCCAATTCTGATTTTCCCCTGTTCCTTCGTTCTTCGCTCCCTTTTCCGTTCCCTTTTCCGTTCTTTTTCCACTTTCTCTAACTTCTCACAATGTATCGTAACAACCACTAACCCCTCACATTCTCTATTTTAATTCTCTACTCCCAATAATAATAATAATAATAATAATAATTTAATAATAATAATAATAATAATAACTTAATAAAATAATAATAATAATAATAATAATAATAATAATAATATTATTATTATTATTATCTCACCAAAATAATAATATTAATAATAATAGTAACTATAATAAATATAATAATAATAATATTCCCACCAATATTAATATTATACACTATATTATTATATTACCAAAACACCACCAATAATCCTCCCACATTAGGGACACCCACCAAACATCACCAAATACACCCCCACCAAAGGGTACACCAACATATAATATTTGAAATAATAATAAAATGACTAAATAATTAAAATGGGTGTTACACTAATCACACCAAAGGTGAAGCCTACTATCTAATCTATAGGTAATTAAAGTGTAGGAAGAACAATCCTCTTCAAACACTCACTTGTTTCCAACAGTCCTGGATAACAAGGTAATACAAAGAATGATCTTGAAATAAGCTTGATGTCTTGAGAGTATAATGCTATCAATCATCACGATCGATCTTCTCCTTGAAACAAATATCACTCAAAAGAAATACACAAGTGTTCTTTAAAAGGGAATGAAATAAAGCTGTGATAATGTGTAAAAGTTTATTCAATAGCTTCTTTCAAAAACTGTTTGTGAACACTTCATAAAAATTTGAAAGATGAAAAGAATGAGTGATTGTTATGATTGAGTTTCTTGGAGGTAAAATGAAATTTGAAATTTGATATCAATTTATACTGTACAAAATACCTCTACAGAGGGGTGTAATTTTATGCAGCAAAAACAGTCAGAAAACAAAAGAAAGTAATGCATATTATCATGAAAAGCTATCATATTTTTCTTACTGTTTCAGGTTTAATCGGTTAACCATATAGGTTAATCGGTTAACACCCCTTTAACGTTTAGAAAATATTCAAAAATATCACATGTTAACCGGTTAACCATATACGTTAATCGGTTAACACTGTATGTTTTTTAGGAGAAAATTAATTTTGAAATCTGTTAACCGGTTAACCATATGGGTTAATCGGTTAAGACTGAAAGTTTTTCACACCAAAATTAATTTAAAAAGAATGATCTACTTAAAAATGTTTTAAAAGGACTTATGATATATGTGAAGTGAGATATGAATATTTGAACACTTGTATAAGTATTTTAAGTGATATTTGGTATACCTTTGAGTTGTTGTTCAATATTCTATCTTCAACACTTGAAACTTGATTAGATGTATGTGAAGCTTTGATCTATTTGTCATATGCTAGAGCACTATCTTGATCCTTGATGTTATATGAGTCTCTTGCTTTTTGCATACACATGTTGCCTAGAAAATGTGTTGTCTTCATCAAAACTTTTATGCGCTTGAAGCTTGCTTCTACAATCTCCCCCTTTTTGATGATGACAACCAATCTTTGAAAGCTTGCTTTGAGACTTGTTTTCTATATACTTGTTTCTCCCCCTAAGTTAAATCTCCCCCTTATTACAAGAGGTATAGATTTTCTGCACAAAGAAACATTAGAGAAACCAATCCTTCTCCCCCTTTGGCATTAGCAAAAAGGAAGAGGAGCACACAACAATGAAAGTAAACATACATACACACATAGAGTAAATATAAGACATATAATAACATAACAAACAGAACTTTGTTTTATGATACGTTAATCATAACACACACACACACACATTGTACGGTACATTCACGGATATGAAACAAAAAACATAAACTTAGACAATTTCTAGAACAAGAAAAAAGAACATAAACAAGTGCTTTAGTTAGCATCCTCTGAAATTTCCTTGCTTCCATCCTCTTCTTCTTCACTTCCTTCCTCATCTTCATCATTACCGGCATTTTGGTTTTCAGAGCTTAAGACAAGTCTTCAAAGAGAGTTGATGGCCCGGGTAGTTTCTCGGTGTTGATTCATCATTGTGATATAGAGAAACTCATTGGTAACTCTGCCTTCCGGGATTGGATGATTGGAGGTAGACGACACGTCTTCGTACTTGTATGTTCCATCATTGCATTTCACAATTCTGGTGTTCTTCATAATAATTATCCCATTGATTTCATTTACTGTGGATTTCATTGCAATAGATGGTTCCCTATTAAGATCCAAATCTGTTAACTCCAAAATGCTTGAAATGAGGCGACCATAAGGAAGTCGGGTAGAGAGTGTACGTTGTTGTTGAAGATGGTACATCATTGTTAATATCCAATTAAGTTTGATCTTGTTCTTTATTGCAAATAACACTTGCATCTCGAGATCATTAATCTGGGAATGATTGGAATTCTTTGGAAGCAAGATATAGCAGATAATGTAATGAAGCATTCGGTCATTTACCGATAAATTCTTAACGTAGCATAAGATACGAGCCGTCCGTTGTCCAGCTACCACAACCTCTCTAGGAAACCTGCATATACTGTAGTAATATTTCATTTTGTCATACTGAGCCCATGGTCCATCTCTATGATTGACACCTTTCCAGAGAAAATAGCCGGTATACGAAATTTTGAGTGTAGCGGCAATATTCGACAAATCTTCACTCAACTCAAAGTCTCTAACAGTAGTCATAAGCATATGTTATCCAACCTCATTCAGATTAATTGATAAATTGTTCATAAACGACTTTACTAAATCAGGGTAGCACCGACCATTATCGGAGACAAAATTATCAATCTTTTGATACTTTAGTAGTGCTGGAAAATCAAAAGTGGGTGCTTGAAAGGCTTTGAGATTGGCATATTTTAACTTGAGAAGTTGTCGAACTCGAACCTTGAAATCCATTCTCCGTTTCTTAGTTGATTCCATCGGAGCATTATCCTTATTGACAGTTGAGCTACTTTCCGACATCTTTCCTTTTCCTTTCTTTGATGGAGCCATGGATGAAGATTTGGGATTCTTTGGGTTTAGAGATGATTTTCTGGATTAGGGTTGGATGTTGTGATATAGATGGAGAGAGTGAAGTGGTTTATAAAGAGTGATGTTTGAGTGGGATTTTAAAGGAGATTTATTGTTATTTTGAGTGGGTAGAAGTTGGAAGAGGGTTTTAATGGGGAGTCAAAGAGAAGAAGATGAGTCCCAAGGAATGTTGGGGATAATGAACATAAAGCACATGCAACAAAATGCACTAAAACACACATTAAAACCAAAATTGAATAATTTCCCCTTTTTTAAAAAAAAAAATTACACGAAAAGTGTTAACTGGTTAACCATCTGGGTTAACCGATTAACGCCTTTGAAAAAAAATAAGGAAAATAGAATCAATCAAGCTCACTCATTTTCAATACAAAACACTATGAAAAAAGTCTTACACTACAAGAAATACTTGTCTACATGGTGATCTATCACTTAATAATGTATCTGACATTTTTAGTATATTTAATATGTTTAATAAATTAGAGTCGGTCAAACCTACGCTAAAAGCTATTTTATGACAAAAGTATTGCAAATAATAAAACCGTTGGTCGTATCAACTCTATATATTCATAAATATTTTTTTATTTTTTTTATGTATTTATTTATAATTCGCTTAGTCAAATTTACAAATTTTAATACTTAATTATTTAAAGTCGGTGTGTCCGACCCTAATATGATAAATTGATTTTTAATCCACGTTTTCCATTCTTTAATTAATATTTCATTTAATTAAATTCTATATATATTTTTGAAAAAGAAAAAAAATGATTTGCACTATAGTAGAATTTTCGAACATATGACCTCTTGGTTGAAATTTATAATTAAATCATTTACCAATGCACCAAATGAACTATGTTAAATTATTTGTTAACGATAATATATATTGATAAAACTTTTATTTTTTTTATTACACCTATTTTCTCTTTTCACTTTTCCTCGTTTTCTTCTCTCTAATTTTACTTTTTCCCTCATTTCTTTTCACTTTCCCTCTTTTCACCTTTACATTTTTCCTCTTTTCACTTCTCTCTAATTTTTCAAATTTTTGAATAAAATTTCTCTTCTCTCCAATCGACCAAACTTCATGGCCAGAATCGCTTTCTGTTCCTTCATGGCCCTCGTTGCTAACCTACTACGAATCAAGCGTAATATTGTTTATATTCATCGTATTCATGTTGACTTATGGTATATTACATCTAAAAATATTCAATATTTTTCTTCACCATCCCAAAGATTTAGGTTTTTTTATCACTGTGCAAAAAATACAATAGACTATAATAGATGTAAAAAATTAATTATATTTTAATTTTCTACTCAATCACAAAATTTTAGGTTTTTCCCCGCTAAAAAACAAAGTGAAAATACTATAATCCATGAGATATATTTTTTATAAAATTGCTAATAATTAAAATAAACAATTAAGCTAGAATTTATTTATATTTACCATTTTCACATTCAATTATGGTTTATTAGATGTAAACATATTCATTATGATTCTTCTCCGTCACACAATTTCTTGTTTCTTTGTCACCTAGCCACCGAGTTAAAAGACTATAATTGAATGACAAATAAATTATATCTACATGGATAATCACTAAAGTTAAATATTTTAGCTCAATGTTATTTATGTTCACCATAATCACATTGTATTGTGGTAAAGTGTTCACCATAATCACATTGTATTATGGTAAAATTGATGTAAAAAGTTTCTATATTTTTCTTCTCCATCACCAAAATTTTGGTTTCTTAACCTTTAAGAAACGAACTTAAGAAACTACAAATGAATGACCCCTAATTTATACGTATGCATAACAATTAAAATTAAATAATCAAGCTCAATATTATTTGTATTCATCGTATTCACGTTGACTTATGGTATATTACATCTATTTCAACTCAATGTTATTTGTGTTCAAGATAAATTGAATGACAAATAAATTATATCTACATGGGTAATCAATAAAATTAAATATTTTAACTCAATGTTATTTGTGTTCACGATAATCACATTAAATTATGGTAAAGTGTTCAGCATAATCACATTGTATTATGGTAAAATAGATGTAAAACGTTTCTATATTTTTCTTCTTCTCCATCACCAAAATTTTGGTTTCTTAATCTCTAAGAAACTAAGTTAAGAGACTACATATGAATGACCCATAATTTATACGTATGCATAACAGATAAAATTAAATAATCAAGCTCAATATTATTTGTATTCATCGTATTCACGTTGACTTATGGTATATTACATCTTAAAATATTGAATTTTTTTTCTTCGCCATGCCAAAGTTTTAGGTTTTTTTATCACTATGCAAAAAAATACAATAGACTATAGTAGATGTAAAAATATTGATTGTATTCACACTGACTTATGGTATATTACATCTAAAAATATTCAATATTTTTCTTTACCATCCCAAAGTTTTAGGTTTTTTATCACAAAGCAAAAAACATAATAGATGTAGATGTAAAAAATTAAATAATCACGCCCGTTATTGTTTATATTCATTGTATTCACATTGACTTATTTATATTTACCATTTTCACATTCAATTATGGTTTATTTGATGTAAACATATTCATTATGATTCTTCTCCGTCGCCAAATTTCTGGTTTCTTCGTCAGTTAGCCACAGAGGTAAAAGACTATAATTGAATGACAAATAAATTATATCTACATGTGTAATCACTAAAATTAAATATTTTAGCTCAATGATATGTGTGTTTACCATAATCACATTGTATTATGGTAAATTCGATGTAAAAAGTTACTATATTTTTTTCTTCTCCATCACCAAAATTTTTCTTCTTCTTCAATGTTATTTGTGTTAAAAGTCTATAATCCATGACATATATTTTTTATAAGATAGGTAAAAATTAAAATAAATAATCAAGCTACAATTTATTTATATTTACCAATTTCACATTCAATTATGGTTTATTAGATGTAAACATATTCAATATGATTCTTCTTTGTCACCAAATTTCATGTTTCTTCTTTAGTTAGCCACAGAGTTAAAAGGATATAAATGAATGACAAATGAATTATATCTACATGGGCAATCACTAAAATTAAATATTTAAGCTCAATGTTATTTGTGTTGACCATAATCACATTGTATTATGGTAAAATAGGTGTAACAAATTTCTATATTTTTCCTTTTCTCGGTCACCAAATTTTTTGTTTTATTAACCTCTAAGTAACTAAGTTAAGAGACTACAAATGAATGACCCATAATTTATACGTGTGCATAACAATTAAAATTAAATAATCAAGCTCAATATTGTTTATATTCATCGTATTCACATTGACTCATGGTATATTACATCTAAAAATATTCAATATTTTCTTTACCATCCCAAAGTTTTAGGTTTTTTTAACACTAAGGAAAAAACATAATAGACTACAGTAGACGTAAAAAATTAATTATATTTTATTTTTCTTCTCCATCACAAAATTTTAGGTTTTCCCCCACTAAAAATCAAAGTTAAAAGACTATAATTCAGGAGATATATTTTTTTATAAAATAGGTAATAATTAAAATAAATAATAAAGCTAGAATTTATTTATATTTACCATTTTCACATTGAATTATGGTTTATTAGATGTAAAAATATTCAATATGATTCTTCTCCGTCTCAAATTTCATGTTTTTTCTTTAGATAGCCACAGAGTTAAAAGACTATAAATGAATGACAAATGAATTATATCTACATGGGTAATCACTAAAATTGATTATTTAAGCTCAATGTTATTTGTGTTCACCATAATCACATTGTATTATGGTAAATTTGATGTAAAAAGTTTGGCAAAATACTCTTTTTCGTCCCTTGACTTTAGCTCAATGTCCATGTTGGTCCCTCATCTTTAAAAAGTGGCAAGTTTGTCCTTTAACTTTTAAAATGGTGTCATTTTAGTCCGCACCGTCAGTTTCTCCCAAAAGTCCGTTTGTTTTGTATATCTGGCAGATGACATGGCAATCTTGTTCATGACGTGGTTTCCTTCTTCCTCCTCCTTTTGTTGAAATCCCTAAATAATCCCAAATCCCAAATCTCAAATCCCAATCCCAAATCCCTACAACAATCTAGGGTTTTTTTTATTTGGCAAGCATGAAATCCGGATGTTCCTCTTCCATTTCAAAATCGAAAAGTCGGGATTTGGATGTTTGTAGCCGGTCACGATGGAAGCCCATGTGCCATTGTGGAGACATAGCTGTTCTTCAAAGGGCAACTACTGTTAAGAATATGGGAAAACTCTTTTGGGGTTGTCCAAATTATAAGGTATGCAAGCTGCTTTTGTTCTTTGTTGAAGTTCTGTTTTTGTTTAAGTTATGTTTCTGTTTCTGTTTCTGTCCAACATATAAGTTATATTTTTGTTTAATTTTAAACTCATTATCCATCATCCTCTAAACAATGAAACTTACAGGGAGGTATGCAAGCTGGTTGTGGCTTCTTTGATTGGTTTTATAAGGAGATGGGTGATGAGAAGGAGCAATTTTGGATGCATAGGCTGGATGTGGTAACTAAGGGACTTGCTGAAGCAAAAAAGGACATTGAAAAAGCGACAATGGAGAATGAAGAATTAGGGAAAAAGCTGATGAAACTTGAAATTGAAATGAAGAATATCACGAAGTGGAAAAAGATTTTGAATTTGATGTTTGTGATGATTATCATTGTATTAGTTGTTAGGGGTAGTTAGGTTATTAAGGTTTGTTTGGAAGTATTATGTTATGGTTTGTTTTGTAAAAATTAAGTTAAGTTTTGGTGGTAAGAATTATGTTTTTATGTTTAGTTAAAGTTTGTATCAGTTTTGGATTGTATCACTTCAACATGAATGTAATAGTTGGATTTTAATATATGGATTATATCAGTTTAGTTAATTTCAGTTTTTGCAGTTCAAAATGAATGAATAAAACAGTTAAAGATAATGTTAACTTGGTTAAAGTGTTTTAATTTGGTCTGGCAAAGCATAATCCACATGAATATAACAATTAAAGTGTTTTAATTTGGTCTGTCAAAGCATAATCCACACGATTATAACAGTTTTGGATTATATCATGTCAAAGTGTTTTTTATGTTTGGTATATAACAGTTTTGGTCTGTCAATGATATATTTGGATTATATTTGGTATATAACAGTTTGGTATATACCAGTTTTTTATGTTTGGTATATAACAACAGCATGATACATATAAGTTGGTTCTGCTTTTAGGTTCATTTCATAATACCTATAAACAACAACAGCATCATACATAAACCTGTAATACTTTCCAAAAAATATACTTGTTCCAAAACAACAACACTAGATTACACAAACTTGTTCATGACAGCAGTAGAGTACAACAAAAGTAGAACACATAAACTTGTTCATGACAAAAATAGTAGAATAAATAAACTTGTTCCAAAACGACAGCAGTAGAATACATAAACTTGTTCTAGGTAACTAAATACACATGTTCCACAACTTAGAGTTTCTTCATTGGCGTGGTCCTCTTTGTTGGAGTAAACTTCTTTGTTACTGGGCCAACAACATTCTTGGCAGCACTCAACCTTGATGTATGAGAACTTTCAGCATCTCCTTCACCTTCATTCACTAGAGTAATTAAGTTTGATAGTAAAATTATTTATCAAATTTTTATAGGAAGGAGAAAAATCCTGGTTTTACAACACATACTCATACCTCTGCAACACAATCTGGTACAAATGTGTGCAGTTCTTTGCATGTTTGAAAAATTGGCAGTACTCTTTCCAATGTTTTCAGGTTCAGTTTTCAGAAGATCTCTTTGTTACTTATCATTGAAAAGAGTGTTGCCGCAATTCCAACTACAGTCCAAGTACAAACCCTTAACCCTTTACAGAATGTCATGAGATTATAGCCGATCAAGCCATTAGAGAGCTGCAGAAACAAGAAATGTTCGAATTATTTGCAATAGCTCGGCTTTTACAGAATCAGGAAGAGAGGCTGCAAAGAGAAGTTCTTTGTCTTGTTAGTTAGAAATTTTGGTGCAAAACAAATAATTAAAGGCACAATACAGTTGTGCAGATTTGAATCTTGAGAGGCATAGTATTCCATTATGTAAGTGCTTCTTCAAATTTTAACAAAACATTCATAAACAAATAAAATGGAGAACTCCATGCATGGCTCTTTAGTAATGAGTTGCTTCAACGCGGTTAGCATCAGGTAAACAATATGCAGAAAGAAGTATATCAATGAAGCAATTAATAGTACCTCGACCCTTTGGAGTAATTACGTGTATAAGTTCATCTAGAGTAACATTATTGCTTCCTTTCTTCTTCACAAAAGCTCTGGAAAAAAAATAGATTCCAACTTTTAGAAGTCACACAACATAGAGATGTGCCAAAATATGAAGAGGAAAAGGTGGAATCAAACAGAGAAACACAACAATGGGGGATGACACTAGCAACACCCTCTTAAATAAATTTTTAATAATTGATTCATTTCATGAAAATCAATACTTTTTTGAAAAAATGTGATTAATTGTAAAGACAGCTAAATTTACAATTAAAGAAAGGGTCGAAGCAATGTATAAAAAGTATATTGCAGACATTTCTAGGAATTCATTTCAAGTATTCATGGTCATATTGAATATTGCTAAGTGGAAACTAAAGCTCATGCCACTGAACTTGGAGCTACATTCACTAAGCAGACACCAAGCCAAAAGTAATTCACTTATCTGAAAATTTCGAGGAAAAAAAAATTTAATTTTTTCCCAGGAAATAAAACCAAATTCCAGGAAATAATACTTTAATCACTAAATCTACATGAAATTAAAAAAATTGCAAAAAGAGTGTACTTGCCTCTGAAAGTAATGATGAAGAATCAATGTTACGTTTCTTCCTCTTTGAATCACCACTTTTTCCACTACTTCGGCAAACATTATCAACCGTCATTTGCAGAGCAAGGGCAATATATGCCAAAACAGGAGATACATAAAACCCTAAATTAGAAAACCCTCACTCCTTCATGTCTTGAATCTTCACGTCTGCAAACCTTGAATCGTCTCCAATGACTCAATGAATTCTCCAAGACTCCAAGATATGATTACACTTCTCCAAGCTTGTCGTGCCTTCTTCTGGGTAATGGTGGGTAATGAAAACGTTAGAATTGTTTTTCTTCCTCTAAGACACTTCATATCCACGTCAGCAGTTCCACCTGGACAAACGTGGCAAAAATTTCAAAGTTTGACTAACGGCAACACACGTAAGGATAAACGTGACACCATTTTAAAAGTTAAAGGACCAACTTGCGACTTTTTAAAGATAAGGGACCAACATGGACCCCGAGCTAAAGTTAAGGGACAAAAAAGGTTATTTTGCCAAAAAGTTTCTATATTTTTCTTCTTCTCCATCAACAAAATTTCTGTTTCTTAACCTCTAAAAACTAAGTTAAGAGACTACAAATGAATGACCCATAATTTATAGGTATGCATAATAATTAAAATTAAATAATCAAGATCAATATTGTTTGTATTCATCGTATTCACGTTTACTTATGGTATTTTACATCTATAAAAATATCCATTTTTTTCCTTCAACATCCCAAAGTTTTAGGTTTTTTTTATCACTATGCAAAAATACAATAGATTATCGTAGATGTAAAAAACTAATTATATTTTAATTTTCTACTCAATCACAAAATTTTAGGTTTTCTCCATTAAAAAACAAAATTAAAAGTCTATAATCCATATCATATATTTTTTATAAAATAGGTAATAATTAAAATAAATAATCAAGCTAGAATTTATTTATATTTACCATTATCACATTCAATTATGGTGTATTATATGTAAACATATCCAATATGATTCTTCACTGTCACCAAATTTATGTTTCTTCGTCAGTAAGCCACAGAGTTAAACCAGTATAATTGAATGACAAATGAATTATATTTACATGGATAATTACCTCAATTAAATATTTAAGCTCAATGTTATTTGTTTTCAACATAATCACATTGTATTATGGTAAAGTAGATGTAAAACATTTCTGTATTTTTCTTCTTCTCCATCACCAAATTTTTGGTTTCTTAACCTCTAAAAAACTAAGTTAAGAGACTACAAATGAATGGCCCATAATATACCATTTCACATTCAATTATGGTTTATTATATGTAAACATATTCATTGTGATTCTTCTCCATCAACAAATTTTTTGTTTCTTCGTCAGTTAGCCACAGAGTTAAAAGACTATAATTGAATGACAAATAAATTATATCTACATGGGTAATCAATAAAATTAAATATTTTAACTCAATGTTATTTGTGTTCACGATAATCACATTAAATTATGTTAAAGTGTTCACCATAATCACATTCTATTATGGTAAAATAGATGTAACAAATTTCTATATTCTTCTTCTTCTCCATCACCAAAATTTTGGTTTCTTAACCTTTAAGTAACTAAGTTAAGAGACTACAAATGAATGACCTATAATTTATACATATGCATAATAATTAAAATTAAACACTCAAGCTCAATATTGTTTGTATTCATCGTATTCACGTTGACTTATGATATATTACATCTAAAAATATCCAATTTTTTTTTCTTCACCATCCCAAAGTTTTAGATTTTTTTATCACTATGCAAAAAAAATGCAATAGACTATAGTGTATGTAAAAAATCAATTATATTTTAATTTTCTACTCAATCACAAAATTTTAGATTTTTCCCCACTAAAAAATAAAGTTAAAAGACTATGACCCATGACATATATTTTTTATAAAATAGGTAATAATTAAAATAAATAATCAAGCTACAATTTATTTATATTTACCATTTCCACATTCAATGTGGTTTATTATATGTAAACATATTCAATATGATTCTTCTCTGTCACCAAATTTATTATTCTTCGTCAGTAAGCCACGGAGTTAAAAGTCTATAAATGAATTATATTTACATGGATAATCATTAAAATTAAATATTTAAGCTCAATGTTATTTTTTTTCCAACATAATCGCATTGTATTATGGTAAAATAGATGTATAACATTTTTGTATTTTTCTTCTTCTCCATCACCAAGTTTTTGGTTTCTTAACCTCTAAGAAACTAAGTTAAGGGACTACAAATGAATGACCCTTAATTTAAACATATGCATAACAATTAAAATTAAATAATCAAGCTCAATATTGTTTATATTGACCGTATTCACACTGACTTATGGTATATTACATCTAAAAAAATTCAATATTTTTCTTTACCATCCCAAAGTTTTAGGTTTTTTATCACTAAGCAAAAAACATAATAGACTACAGCAGACGTAAAAAATTAATTATATTTTATTTTTCTCCTCCATCACAATTTTTTGGTTTTTCCCCACTAAAAAACAAAGTTAAAAGACTATAATCCATGAGATATATCTTTTTTTATAAAATAGGTAATAATTAAAATAAATAATAAAGCTAGAATTTATTTATATTTACCATTTTCAAGTTGAATTGTGGTTTATTAGATGTAAACATATTCAATATGATTCTTCTCCGTCACCAAATTTCATGTTTCTTCTTTAGATAGCCACAGAGTTAAAAGACTATAAATGAATGACAAATGAATTATATCTACAAGGGTAATCACTAAAATTAAATATTTAAGCTCAACGTTATTTATGCTCACCATGATCACATTGTATTATGGTAAAATAGATGTAACAAATTTCTATATTCTTCTTCTTCTCCATCACCAAAACTTTGGTTTCTTAAGCTTTAAGTAACTAAGTTAAGAGACGACAAATGAATGACGTATAATTTAAACGTATGCATAAAAATTAAAATTAAATAATCAAGCTCAATATTGTTTATATTGATCGTATTCACACTGACTTATGGTATATTACATCTAAAAATATTCAATATTTTTCTTACCATCCCAAAGTTTTAAGTTTTTTTTATCACTAAGCAAAAAACATAATAGACTATAGTAGAAATAAAAAATTAATTATATTTTATTTTTCTCCTCTATTACAAAATTTTAGGTTTTTTTCAACTAAAAAACAAAGTTAAAAGACTATAGTCCATGAGATATATTTTTTTTATAAAATACGTAATAATTAAAATAAATAATAAAGCTAGAAGTTATTTACATTTACCATTTTTACAATGAATTATGGTTTATTAGATGCAAACATATTCAATATGATTCTTCTCCGTCACCAAATTTCATGTTTCTTCTTTAGATAGCCACAAAGTTAAATGACTATAAATGAATGACAAATGAATTATATCTACATGAGTAATCACTAAAATTGAATATTTAAGCTCAACGTTATTTGTGATCGCCATAATCACATTGTATTATGGTAAAATAGATGTAACAAATTTCTATATTCTTCTTCTTCTCCATCACCAAAATTTTTGTTTCTTAACCTTTAAGTAACTAAGTTAAGAGACTACAAATGAATGACCTATAATTTATACGTATGCATAACAATTAAAATTAAATACTCAAGCTCAATATTGTTTATATTGATCGTATTCACACTGACTTATGGTATATTACATCTAAAAATATTCAATATTTTTCTTTACCATCCCAAAGATTTAGGTTTTTTATCACTAAGCAAAAAACACAATAGACTACAGTAGACGTAAAAAATTAATTATATTTTATTTTCCTCCTCCATCACAAAATTTTAGGTTTTTTTCCACTAAAAAACAAAGTTAAAAGACTATAATCCATGAGATATATTTTTTTTATAAAATACGTAATAATTAAAATAAATAATAAAGCTAGAATTTATTTACATTTACCATTTTCACAATGAATTGTGGTTTATTAGACGTAAACATATTCAATATGATTCTTCTCCGTCACCAAATTTAATGTTTCTTCTTTAGATAGCCACATAATTAAATGCTTATAAATGAATGACAAATGAATTATATCTACATGGGCAATCACTAAAATTAAATATTTAAGCTCAACGTTATTTGTGTTCACCATAATCACATTGTATTATGGTAAAGTAGATGTAACGAATTTCTATATTCTTCTTCTCCATCACCAAAATTTTGGTTTCTTAACCTTTAAGTAACTAAGTTAAGAGACTACAAATGAATGACCTATAATTTATATGTATGCATAACAATTAAAATTAAATAATCAAGCTCAATATTGTTTATATTGATCGTATTCACACTGACTTATGGTATATTACATCTAAAAATATTCAATATTTTTCTTTACCATCCCAAAGTTTTAGGTTTTTTTATCACTAAGCAAAAAACATAATAGACTACAGTAGACGTAAAAAATTAATTATATTTTATTTTTCTCCGCCATCACAAATTTTTTGGTTTTTCCCCACTAAAAAACAAAGTTAAAAGACTATAATCCATGAGATATATTTTTTTTTATAAATTAGGTAATAATTAAAATAATTAATAAAGCTAGAATTTATTTATATTTACCATTTTCACGTTGAATTGTGGTTTATTAGATGTAAAGATATTCAATATGATTCTTCTCCGTCACCAAATTTCAGGTTTCTTCTTTAGATAGCCACAAAGTTAAAAGACTATAAATGAATGACAAATGAATAATATTTACATGGGTAATCACTAAAATTAAATATTTAAGCTCAACGTTATTTGTGTTCACCATAATAACATTGTATTATGGTAAAATAGATGTAACAAATTTCTATATTCTTCTTGTTCTACATCACCAAAATTCTGGTTTCTTAAGCTTTAAGTAACTAAGTTAAGAGACTACAAATGAATGACTTATAATTTATACGTATGCATAACAATAAAAATTAAATAATCAAGCTCAATATTGTTTATATTGATCGTATTCACACTGACTTATGGTATATTACATCTAAAAATATTCAATATTTTTCTTTACCATTCCAAAGTTTTAGGTTTTTTTATCACTAAGCAAAACACACAATAGACTACAGTAGACGTAAAAAATTAATTATATTTTATTTTCCTCCTCTATTACAAAATTTTAGGTTTTTTTCCACTAAAAAACAAAGTTAAAAGACTATAATCCATGAGATATATTTTTTTTATAAAATACGTAATAATTAAAATAAATAATAAAGCTTGAATTTATTTACATTTACGATTTTCACAATGAATTATGGTTTAATAGATGTAAACATATTCAATATGATTCTTCCCCGTCACCAAATTTCATGTTTCTTCTTTAGATAGCCACAGAGTTAAAAGACTATAAATGAATGACAAATGAATTATATCTACATGGGTAATCACTAAAATTAAATATTTAAGCTCAACGTTATTTGTGTTCACCATAATCACATTGTATTATGGTAAAATAGATGTAACAAATTTCTATATTCTTCTTCTTCTCCATCACCAAAATTTTGGTTTCTTAACCTTTAAGTAACTAAGTTAAGAGACTACAAATGAATGACCTATAATTTATACGTATGCATAACAATTAAAATTAAATACTCAAGCTCAATATTGTTTATATTGATCGTATTCACACTGACTTATGGTATATTACATCTAAAAATATTCAATATTTTTCTTTACCATCCCAAAGATTTAGGTTTTTTTTATCACTAAGCAAAAAACACAATAGACTACAGTAGACGTAAAAAATTAATTATATTTTATTTTCATCCTCCATCACAAAATTTTAGGTTTTTTTCCACTAAAAAACAAAGTTAAAAGACTATAATCCATGAGATATATTTTTTTTATAAAATACGTAATAATTAAAATAAATAATAAAGCTAGAATTTATTTACATTTACCATTTTCACAATGAATTGTGGTTTATTAGACGTAAACATATTCAATATGATTCTTCTCCGTCACCAAATTTAATGTTTCTTCTTTAGATAGCCACAGAGTTAAATGCTTATAAATGAATGACAAATGAATTATATCTACATGGGCAATCTCTAAAATTAAATATTTAAGCTCAACGTTATTTGTGTTCACCATAATCACATTGTATTATGGTAAAGTAGATGTAATGAATTTCTATATTCTTCTTCTTCTCCATCACCAAAATTTTGGTTTCTTAACCTTTAAATAACTAAGTTAAGAGACTACAAATGAATGACCTATAATTTATATGTATGCATAACAATTAAAATTAAATAATCAAGCTCAATATTGTTTATATTGATCGTATTCACACTGACTTATGGTATATTACATCTAAAAATATTGCATATTTTTCTTTACCATCCCAAAGTTTTAGGTTTTTTTATCATTAAGCAAAAAACATAATAGACTACAGTAGACGTAAAAAATTAATTATATTTTATTTTTCTCCTCCATCACAAATTTTTTGGTTTTTCCCCACTAAAAAACAAAGTTAAAAGACTATAATCCATGAGATATATTTTTTTTATAAAATAGGTAATAAGTAAAATAATTAATATTTCTAGAATTTATTTATATTTACCATTTTCACGTTGAATTGTGGTTTATTATACGTAAACATATTCAATATGATTCTTCTCCGTCACCAAATTTCATGTTTCTTCTTTAGATAGCCACAGAGTTAAAAGACTATAAATGAATGACAAATGAATTATATCTACATGGGTAATCACTAAAATTAAATATTTAAGCTCAACGTTATTTGTGTTCACCATAATCACATTGTATTATGGTAAGGTAGATGTAACGAATTTCTATATTCTTCTTCTTCTCCATCACCAAAATTTTGGTTTCTTAACCTTTAAGTAACTAAGTTAAGAGACTACAAATGAATGACCTATAATTTATATGTATGCATAACAATTAAAATTAAATAATTAAGCTCAATATTGTTTATATTGATCGTATTCACACTGACTTATGGTATATTACATCTAAAAATATTGCATATTTTTCTTTACCATCCCAAAGTTTTAGGTTTTTTTATCATTAAGCAAAAAACATAATAGACTACAGTAGACGTAAAAAATTAATTATATTTTATTTTTCTCCTCCATCACAAATTTTTTGGTTTTTCCCCACTAAAAAACAAAGTTAAAAGACTATAATCCATGAGATATATTTTTTTTATAAAATAGGTAATAATTAAAATAATTAATAAAGCTAGAACTTATTTATATTTACCATTTTCACGTTGAATTGTGGTTTATTAGATGTAAACATATTCAATATGATTCTTCTCCGTCACCAAATTTCATGTTTCTTCTTTAGATAGCCACAGAGTTAAAAGACTATAAATGAATGACAAATGAATTATATTTACATGGGTAATCACTAAAATTAAATATTTAAGCTCAACGTTATTTGTGTTCACCATAACACATTGTATTATGGTAAAGTAGATGTAACAAATTTCTATATTCTTCTTCTTCTCCATCACCAAAATTTTGGTTTCTTAACCTTTAAGTAACTAAGTTAAGAGACTACAAATGAATGACCTATAATTTATACGTATGCATAACAATTAAAATTAAATAATCAAGCTCAATATTGTTTATATTGATCGTATTCACACTGACTTATCGTATTTTACATCTAAAAATATTCAATATTTTTCTTTACCATCCCAAAGTTTTAGGTTTTATTATCACTAAGCAAAAAACATAATAGACTACAGTAGACGTAAAAAATTAATTATATTTTATTTTTCTCCTCCATCACAAATTTTTTGGTTTTTCCCCACTAAAAAACAAAGTTAAAAGACTATAATCCATGAGATATATTTTTTTTATAAAATAGGTAATAATTAAAATAATTAATAAAGCTATAATTTATTTATATTTACCGTTTTCACGTTGAATTGTGGTTTATTAGATGTAAACCTATTCAATATGATTCTTCTCCGTCATCAAATTTCATGTTTCTTCTTTAGATAGCCACAGAGTTAAAAGACTATAAATGAATGAAAAATGAATTATATCTACATAGGTAATCACTAAAATTAAATATTTAAGCTCAACGTTATTTGTGTTCACCATAATCACATTGTATTATGGTAAAATAGATGTAACAAATTTCTATATTCTTCTTTTTCTGCATCACCAAAATTTTGGTTTCTTAAGCTTTAAGTAACTAAGTTAAGAGACTACAAATGAATGACCTATAATTTATACGTATGCATAACAATTAAAATGAAATAATCAAGCTCAATATTGTTTATATTGATCGTATTCACACTGACTTATGGTATATTACATCTAAAAATATTCAATATTTTTCTTTATCATCCCAAAGCTTTAGGTTTTTTTTATCACTAAGCAAAAAACACAATAGACTACAGTAGACGTAAAAAATTAATTATATTTTATTTTCCTCCTCTATTACAAAATTTTAGGTTTTTTTCCACTAAAAAACAAAGTTAAAAGACTATAATCCATGAGATTTTTTTTTAATAAAATACGTAATAATTAAAATAAATAATAAAGCTAGAATTTATTTACATTTACCATTTTCACAATGAATTATGGTTTATTAGATGTAAACATATTCAATATGATTCTTCTCCGTCACCAAATTTCATGTTTCTTCTTTAGATAGCCACAGAGTTAAATGACTATAAATGAATGACAAATGAATTATATCTACATGGGTAATCACTAAAATTAAATATTTAAGCTCAACGTTATTTGTGTTCACCATAATCACATTGTATTATGGTAAAATGGATGTAACAAATTTCTATATTCTTCTTCTTCTCCATCACCAAAATTTTGGTTTCTTAACCTTTAAGTAACTAAGTTAAGAGACTACAAATGAATGACCTATAATTTATACGTATGCATAACAATTAAAATTAAATAATCAAGCTCAATATTGTTTATATTGATCGTATTCACACTGACTTATGGTATATTACATCTAAAAATATTCAATATTTTTCTTTACCATCCCAAAGTTTTAGGTTTTTTTATCACTAAGAAAAAAACATAATAGACTACAGTAGACGTAAAAAATTAATTATATTTTATTTTTCTCCTCCATCACAAATTTTTTGGTTTTTCCCCACTAAAAAACAAAGTTAAAAGACTATAATCCATGAGATATATTTTTTTTATAAAATAGGTAATAATTAAAATAATTAATAAAGCTAGAATTTATTTATATTTACCATTTTCACGTTGAATTGTGGTTTATTAGATGTAAACATATTCCATATAATTCTTCTCCGTCACCAAATTTCATGTTTTTTCTTTAGATAGCCACAAAGTTAAAAGACGATAAATGAATGACAAATGAATTATATCTACATGGGTAATCACTAAAATTAAATATTTAAGCTCAACATTATTTGTGTTCACCATAATCACATTGTATTATGGTAAAATAGATGTAACAAATTTCTATATTCTTCTTTTTCTGCATCACTAAAATTTTGGTTTCTTAAGCTTTAAGTAACTAAGTTAAGAGACTACAAATGAATGACCTATAATTTATACGTATGCATAACAATTAAAATTAAATAATCAAGCTCAATATTGTTTATATTGATCGTATTCACACTGAGTTATGGTATATTACATCTAAAAATATTCAATATTTTTGTTTATCATCCCAAAGTTTTAAGTTTTTTTATCACTAAGCAAAAAACACAATAGACTACAGTAGACGTAAAAAATTAATTATATTTTATTTTCCTCCTCTATTACAAAATTTTAGGTTTTTTTCCACTAAAAAACAAAGTTAAAAGACTATAACCCATGAGATATATATTTTTTATAAAATACGTAATAATTAAAATAAATAATAAAGACAGAATTTATTTACATTTACCATTTTCACAATGAATTATGGTTTATTAGATGTAAACATATTCAATATGATTCTTCTCCGTCACCAAATTTCATGTTTCTTCTTTAGATAGCCACAGAGTTAAATGACTATAAATGAATGACAAATGAATTATATCTACATGGGTAATCACTAAAATTAAATATTTAAGCTCAACGTTATTTGTGTTCACCATAATCACATTGTATTATGGTAAAGTAGATGTAACAAATTTCTATATTCTTCTTCTTCTCCATCACCAAAATTTTGGTTTCTTAACCTTTAAGTAACTAAGTTAAGAGACTACAAATGAATGACCTATAATTTATACGTATGCATAACAATTAAAATTAAATAATCAAGCTCAATATTGTTTATATTGATCGTATTCACACTGACTTATCGTATTTTACATCTAAAAATATTCAATATTTTTCTTTACCATCCCAAAGTTTTAGGTTTTATTATCACTAAGCAAAAAACATAATAGACTACAGTAGACGTAAAAAATTAATTATATTTTATTTTTCTCCTCCATCACAAATTTTTTGGTTTTTCCCCACTAAAAAACAAAGTTAAAAGACTATAATCCATGAGATATATTTTTTTTATAAAATAGGTAATAATTAAAATAATTAATAAAGCTATAATTTATTTATATTTACCGTTTTCACGTTGAATTGCTGTTTATTAGATGTAAACATATTCAATATGATTCTTCTCCGTCACCAAATTTCATGTTTCTTCTTTAGATAGCCACAGAGTTAAAAGACTATAAATGAATGAAAAATGAATTATATCTACATGGGTAATCACTAAAATTAAATATTTAAGCTCAACGTTATTTGTGTTCACCATAATCACATTGTATTATGGTAAAATAGATGTAACAAATTTCTATATTCTTCTTTTTCTGCATCACCAAAATTTTGGTTTCTTAAGCTTTAAGTAACTAAGTTAAGAGACTACAAATGAATGACCTATAATTTATACGTATGCATAACAATTAAAATTAAATAATCAAGCTCAATATTGTTTATATTGATCGTATTCACACTGACTTATGGTATATTACATCTAAAAAAAAACAATATTTTTCTTTATCATCCCAAAGCTTTAGGTTTTTTTTATCACTAAGCAAAAAACACAATAGACTACAGTAGACGTAAAAAATTAATTATATTTTATTTTCCTCCTCTATTACAAAATTTTAGGTTTTTTTCCACTAAAAAAAAAAGTTAAAAGACTATAATCAATGAGATATATTTTTTTTTATAAAATAGGTAATAATTAAAATAAATAATAAAGCTAGAATTTATTTACATTTACCATTTTCACAATGAATTGTGGTTTATTAGATGTAAACATATTCCATATGATTCTTCTCCGTCACGAAATTTCATGTTTTTTCTTTAGATAGCCACATAGTTAAAAGACGATAAATGAATGACAAATGAATTATATCTACATGGGTAATCACTAAAATTAAATATTTAAGCTCAACATTATTTGTGTTCACCATAATCACATTGTATTATGGTAAAATAGATGTAACAAATTTCTATATTCTTCTTTTTCTGCATCACCAAAATTTTGGTTTCTTAAGCTTTAAGTAACTAAGTTAAGAGACTACAAATGAATGACTTATAGTTTATACGTATGCATAACAATTAAAATTAAATAATCAAGCTCAATATTGTTTATATTGATCGTATTCACACTGACTTATGGTATATTACATCTAAAAATATTCAATATTTTTCTTTACCATCCCAAAGTTTTAGGTTTTTTTATCACTAAGCAAAAAACATAATAGACTACAGTAGACGTAAAAAATTAATTATATTTTATTTTTCTCCTCTATTACAAAATTTTAGGTTTTTTTCCACTAAAAAACAAAGTTAAAAGACTATAATCCATGAGATATATTTTTTTTATAAAATACGTAATAATTAAAATAAATAATAAAGCTAGAATTTATTTACATTTACCATTTTCACAATGAATTGTGGTTTATTAGACGTAAACATATTCAATATGATTCTTCTCCGTCACTAAATTTAATGTTTCTTCTTTAGATAGCCACAGAGTTAAATGCTTATAAATGAATGACAAATGAATTATATCTACATGGGCAATCACTAAAATTAAATATTTAAGCTCAACGTTATTTGTGTTCACCATAATCACATTGTATTATGGTAAAGTAGATGTAACGAATTTCTATATTCTTCTTCTTCTCCATCACCAAAATTTTGGTTTCTTAACCTTTAAGTAACTAAGTTAAGAGACTACAAATGAATGACCTATAATTTATATGTATGCATAACAATTAAAATTAAATAATCAAGCTCAATATTGTTTATATTGATCGTATTCACACTGACTTATGGTATATTACATCTAAAAATATTCAATATTTTTCTTTACCATCCCAAAGTTTTAGGTTTTTTTATCACTAAGCAAAAAACATAATAGACTACAGTAGAAGTAAAAAATCAATTATATTTTATTTTTCTCCGCCATCACAAATTTTTTGGTTTTTCCCCACTAAAAAACAAAGTTAAAAGACTATAATCCATGAGATATATATTTTTTTATAAAATAGGTAATAATTAAAATAATTAATAAAGCTAGAATTTATTTATATTTACCATTTTCACGTTGAATTGTGGTTTATTAGATGTAAAGATATTCAATATGATTCTTCTCTGTCACCAAATTTCAGGTTTCTTCTTTAGATAGCCACAAAGTTAAAAGACTATAAATGAATGACAAATGAATTATATTTACATGGGTAATCACTAAAATTAAATATTTAAGCTCAACGTTATTTGTGTTCACCATAATAACATTGTATTATGGTAAAATAGATGTAACAAATTTCTATATTCTTCTTGTTCTGCATCACCAAAATTTTGGTTTCTTAAGCTTTAAGTAACTAAGTTAAGAGACTACAAATGAATGACTTATAATTTATACGTATGCATAACAATAAAAATTAAATAATCAAGCTCAATATTGTTTATATTGATCGTATTCACACTGACTTATGGTATATTACATCTAAAAATATTCAATATTTTTCATTACCATTCCAAAGTTTTAGGTTTTTTTATCACTAAGCAAAACACACAATAGACTACAGTAGACGTAAAAAATTAATTATATTTTATTTTCCTCCTCTATTACAAAATTTTAGGTTTTTTTCCACTAAAAAACAAAGTTAAAAGACTATAATCCATGAGATATATTTTTTTTTATAAAATACGTAATAATTAAAATAAATAATAAAGCTTGAATTTATTTACATTTACGATTTTCACAATGAATTATGGTTTATTAGATGTAAACATATTCAATATGATTCTTCCCCGTCACCAAATTTCATGTTTCTTCTTTAGATAGCCACAGAGTTAAAAGAAAATAAATGAATGACAAATGAATTATATCTACATGGGTAATCACTAAAATTAAATATTTAAGCTCAACGTTATTTGTGTTCACCATAATCACATTGTATTATGGTAAAATAGATGTAACAAATTTCTATATTCTTCTTCTTCTCCATCACCAAAATTTTGGTTTCTTAACCTTTAAGTAACTAAGTTAAGAGACTACAAATGAATGACCTATAATTTATACGTATGCATAACAATTAAAATTAAATAATCAAGCTCAATATTGTTTATATTGATCGTATTCACACTGACTTATGGTATATTACATCTAAAAATATTCAATATTTTTCTTTACCATCCCAAAGTTTTAGGTTTTTTTATCATTAAGCAAAAAACATAATAGACTACAGTAGACGTAAAAAATTAATTATATTTTATTTTTCTCCTCCATCACAAATTTTATGGTTTTTCCCCACTAAAAAACAAAGTTAAAAGACTATAATCTATGAGATATATTTTTTTTATAAAATAGGTAATAATTAAAATAATTAATAAAGCTAGAACTTATTTATATTTACCATTTTCACGTTGAATTGTGGTTTATTAGATGTAAACATATTCAATATGATTCTTCTCCGTCACCAAATTTCATGTTTCTTCTTTAGATAGCCACAGAGTTAAAAGACTATAAATGAATGACAAATGAATTATATTTACATGGGTAATCACTAAAATTAAATATTTAAGCTCAACGTTATTTGTGTTCACCATAACACATTGTATTATGGTAAAGTAGATGTAACAAATTTCTATATTCTTCTTCTTCTCCATCACCAAAATTTTGGTTTCTTAACCTTTAAGTAACTAAGTTAAGAGACTACAAATGAATGACCTATAATTTATACGTATGCATAACAATTAAAATTAAATAATCAAGCTCAATATTGTTTATATTGATCGTATTCACACTGACTTATCGTATTTTACATCTAAAAATATTCAATATTTTTCTTTACCATCCCAAAGTTTTAGGTTTTATTATCACTAAGCAAAAAACATAATAGACTACAGTAGACATAAAAAATTAATTATATTTTATTTTTCTCCTCCATCACAAATTTTTTGGTTTTTCCCCACTAAAAAACAAAGTTAAAAGACTATAATCCATGAGATATATTTTTTTTATAAAATAGGTAATAATTAAAATAATTAATAAAGCTATAATTTATTTATATTTACCGTTTTCACGTTGAATTGTGGTTTATTAGATGTAAACCTATTCAATATGATTCTTCTCCGTCATCAAATTTCATGTTTCTTCTTTAGATAGCCACAGAGTTAAAAGACTATAAATGAATGAAAAATGAATTATATCTACATGGGTAATCACTAAAATTAAATATTTAAGCTCAACGTTATTTGTGTTCACCATAATCACATTGTATTATGGTAAAATAGATGTAACAAATTTCTATATTCTTCTTTTTCTGCATCACCAAAATTTTGGTTTCTTAAGCTTTAAGTAACTAAGTTAAGAGACTACAAATGAATGACCTATAATTTATACGTATGCATAACAATTAAAATTAAATAATCAAGCTCAATATTGTTTATATTGATCGTATTCACACTGACTTATGGTATATTACATCTAAAAATATTCAATATTTTTCTTTATCATCCCAAAGCTTTAGGTTTTTTTTATCACTAAGCAAAAAACACAATAGACTACAGTAGACGTAAAAAATTAATTATATTTTATTTTCCTCCTCTATTACAAAATTTTAGGTTTTTTTCCACTAAAAAACAAAGTTAAAAGACTATAATCCATGAGATTTTTTTTTTAATAAAATACGTAATAATTAAAATAAATAATAAAGCTAGAATTTATTTACATTTACCATTTTCACAATGAATTATGGTTTATTAGATGTAAACATATTCAATATGATTCTTCTCCGTCACCAAATTTCATGTTTCTTCTTTAGATAGCCACAGAGTTAAATGACTATAAATGAATGACAAATGAATTATATCTACATGGGTAATCACTAAAATTAAATATTTAAGCTCAACGTTATTTGTGTTCACCATAATCACATTGTATTATGGTAAAATGGATGTAACAAATTTCTATATTCTTCTTCTTCTCCATCACCAAAATTTTGGTTTCTTAACCTTTAAGTAACTAAGTTAAGAGACTACAAATGAATGACCTATAATTTATACGTATGCATAACAATTAAAATTAAATAATCAAGCTCAATATTGTTTATATTGATCGTATTCACACTGACTTATGGTATATTACATCTAAAAATATTCAATATTTTTCTTTACCATCCCAAAGTTTTAGGTTTTTTTATCACTAAGAAAAAAACATAATAGACTACAGTAGACGTAAAAAATTAATTATATTTTATTTTTCTCCTCCATCACAAATTTTTTGGTTTTTCCCCACTAAAAAACAAAGTTAAAAGACTATAATCCATGAGATATATTTTTTTTTATAAAATAGGTAATAATTAAAATAATTAATAAAGCTAGAATTTATTTATATTTACCATTTTCACGTTGAATTGTGGTTTATTAGATGTAAACATATTCCATATAATTCTTCTCCGTCACCAAATTTCATGTTTTTTCTTTAGATAGCCACAAAGTTAAAAGACGATAAATGAATGACAAATGAATTATATCTACATGGGTAATCACTAAAATTAAATATTTAAGCTCAACATTATTTGTGTTCACCATAATCACATTGTATTATGGTAAAATAGATGTAACAAATTTCTATATTCTTCTTTTTCTGCATCACCAAAATTTTGGTTTCTTAAGCTTTAAGTAACTAAGTTAAGAGACTACAAATGAATGACCTATAATTTATACGTATGCATAACAATTAAAATTAAATAATCAAGCTCAATATTGTTTATATTGATCGTATTCACACTGAGTTATGGTATATTACATCTAAAAATATTCAATATTTTTGTTTATCATCCCAAAGTTTTAAGTTTTTTTTATCACTAAGCAAAAAACACAATAGACTACAGTAGACGTAAAAAATTAATTATATTTTATTTTCCTCCTCTATTACAAAATTTTAGGTTTTTTTCCACTAAAAAACAAAGTTAAAAGACTATAACCCATGAGATATATATTTTTTATAAAATACGTAATAATTAAAATAAATAATAAAGACAGAATTTATTTACATTTACCATTTTCACAATGAATTATGGTTTATTAGATGTAAACATATTCAATATGATTCTTCTCCGTCACCAAATTTCATGTTTCTTCTTTAGATAGCCACAGAGTTAAATGACTATAAATGAATGACAAATGAATTATATCTACATGGGTAATCACTAAAATTAAATATTTAAGCTCAACGTTATTTGTGTTCACCATAATCACATTGTATTATGGTAAAGTAGATGTAACAAATTTCTATATTCTTCTTCTTCTCCATCACCAAAATTTTGGTTTCTTAACCTTTAAGTAACTAAGTTAAGAGACTACAAATGAATGACCTATAATTTATACGTATGCATAACAATTAAAATTAAATAATGAAGCTCAATATTGTTTATATTGATCGTATTCACACTGACTTATCGTATTTTACATCTAAAAATATTCAATATTTTTCTTTACCATCCCAAAGTTTTAGGTTTTATTATCACTAAGCAAAAAACATAATAGACTACAGTAGACGTAAAAAATTAATTATATTTTATTTTTCTCCTCCATCACAAATTTTTTGGTTTTTCCCCACTAAAAAACAAAGTTAAAAGACTATAATCCATGAGATATATTTTTTTTATAAAATAGGTAATAATTAAAATAATTAATAAAGCTATAATTTATTTATATTTACCGTTTTCACGTTGAATTGCTGTTTATTAGATGTAAACATATTCAATATGATTCTTCTCCGTCACCAAATTTCATGTTTCTTCTTTAGATAGCCACAGAGTTAAAAGACTATAAATGAATGAAAAATGAATTATATCTACATGGGTAATCACTAAAATTAAATATTTAAGCTCAACGTTATTTGTGTTCACCATAATCACATTGTATTATTGTAAAATAGATGTAACAAATTTCTATATTCTTCTTCTTCTCCATCACCAAAATTTTGGTTTCTTAACCTTTAAGTAACTAAGTTAAGAGACTACAAATGAATGACCTATAATTTATACGTATGCATAACAATTAAAATTAAATAATCAAGCTCAATATTGTTTATATTGATCGTATTCACACTGACTTATGGTATATTACATCTAAAAATATTCAATATTTTTCTTTACCATCCCAAAGTTTTAGGTTTTTTTATCACTAAGCAAAAAACATAATAGACTTAAGTAGACGTAAAAAATTAATTATATTTTATTTTTCTCCTCCATCACAAATTTTTTGGTTTTTCCCCACTAAAAAACAAAGTTAAAAGACTATAATCCATGAGATATATTTTTTTTTTATAAAATAGGTAATAATTAAAATAATTAATAAAGCTTGAATTTATTTATATTTACCATTTTCACGTTGAATTGTGGTTTATTAGATGTAAACATATTCCGTATGATTCTTCTCCGTCACCAAATTTCATGTTTTTTCTTTAGATAGCCACAGAGTTAAAAGACGATAAATGAATGACAAATGAGTTATATCTACAAGGGTAATCACTAAAATTAAATATTTAAGCTCAACATTATTTGTGTTCACCATAATCACATTGTATTATGGTAAAATAGATGTAACAAATTTCTATATTCTTCTTTTTCTGCATCACCAAAATTTTGGTTTCTTAAGCTTTAAGTAACTAAGTTAAGAGACTACAAATGAATGACCTATAATTTATACGTATGCATAACAATTAAAATTAAATAATCAAGCTCAATATTGTTTATATTGATCGTATTCACACTGAGTTATGGTATATTACATCTAAAAATATTCAATATTTTTGTTTATCATCCCAAAGTTTTAAGTTTTTTTATCACTAAGCAAAAAACACAATAGACTACAGTAGAAGTAAAAAATTAATTATATTTTATTTTCCTCCTCTATTATAAAATTTTAGGTTTTTTTCCACTAAAAAACAAAGTTAAAAGACTATAATCCATGAGATATATTTTTTTTATAAAATACGTAATAATTAAAATAAATAATAAAGCCAGAATTTATTTACATTTACCATTTTCACAATGAATTATGGTTTATTAGATGTAAACATATTCAATATGATTCTTCTCCGTCACCAAATTACATGTTTCTTCTTTAGATAGCCACAGAGTTAAATGACTATAAATGAATGACTAATGAATTATATCTACATGGGTAATCACTAAAATTAAATATTTAAGCTCAACGTTATTTGTGTTCACCATAATCACATTGTATTATTGTAAAATAGATGTAACAAATTTCTATATTCTTCTTCTTCTCCATCACCAAAATTTTGGTTTCTTAACCTTTAAGTAACTAAGTTAAGAGACTACAAATGAATGACCTATAATTTATACGTATGCATAACAATTAAAATTAAATAATCAAGCTCAATATTGTTTATATTGATCGTATTCACACTGACTTATGGTATATTACATCTAAAAATATTCAATATTTTTCTTTACCATCCCAAAGTTTTAAGTTTTTTTATCACTAAGCAAAAAACATAATAGACTACAGTAGACGTAAAAAATTAATTATATTTTATTTTTCTCCTCCATCACAAATTTTTTGGTTTTTCCCCACTAAAAAACAAAGTTAAAAGACTATAATCCATGAGATATATTTTTTTTTATAAAATAGGTAATAATTAAAATAATTAATAAAGCTTGAATTTATTTATATTTACCATTTTCACGTTGAATTGTGGTTTATTAGATGTAAACATATTCCGTATGATTCTTCTCCGTCACCAAATTTCATGTTTTTTCTTTAGATAGCCACAGAGTTAAAAGACGATAAATGAATGACAAATGAGTTATATCTACAAGGGTAATCACTAAAATTAAATATTTAAGCTCAACATTATTTGTGTTCACCATAATCACATTGTATTATGGTAAAATAGATGTAACAAATTTCTATATTCTTCTTTTTCTGCATCACCAAAATTTTGGTTTCTTAAGCTTTAAGTAACTAAGTTAAGAGACTACAAATGAATGACCTATAATTTATACGTATGCATAACAATTAAAATTAAATAATCAAGCTCAATATTGTTTATATTGATCGTATTCACACTGAGTTATGGTATATTACATCTAAAAATATTCAATATTTTTGTTTATCATCCCAAAGTTTTAAGTTTTTTTATCACTAAGCAAAAAACACAATAGACTACAGTAGAAGTAAAAAATTAATTATATTTTATTTTCCTCCTCTATTATAAAATTTTAGGTTTTTTTCCACTAAAAAACAAAGTTAAAAGACTATAATCCATGAGATATATTTTTTTTATAAAATACGTAATAATTAAAATAAATAATAAAGCCAGAATTTATTTACATTTACCATTTTCACAATGAATTATGGTTTATTAGATGTAAACATATTCAATATGATTCTTCTCCGTCACCAAATTACATGTTTCTTCTTTAGATAGCCACAGAGTTAAATGACTATAAATGAATGACTAATGAATTATATCTACATGGGTAATCACTAAAATTAAATATTTAAGCTCAACGTTATTTGTGTTCACCATAATCACATTGTATTATTGTAAAATAGATGTAACAAATTTCTATATTCTTCTTCTTCTCCATCACCAAAATTTTGGTTTCTTAACCTTTAAGTAACTAAGTTAAGAGACTACAAATGAATGACCTATAATTTATACGTATGCATAACAATTAAAATTAAATAATCAAGCTCAATATTGTTTATATTGATCGTATTCACACTGACTTATGGTATATTACATCTAAAAATATTCAATATTTTTCTTTACCATCCCAAAGTTTTATGTTTTTTTATCACTAAGCAAAAAACATAATAGACTACAGTAGACGTAAAAAATTAATTATATTTTATTTTTCTCCTCCATCACAAATTTTTTGGTTTTTCCCCACTAAAAAACAAAGTTAAAAGACTATAATCCATGAGATATATTTTTTTTTATAAAATAGGTAATAATTAAAATAATTAATAAAGCTTGAATTTATTTATATTTACCATTTTCACGTTGAATTGTGGTTTATTAGATGTAAACATATTCCGTATGATTCTTCTCCGTCACCAAATTTCATGTTTTTTCTTTAGATAGCCACAGAGTTAAAAGACGATAAATGAATGACAAATGAGTTATATCTACAAGGGTAATCACTAAAATTAAATATTTAAGCTCAACATTATTTGTGTTCACCATAATCACATTGTATTATGGTAAAAGAGATGTAACAAATTTCTATATTCTTCTTTTTCTGCATCACCAAAATTTTGGTTTCTTAAGCTTTAAGTAACTAAGTTAAGAGACTACAAATGAATGACCTATAATTTATACGTATGCATAACAATTAAAATTAAATAATCAAGCTCAATATTGTTTATATTGATCGTATTCACACTGAGTTATGGTATATTACATCTAAAAATATTCAATATTTTTGTTTATCATCCCAAAGTTTTAAGTTTTTTTATCACTAAGCAAAAAACACAATAGACTACAGTAGAAGTAAAAAATTAATTATATTTTATTTTCCTCCTCTATTACAAAATTTTAGGTTTTTTTCCACTAAAAAACAAAGTTAAAAGACTATAATCCATGAGATATATTTTTTTTATAAAATACGTAATAATTAAAATAAATAATAAAGCCAGAATTTATTTACATTTACCATTTTCACAATGAATTATGGTTTATTAGATGTAAACATATTCAATATGATTCTTCTCCGTCACCAAATTTCATATTTCTTCTTTAGATAGCCACAGAGTTAAATGACTATAAATGAATGACTAATGAATTATATCTACATGGGTAATCACTAAAATTAAATATTTAAGCTCAACGTTATTTGTGTTCACCATAATCACATTGTATTATTGTAAAATAGATGTAACAAATTTCTATATTCTTCTTCTTCTCCATCACCAAAATTTTGGTTTCTTAACCTTTAAGTAACTAAGTTAAGAGACTACAAATGAATGACCTATAATTTATACGTATGCATAACAATTAAAATTAAATAATCAAGCTCAATATTGTTTATATTGATCGTTTTCACACTGACTTATGGTATATTACATCTAAAAATATTCAATATTTTTGTTTATCATCCCAAAGTTTTAAGTTTTTTTATCACTAAGCAAAAAACACAATAGACTACAGTAGACGTAAAAAATTAATTATATTTTATTTTCCTCTTCTATTACAAAATTTTAGGTTTTTTTCCACTAAAAAATAAAGTTAAAAGACTATAATCCATGAGATATATTTTTTTTATAAAATACGTAATAATTAAAATAAATAATAAAGCTAGAATTTATTTACATTTACCATTTTCACAATGAATTATGGTTTATTAGATGTAAACATATTCAATATGATTCTTCTCCGTCACCAAATTTCATGTTTCTTCTTTAGATAGCCACAGAGTTAAAAGACTATAAATGAATGAAAAATGAATTATATCTACATGGGTAATCACTAAAATTAAATATTTAAGCTCAACGTTATTTGTGTTCACCATAATCACATTGTATTATGGTAAAATAGATGTAACAAATTTCTATATTCTTCTTCTTCTCCATCACCAAAATTTTGGTTTCTTAACCTTTAAGTAACTAAGTTAAGAGACTACAAATGAATGACCTATAATTTATACGTATGCATAACAATTAAAATTAAATACTCAAGCTCAATATTGTTTATATTGATCGTATTCACACTGACTTATGGTATGTTACATCTAAAAATATTCAATATTTTTCTTTACCATCCCAAAGTTTTAGGTTTTTTTTATCTCTAAGCAAAAAACATAATAGACTACAGTAGACGTAAAAAATTAATTATATTTTATTTCTCTCCTCCATCACAATTTTTTTAGTTTTTCCCCACTAAAAAACAAAGTTAAAAGACTATAATCTATGAGATATATTTTTTTATAAAATAGGTAATAATTAAAATAATTAATAAAGCTAGAATTTATTTATATTTACCATTTTCACGTTGAATTGTGGTTTATTAGATGTAAACATATTCAATATGATTCTTCTCCGTCACCAAATTTCATGTTTCTTCTTTAGATAGCCACAGAGTTAAAAGACTATAAATGAATGACAAATGAATTATATTTACATGGGTAATCACTAAAATTAAATATTTAAGCTCAACGTTATTTGTGTTCACCATAATCACATTGTATTATGGTAAAGTAGATGTAACGAATTTCTATATTCTTCTTCTTCTCCATCACCAAAATTTTGGTTTCTTAACCTTTAAGTAACTAAGTTAAGAGACTACAAATGAATGACCTATAATTTATACGTATGCATAACAATTAAAATTAAATAATCAAGCTCAATATTGTTTATATTGATCGTATTCACACTGACTTGTCGTATTTTACATCTAAAAATATTCAATATTTTTCTTTACCATCCCAAAGTTTTAGGTTTTATTATCACTAAGCAAAAAACATAATAGACTACAGTAGACGTAAAAAATTAATTATATTTTATTTTTCTCCTCCATCACAAATTTTTTGGTTTTTCCCCACTAAAAAACAAAGTTAAAAGACTATAATCCATGAGATATATTTTTTTTATAAAATAGGTAATAATTAAAATAAATTAATAAAGCTATAATTTATTTATATTTACCGTTTTCACGTTGGATTGTGGTTTATTAGATGTAAACATATTCAATATGATTCTTCTCCGTCACCAAATTTCATGTTTCTTCTTTAGATAGCCACAGAGTTAAAAGACTATAAATGAATGAAAAATGAATTATATCTACATGCTTAATTACTAAAATTAAATATTTAAGCTCAACGTTATTTGTGTTCACCATAATCACATTGTATTATGGTAAAATAGATGTCACAAATTTCTATATTCTTCTTTTTCTGCATCGCCAAAATTTTGGTTTCTTAAGCTTTAAGTAACTAAGTTAAGAGACTACAAATGAATGACCTATAATTTATACGTATGCATAACAATTAAAATTAAATAATCAAGCTCAATATTGTTTATATTGATCATATTCACACTGACTTATGGTATATTACGTCTAAAAATATTCAATATTTTTCTTTATCATCCCAAAGCTTTAGGTTTTTTTTATCACTAAGCAAAAAACACAATAGACTACAGTAGACGTAAAAAATTAATTATATTTTATTTTCCTCCTCTATTACAAAATTTTAGGTTTTTTTCCACTGAAAAACAAAGTTAAAAGACTATAATCCATGAGATATATTTTTTTTTATAAAATACGTAATAATTAAAATAAATAATAAAGCTAGAATTTATTTACATTTACCATTTTCACAATGAATTATGGTTTATTAGATGTAAACATATTCAATATGATTCTTCTCCGTCACCAAATTTCATGTTTCTTCTTTAGATAGCCACAGAGTTAAATGACTATAAATGAATGACAAATGAATTATATCTACATGGGTAATCACTAAAATTAAATATTTAAGCTCAACGTTATTTGTGTTCACCATAATCACATTGTATTATTGTAAAATAAATGTAACAAATTTCTGTATTCTTCTTCTTCTCCATCACCAAAATTTTGGTTTCTTAACCTTTAAGTAACTAAGTTAAGAGACTACAAATGAATGACCTATAATTTATACGTATGCATAACAATTAAAATTAAATAATCAAGCTCAATATTGTTTATATTGATCGTTTTCACACTGACTTATGGTATATTACATCTAAAAATATTCAATATTTTTGTTTATCATCCCAAAGTTTTAAGTTTTTTTATCACTAAGCAAAAAACACAATAGACTACAGTAGACGTAAAAAATTAATTATATTTTATTTTCCTCTTCTATTACAAAATTTTAGGTTTTTTTCCACTAAAAAATAAAGTTAAAAGACTATAATCCATGAGATATATTTTTTTTATAAAATACGTAATAATTAAAATAAATAATAAAGCTAGAATTTATTTACATTTACCATTTTCACAATGAATTATGGTTTATTAGATGTAAACATATTCAATATGATTCTTCTCCGTCACCAAATTTCATGTTTCTTCTTTAGATTGCCACAGAGTTAAAAGACTATAAATGAATGAAAAATGAATTATATCTACATGGGTAATCACTAAAATTAAATATTTAAGCTCAACGTTATTTGTGTTCACCATAATCACATTGTATTATGGTAAAATAGATGTAACAAATTTCTATATTCTTCTTCTTCTCCATCACCAAAATTTTGGTTTCTTAACCTTTAAGTAACTAAGTTAAGAGACTACAAATGAATGACCTATAATTTATACGTATGCATAACAATTAAAATTAAATACTCAAGCTCAATATTGTTTATATTGATCGTATTCACACTGACTTATGGTATGTTACATCTAAAAATATTCAATATTTTTCTTTACCATCCCAAAGTTTTAGGTTTTTTTATCTCTAAGCAAAAAACATAATAGACTACAGTAGACGTAAAAAATTAATTATATTTTATTTCTCTCCTCCATCACAATTTTTTTAGTTTTTCCCCACTAAAAAACAAAGTTAAAAGACTATAATCTATGAGATATATTTTTTTATAAAATAGGTAATAATTAAAATAATTAATAAAGCTAGAATTTATTTATATTTACCATTTTCACGTTGAATTGTGGTTTATTAGATGTAAACATATTCAATATGATTCTTCTCCGTCACCAAATTTCATGTTTCTTCTTTAGATAGCCACAGAGTTAAAAGACTATAAATGAATGACAAATGAATTATATTTACATGGGTAATCACTAAAATTAAATATTTAAGCTCAACGTTATTTGTGTTCACCATAATCACATTGTATTATGGTAAAGTAGATGTAACAAATTTCTATATTCTTCTTCTTCTCCATCACCAAAATTTTGGTTTCTTAACCTTTAAGTAACTAAGTTAAGAGACTACAAATGAATGACCTATAATTTATACGTATGCATAACAATTAAAATTAAATAATCAAGCTCAATATTGTTTATATTGATCGTATTCACACTGACTTATCGTATTTTACATCTAAAAATATTCAATATTTTTCTTTACCATCCCAAAGTTTTAGGTTTTATTATCACTAAGCAAAAAACATAATAGACTACAGTAGACGTAAAAAATTAATTATATTTTATTTTTCTCCTCCATCACAAATTTTTTGGTTTTTCCCCACTAAAAAACAAAGTTAAAAGACTATAATCCATGAGATATATTTTTTTTATAAAATAGGTAATAATTAAAATAAATTAATAAAGCTAGAATTTATTTACATTTACCATTTTCACAATGAATTATGGTTTATTAGATGTAAACATATTCAATATGATTCTTCTCCGTCACCAAATTTCATGTTTCTTCTTTAGATAGCCACAGAGTTAAATGACTATAAATGAATGACAAATGAATTATATCGACATGGGTAATCACTAAAATTAAATATTTAAGCTCAACGTTATTTGTGTTCACCATAATCACATTGTATTATTGTAAAATAAATGTAACAAATTTCTGTATTCTTCTTCTTCTCCATCACCAAAATTTTGGTTTCTTAACCTTTAAGTAACTAAGTTAAGAGACTACAAATGAATGACCTATAATTTATACGTATGCATAACAATTAAAATTAAATAATCAAGCTCAATATTGTTTATATTGATCGTATTCACACTGACTTATCGTATTTTACATCTAAAAATATTCAATATTTTTCTTTACCATCCCAAAGTTTTAGGTTTTTTTATCACTAAGCAAAAAACATAATAGACTACAGTAAACGTAAAAAATTAATTATATTTTATTTTTCTCCTCCATCACAAATTTTTTGGTTTTTCCCCACTAAAAAACAAAGTTAAAAGACTATAATCCATGAGATATATTTTTTTTATAAAATAGGTAATAATTAAAATAATTAATAAAGCTAGAATTTATTTATATTTACCATTTTCACGTTGAATTGTGGTTTATTAGATGTAAACATATTCCATATTATTCTTCTCCGTCACCAAATTTCATGTTTTTTCTTTAGATAGCCACAGAGTTAAAAGACGATAAATGAATGACAAATGAATTATATCTACATGGGTAATCACTAAAATTAAATATTTAAGCTCAACATTATTTGTGTTCACCATAATCACATTGTATTATGGTAAAATAGATGTAACAAATTTCTATATTCTTCTTTTTCTGCATCACCAAAATTTAGGTTTCTTAAGCTTTAAGTAACTAAGTTAAGACACTACAAATGAATGACCTATAATTTATACGTATGCATAACAATTAAAATTAAATAATCAAGCTCAATATTGTTTATATTGATCGTATTCACACTGACTTATGGTATATTACATCTAAAAATATTCAATATTTTTGTTTATCATCCCAAAGTTTTAAGTTTTTTTATCACTAAGCAAAAAACACAATAGACTACAGTAGAAGTAAAAAATTAATTATATTTTATTTTCCTCCTCTATTACAAAATTTTAGGTTTTTTTCCACTAAAAAACAAAGTTAAAAGACTATAATCCATGAGATATATTTTTTTTATAAAATACGTAATAATTAAAATAAATAATAAAGCCAGAATTTATTTACATTTACCATTTTCACAATGAATTATGGTTTATTAGATGTAAAGATATTCAATATGATTCTTCTCCGTCACCAAATTTCATGTTTCTTCTTTAGATAGCCACAGAGTTAAATGACTATAAATGAATGACTAATGAATTATATCTACATGGGTAATCACTAAAATTAAATATTTAAGCTCAACGTTATTTGTGTTCACCATAATCACATTGTATTATTGTAAAATAGATGTAACAAATTTCTATATTCTTCTTCTTCTCCATCACCAAAATTTAGGTTTCTTAAGCTTTAAGTAACTAAGTTAAGAGACTACAAATGAATGACCTATAATTTATACGTATGCATAACAATTAAAATTAAATAATCAAGCTCAATATTGTTTATATTGATCGTTTTCACACTGACTTATGGTATATTACATCTAAAAATATTCAATATTTTTGTTTATCATCCCAAAGTTTTAAGTTTTTTTATCACTAAGCAAAAAACACAATAGACTACAGTAGACGTAAAAAATTAATTATATTTTATTTTCCTCCTCTATTACAAAATTTTAGGTTTTTTTCCACTAAAAAATAAAGTTAAAAGACTATAATCCATGAGATATATTTTTTTTTATAAAATACGTAATAATTAAAATAAATAATAAAGCTAGAATTTATTTACATTTACCATTTTCACAATGAATTATGGTTTATTAGATGTAAACATATTCAATATGATTCTTCTCCGTCACCAAATTTCATGTTTCTTCTTTAGATAGCCACAGAGTTAAATGACTATAAATGAATGACAAATGAATTATATCTACATGGGTAATCACTAAAATTCAATATTTAAGCTCAACGTTATTTGTGTTCACCATAATCACATTGTATTATGGTAAAATAGATGTAACAAATTTCTATATTCTTCTTCTTCTCCATCACCAAAATTTTGGTTTCTTAACCTTTAAGTAACTAAGTTAAGAGACTACAAATGAATGACCTATAATTTATACGTATGCATAACAATTAAAATTAAATAATCAAGCTCAATATTGTTTATATTGATCGTATTCACACTGACTTATGGTATATTACATCTAAAAATATTCAATATTTTTCTTTACCATCCCAAAGTTTTAGGTTTTTTTATCACTAAGCAAAAAACATAATAGACTACAGTAGACGTAAAAAATTAATTATATTTTATTTTTCTCCTCCATCACAAATTTTTTGGTTTTTCCCCACTAAAAAACAAAGTTAAAAGACTATAATCCATGAGATATATTTTTTTTATGAAATAGGTAATAGTTAAAATAATTAATAAAGCTAGAATTTATTTATATTTACCATTTTCACGTTGAATTGTGGTTTATTAGATGTAAATATATTCCATATGATTCTTCTCCGTCACCAATTTTCATGTTTTTTCTTTAGATAGCCACAGAGTTAAAAGATGATAAATGAATGACAAATGAATTATATCTACATGGGTAATCACTAAAATTAAATATTTAAGCTCAACATTATTTGTGTTCACCATAATCACATTGTATTATGGTAAAATAGATGTAACAAATTTCTATATTCTTCTTTTTCTGCATCACTAAAATTTTGGTTTCTTAAGCTTTAAGTAACTAAGTTAAGAGACTACAAATGAATGACCTATAATTTATACGTATGCATAACAATTAAAATTAAATAATCAAGCTCAATATTGTTTATATTGATCGTATTCACACTGAGTTATGGTATATTACATCTAAAAATATTCAATATTTTTGTTTATCATCCCAAAGTTTTAAGTTTTTTTATCACTAAGCAAAAAACACAATAGACTACAGTAGACGTAAAAAATTAATTATATTTTATTTTCCTCCTCTATTACAAAATTTTAGGTTTTTTTCCACTAAAAAATAAAGTTAAAAGACTATAATCCATGAGATATATTTTTTTTTATAAAATACGTAATAATTAAAATAAATAATAAAGCTAGAATTTATTTACATTTACCATTTTCACAATGAATTATGGTTTATTAGATGTAAACATATTCAATATGATTCTTCTCCGTCACCAAATTTCATGTTTCTTCTTTAGATAGCCACAGAGTTAAATGACTATAAATGAATGACAAATGAATTATATCTACATGGGTAATCACTAAAATTCAATATTTAAGCTCAACGTTATTTGTGTTCACCATAATCACATTGTATTATGGTAAAATAGATGTAACAAATTTCTATATTCTTCTTCTTCTCCATCACCAAAATTTTGGTTTCTTAACCTTTAAGTAACTAAGTTAAGAGACTACAAATGAATGACCTATAATTTATACGTATGCATAACAATTAAAATTAAATAATCAAGCTCAATATTGTTTATATTGATCGTATTCACACTGACTTATGGTATATTACATCTAAAAATATTCAATATTTTTCTTTACCATCCCAAAGTTTTAGGTTTTTTTATCACTAAGCAAAAAACATAATAGACTACAGTAGACGTAAAAAATTAATTATATTTTATTTTTCTCCTCCATCACAAATTTTTTGGTTTTTCCCCACTAAAAAACAAAGTTAAAAGACTATAATCCATGAGATATATATTTTTTATGAAATAGGTAATAGTTAAAATAATTAATAAAGCTAGAATTTATTTATATTTACCATTTTCACGTTGAATTGTGGTTTATTAGATGTAAATATATTCCATATGATTCTTCTCCGTCACCAATTTTCATGTTTTTTCTTTAGATAGCCACAGAGTTAAAAGATGATAAATGAATGACAAATGAATTATATCTACATGGGTAATCACTAAAATTAAATATTTAAGCTCAACATTATTTGTGTTCACCATAATCACATTGTATTATGGTAAAATAGATGTAACAAATTTCTATATTCTTCTTTTTCTGCATCACTAAAATTTTGGTTTCTTAAGCTTTAAGTAACTAAGTTAAGAGACTACAAATGAATGACCTATAATTTATACGTATGCATAACAATTAAAATTAAATAATCAAGCTCAATATTGTTTATATTGATCGTATTCACACTGAGTTATGGTATATTACATCTAAAAATATTCAATATTTTTGTTTATCATCCCAAAGTTTTAAGTTTTTTTATCACTAAGCAAAAAACACAATAGACTACAGTAGACGTAAAAAATTAATTATATTTTATTTTCCTCCTCTATTACAAAATTTTAGGTTTTTTTCCACTAAAAAATAAAGTTAAAAGACTATAATCCATGAGATATATTTTTTTTTATAAAATACGTAATAATTAAAATAAATAATAAAGCTAGAATTTATTTACATTTACCATTTTCACAATGAATTATGGTTTATTAGATGTAAACATATTCAATATGATTCTTCTCCGTCACCAAATTTCATGTTTCTTCTTTAGATAGCCACAGAGTTAAATGACTATAAATGAATGACAAATGAATTATATCTACATGGGTAATCACTAAAATTCAATATTTAAGCTCAACGTTATTTGTGTTCACCATAATCACATTGTATTATGGTAAAATAGATGTAACAAATTTCTATATTCTTCTTCTTCTCCATCACCAAAATTTTGGTTTCTTAACCTTTAAGTAACTAAGTTAAGAGACTACAAATGAATGACCTATAATTTATACGTATGCATAACAATTAAAATTAAATAATCAAGCTCAATATTGTTTATATTGATCGTATTCACACTGACTTATGGGATATTACATCTAAAAATATTCAATATTTTTCTTTACCATCCCAAAGTTTTAGGTTTTTTTATCACTAAGCAAAAAACATAATAGACTACAGTAGACGTAAAAAATTAATTATATTTTATTTTTCTCCTCCATCACAAATTTTTTGGTTTTTCCCCACTAAAAAACAAAGTTAAAAGACTATAATCCATGAGATATATATTTTTTATGAAATAGGTAATAGTTAAAATAATTAATAAAGCTAGAATTTATTTATATTTACCATTTTCATGTTGAATTGTGGTTTATTAGATGTAAATATATTCCATATGATTCTTCTCCGTCACCAATTTTCATGTTTTTTCTTTAGATAGCCACAGAGTTAAAAGATGATAAATGAATGACAAATGAATTATATCTACATGGGTAATCACTAAAATTAAATATTTAAGCTCAACATTATTTGTGTTCACCATAATCACATTGTATTATGGTAAAATAGATGTAACAAATTTCTATATTCTTCTTTTTCTGCATCACTAAAATTTTGGTTTCTTAAGCTTTAAGTAACTAAGTTAAGAGACTACAAATGAATGACCTATAATTTATACGTATGCATAACAATTAAAATTAAATAATCAAGCTCAATATTGTTTATATTGATCGTATTCACACTGAGTTATGGTATATTACATCTAAAAATATTCAATATTTTTGTTTATCATCCCAAAGTTTTAAGTTTTTTTATCACTAAGCAAAAAACACAATAGACTACAGTAGACGTAAAAAATTAATTATATTTTATTTTCCTCCTCTATTACAAAATTTTAGGTTTTTGTCCACTAAAAAACAAAGTTAAAAGACTATAACCCATGAGATATATATTTTTTATAAAATACGTAATAATTAAAATAAATAATAAAGCCAGAATTTATTTACATTTACCATTTTCACAATGAATTATGGTTTATTAGATGTAAACATATTCAATATGATTCTTCTCCGTCACCAAATTTCATGTTTCTTCTTTAGATAGCCACAGAGTTAAATGACTATAAATGAATGACAAATGAATTATATCTACATGGGTAATCACTAAAATTAAATATTTAAGCTCAACGTTATTTGTGTTCACCATAATCACATTGTATTATGGTAAAATAGATGTAACAAATTTCTATATTCTTCTTCTTCTCCATCACCAAAATTTTGGTTTCTTAACCTTTAAGTAACTAAGTTAAGAGACTACAAATGAATGACCTATAATTTATACGTATGCATAACAATTAAAATTAAATAATCAAGCTCAATATTGTTTATATTGATCGTATTCACACTGACTTATGGGATATTACATCTAAAAATATTCAATATTTTTCTTTACCATCCCAAAGTTTTAGGTTTTTTTATCACTAAGCAAAAAACATAATAGACTACAGTAGACGTAAAAAATTAATTATATTTTATTTTTCTCCTCCATCACAAATTTTTTGGTTTTTCCCCACTAAAAAACAAAGTTAAAAGACTATAATCCATGAGATATATTTTTTTTATGAAATAGGTAATAGTTAAAATAATTAATAAAGCTAGAATTTATTTATATTTACCATTTTCACGTTGAATTGTGGTTTATTAGATGTAAATATATTCCATATGATTCTTCTCCGTCACCAATTTTCATGTTTTTTCTTTAGATAGCCACAGAGTTAAAAGATGATAAATGAATGACAAATGAATTATATCTACATGGGTAATCACTAAAATTAAATATTTAAGCTCAACATTATTTGTGTTCACCATAATCACATTGTATTATGGTAAAATAGATGTAACAAATTTCTATATTCTTCTTTTTCTGCATCACTAAAATTTTGGTTTCTTAAGCTTTAAGTAACTAAGTTAAGAGACTACAAATGAATGACCTATAATTTATACGTATGCATAACAATTAAAATTAAATAATCAAGCTCAATATTGTTTATATTGATCGTATTCACACTGAGTTATGGTATATTACATCTAAAAATATTCAATATTTTTGTTTATCATCCCAAAGTTTTAAGTTTTTTTATCACTAAGCAAAAAACACAATAGACTACAGTAGACGTAAAAAATTAATTATATTTTATTTTCCTCCTCTATTACAAAATTTTAGGTTTTTTTCCACTAAAAAACAAAGTTAAAAGACTATAACCCATGAGATATATATTTTTTATAAAATACGTAATAATTAAAATAAATAATAAAGCCAGAATTTATTTACATTTACCATTTTCACAATGAATTATGGTTTATTAGATGTAAACATATTCAATATGATTCTTCTCCGTCACCAAATTTCATGTTTCTTCTTTAGATAGCCACAGAGTTAAATGACTATAAATGAATGACAAATGAATTATATCTACATGGGTAATCACTAAAATTAAATATTTAAGCTCAACGTTATTTGTGTTCACCATAATCACATTGTATTATGGTAAAATAGATGTAACAAATTTCTATATTCTTCTTCTTCTCCATCACCAAAATTTTGGTTTCTTAACCTTTAAGTAACTAAGTTAAGAGACTACAAATGAATGACCTATAATTTATACGTATGCTTAACAATTAAAATTAAATAATCAAGCTCAATATTGTTTATATTGATCGTATTCACACTGACTTATCGTATTTTACATCTAAAAATATTCAATATTTTTCTTTACCATCCCAAAGTTTTAGGTTTTTTTATCACTAAGCAAAAAACATAATAGACTACAGTAGACGTAAAAAATTAATTATATTTTATTTTTCTCCTCCATCACAATTTTTTTGGTTTTTCCCCACTAAAAAACAAAGTTAAAAGACTATAATCTATGAGATATATTTTTTTCTAAAATAGGTAATAATTAAAATAATTAATAAAGCTAGAATTTATTTATATTTACCATTTTCACGTTGAATTGTGGTTTATTAGATGTAAACATATTCAATATGATTCTTCTCCGTCACCAAATTTCATGTTTCTTCTTTAGATAGCCACAGAGTTAAAAGACTATAAATGAATGACAAATGAATTATATTTACATGGGTAATCACTAAAATTAAATATTTAAGCTCAACGTTATTTGTGTTCACCATAATCACATTGTATTATGGTAAAGTAGATGTAACAAATTTCTATATTCTTCTTCTTCTCCATCACCAAAATTTTGGTTTCTTAACCTTTAAGTAACTAAGTTAAGAGACTACAAATGAATGACCTATAATTTATACGTATGCATAACAATTAAAATTAAATAATCAAGCTCAATATTGTTTATATTGATCGTATTCACACTGAGTTATGGTATATTACATCTAAAAATATTCAATATTTTTGTTTATTATCCCAAAGTTTTAAGTTTTTTTATCACTAAGCATAAAACACAATAGACTACAGTAGACGTAAAAAATTAATTATATTTTATTTTCCTCCTCTATTACAAAATTCAGGTTTTTTTACACTAAAAAACAAAGTTAAAAGACTATAACCCATGAGATATATTTTTTTTATAAAATACGTAATAATTAAAATAAATAATAAAGCCAGAATTTATTTACATTTACCATTTTCACGTTGAATTGTGGTTTATTAGATGTAAACATATTCAATATGATTCTTCTCCGTCACCAAATTTCATGTTTCTTCTTTAGATAGCCACAGAGTTCAATGACTATAAATGAATGACAAATGAATTATATCTACATAGGTAATCACTAAAATTAAATATTTAAGCTCAACGTTATTTGTGTTCACCATAATCACATTGTATTATGGTAAAATAGATGTAACAAATTTCTATATTCTTCTTCTTCTCCATCACCAAAATTTTGGTTTCTTAACCTTTAAGTAACTAAGTTAAGAGACTACAAATGAATGACCTATAATTTATACGTATGCATAACAATTAAAATTAAATAATCAAGCTCAATATTGTTTATATTGATCGTATTCACACTGACTTATGGTATATTACATCTAAAAATATTCAATATTTTTCTTTACCATCCCAAAGTTTTAGGTTTTTTTATCACTAAGCAAAAAACATAATAGACTACAGTAGACGTAAAAAATTAATTATATTTTATTTTTCTCCTCCATCACAAATTTTTTGGTTTTTCCCCACTAAAAAACAAAGTTAAAAGACTATAATCCATGAGATATATATTTTTTATGAAATAGGTAATAGTTAAAATAATTAATAAAGCTAGAATTTATTTATATTTACCATTTTCATGTTGAGTTGTGGTTTATTAGATGTAAATATATTCCATATGATTCTTCTCCGTCACCAATTTTCATGTTTTTTCTTTAGATAGCCACAGAGTTAAAAGATGATAAATGAATGACAAATGAATTATATCTACATGGGTAATCACTAAAATTAAATATTTAAGCTCAACATTATTTGTGTTCACCATAATCACATTGTATTATGGTAAAATAGATGTAACAAATTTCTATATTCTTCTTTTTCTGCATCACTAAAATTTTGGTTTCTTAAGCTTTAAGTAACTAAGTTAAGAGACTACAAATGAATGACCTATAATTTATACGTATGCATAACAATTAAAATTAAATAATCAAGCTCAATATTGTTTATATTGATCGTATTCACACTGAGTTATGGTATATTACATCTAAAAATATTCAATATTTTTGTTTATCATCCCAAAGTTTTAAGTTTTTTTATCACTAAGCAAAAAACACAATAGACTACAGTAGACGTAAAAAATTAATTATATTTTATTTTCCTCCTCTATTACAAAATTTTAGGTTTTTTTCCACTAAAAAACAAAGTTAAAAGACTATAACCCATGAGATATATATTTTTTATAAAATACATAATAATTAAAATAAATAATAAAGCCAGAATTTATTTACATTTACCATTTTCACAATGAATTATGGTTTATTAGATGTAAACATATTCAATATGATTCTTCTCCGTCACCAAATTTCATGTTTCTTCTTTAGATAGCCACAGAGTTAAATGACTATAAATGAATGACAAATGAATTATATCTACATGGGTAATCACTAAAATTAAATATTTAAGCTCAACGTTATTTGTGTTCACCATAATCACATTGTATTATGGTAAAATAGATGTAACAAATTTCTATATTCTTCTTCTTCTCCATCACCAAAATTTTGGTTTCTTAACCTTTAAGTAACTAAGTTAAGAGACTACAAATGAATGACCTATAATTTATACGTATGCTTAACAATTAAAATTAAATAATCAAGCTCAATATTGTTTATATTGATCGTATTCACACTGACTTATCGTATTTTACATCTAAAAATATTCAATATTTTTCTTTACCATCCCAAAGTTTTAGGTTTTTTTATCACTAAGCAAAAAACATAATAGACTACAGTAGACGTAAAAAATTAATTATATTTTATTTTTCTCCTCCATCACAATTTTTTTGGTTTTTCCCCACTAAAAAACAAAGTTAAAAGACTATAATCTATGAGATATATTTTTTTCTAAAATAGGTAATAATTAAAATAATTAATAAAGCTAGAATTTATTTATATTTACCATTTTCACGTTGAATTGTGGTTTATTAGATGCAAACATATTCAATATGATTCTTCTCCGTCACCAAATTTCATGTTTCTTCTTTAGATAGCCACAGAGTTAAAAGAATATAAATGAATGACAAATGAATTATATTTACATGGGTAATCACTAAAATTAAATATTTAAGCTCAACGTTATTTGTGTTCACCATAATCACATTGTATTATGGTAAAGTAGATGTAACAAATTTCTATATTCTTCTTCTTCTCCATCACCAAAATTTTGGTTTCTTAACCTTTAAGTAACTAAGTTAAGAGACTACAAATGAATGACCTATAATTTATACGTATGCATAACAATTAAAATTAAATAATCAAGCTCAATATTGTTTATATTGATCGTATTCACACTGAGTTATGGTATATTACATCTAAAAATATTCAATATTTTTGTTTATCATCCCAAAGTTTTAAGTTTTTTTATCACTAAGCATAAAACACAATAGACTACAGTAGACGTAAAAAATTAATTATATTTTATTTTCCTCCTCTATTACAAAATTTTAGGTTTTTTTCCACTAAAAAAAAAAGTTAAAAGACTATAACCCATGAGATATATTTTTTTTATAAAATACGTAATAATTAAAATAAATAATAAAGCCAGAATTTATTTACATTTACCATTTTCACGTTGAATTGTGGTTTATTAGATGTAAACATATTCAATATGATTCTTCTCCGTCACCAAATTTCATGTTTCTTCTTTAGATAGCCACAGAGTTCAATGACTATAAATGAATGACAAATGAATTATATCTACATGGGTAATCACTAAAATTAAATATTTAAGCTCAACGTTATTTGTGTTCACCTTAATCACATTGTATTATGGTAAAATAGATGTAACAAATTTCTATATTCTTCTTCTTCTCCATCACCAAAATTTTGGTTTCTTAACCTTTAAGTAACTAAGTTAAGAGACTACAAATGAATGACCTATAATTTATATGTATGCATAACAATTAAAATTAAATAATCAAGCTTAATATTGTTTATATTGATCGTATTCACACTGACTTATCGTATATTACATCTAAAAATATTCAATATTTTTCTTTACCATCCCAATGTTTTAGGTTTTTTTATCACGAAGCAAAAAACATAATAGACTACAGTAGACGTAAAAAATTAATTATATTTTATTTTTCTCCTCCATCACAATTTTTTTGGTTTTTCCCCACTAAAAAACAAAGTTAAAAGACTATAATCTATGAGATATATTTTTTTCTAAAATAGGTAATAATTAAAATAATTAATAAAGCTAGAATTTATTTATATTTACCATTTTCACGTTGAATTATGGTTTATTAGATGTAAACATATTCAATATGATTCTTCTCCGTCACCAAATTTCATGTTTCTTCTTTAGATAGCCACAGAGTTAAAAGACTATAAATGAATGACAAATGAATTATATTTACATGGGTAATCACTAAAATTAAATATTTAAGCTCAACGTTATTTGTGTTCACCATAATCACATTGTTTTATGGTAAAGTAGATGTAACAAATTTCTATATTATTCTTCTTCTCCATCACCAAAATTTTGGTTTCTTAACCTTTAAGTAACTAAGTTAAGAGACTACAAATGAATGACCTATAATTTATACGTATGCATAACAATTAAAATTAAATAATCAAGCTCAATATTGTTTATATTGATCGTATTCACACTGACTTATCGTATTTTACATCTAAAAATATTCAATATTTTTCTTTACCATCCCAAAGTTTTAGGTTTTATTATCACTAAGCAAAAAACATAATAGACTACAGTAGACGTAAAAAATTAATTATATTTTATTTTTCTCCTCCATCACAAATTTTTTGGTTTTTCCCCACTAAAAAACAAAGTTAAAAGACTATAATCCATGAGATATATTTTTTTTATAACATAGGTAATAATTAAAATAATTAATAAAGCTATAATTTATTTATATTTACCGTTTTCACGTTGAATTGTGGTTTATTAGATGTAAACATATTCAATATGATTCTTCTCCGTCACCAAATTTCATGTTTCTTCTTTAGATAGCCACAAAGTTAAAAGACTATAAATGAATGAAAAATGAATTATATCTACATGGGTAATCACTAAAATTAAATATTTAAGCTCAACGTTATTTGTGTTCACCATAATCACATTGTATTATGGTAAAATAGATGTAACAAATTTCTATATTCTTCTTTTTCTGCATCACCAAAATTTTGGTTTCTTAAGCTTTAAGTAACTAAGTTAAGAGACTACAAATGAATGACCTATAATTTATACGTATGCATAACAATTAAAATTAAATAATCAAGCTCAATATTGTTTATATTGATCGTATTCACACTGACTTATGGTATATTACATCTAAAAATATTCAATATTTTTCTTTATCATCCCAAAGCTTTAGGTTTTTTTTATCACTAAGCAAAAAACACAATAGACTACAGTAGACGTAAAAAATTAATTATATTTTATTTTCCTCCTCTATTACAAAATTTTAGGTTTTTTTCCACTAAAAAACAAAGTTAAAAGACTATAATCCATGAGATATATTTTTTGTATAAAATACGTAATAACTAAAATAAATAATAAAGCCAAAATTTATTTACATTTACCATTTTCACAATGAATTATGGTTTATTAGATGTAAACATATTCAATATGATTCTTCTCCGTCACCAAATTTCATGTTTCTTCTTTAGATAGCCACAGAGTTAAATGACTATAAATGAATGACTAATGAATTATATCTACATGGGTAATCACTAAAATTAAATATTTAAGCTCAACGTTATTTGTGTTCACCATAATCACATTGTATTATTGTAAAATAGATGTACCAAATTTCTATATTCTTCTTCTTCTCCATCACCAAAATTTTGGTTTCTTAACCTTTAAGTAACTAAGTTAAGAGACTACAAATGAATGACCTATAATTTATACGTATGCATAACAATTAAAATTAAATACTCAAGCTCAATATTGTTTATATTGATCGTATTCACACTGACTTATGGTATGTTACATCTAAAAATATTCAATATTTTTCTTTACCATCCCAAAGTTTTAGGTTTTTTTATCACTAAGCAAAAAACATAATAGACTACAGTAGACGTAAAAAATTAATTATATTTTATTTTTCTCCTCCATCACAATTTTTTTAGTTTTTCCCCACTAAAAAACAAAGTTAAAAGACTATAATCCATGACATATATTTTTTTTTATAAAATACGTAATAATTAAAATAATTAATAAAGCTAGAATTTATTTACATTTACCATTTTCACAATGAATTATGGTTTATTAGATGTAAACATATTCAATATGATTCTTCTCCGTCACCAAATTTCATGTTTCTTCTTTAGATAGCCACAGAGTTAAATGAGTATAAATGAATGACTAATGAATTATATCTACATGGGTAATCACTAAAATTAAATATTTAAGCTCAACGTTATTTGTGTTCACCATAATCACATTGTATTATAGTAAAATAGATGTAACAAATTTCTATATTCTTCTTCTTCTCCATCACCAAAATTTTGGTTTCTTAACCTTTAAGTAACTAAGTTAAGAGACTACAAATGAATGACCTATAATTTATACGTATGCATAACAATTAAAATTAAATACTCAAGCTCAATATTGTTTATATTGATCGTATTCACACTGACTTATGGTATGTTACATCTAAAAATTTTCAATATTTTTCTTTACCATCCCAAAGTTTTAGGTTTTTTTATCACTAAGCAAAAAACATAATAGACTACAGTAGACGTAAAAAATTAATTATATTTTATTTTTCTCCTCCATTACAATTTTTTTAGTTTTTCCCCACTAAAAAACAAAGTTAAAAGACTATAATCTATGAGATATATTTTTTTATAAAATAGGTAATAATTAAAATAATTAATAAAGCTAGAATTTATTTATATTTACCATTTTCACGTTGAATTGTGGTTTATTAGATGTAAACATATTCAATATGATTCTTCTCCGTCACCAAATTTCATGTTTCTTCTTTAGATAGCCACAGAGTTAAAAGACTATAAATGAATGACAAATGAATTATATTTACATGGGTAATCACTAAAATTAAATATTTAAGCTCAACGTTATTTGTATTCACCATAATCACATTGTATTATGCTAAAGTAGATGTAACAAATTTCTATATTCTTCTTCTTCTCCATCACCAAAATTTTGGTTTCTTAACCTTTAAGTAACTAAGTTAAGAGACTACAAATGAATGACCTATAATTTATACGTATGCATAACAATTAAAACTAAATAATCAAGCTCAATATTGTTTATATTGATCGTATTCACACTGACTTATGGTATTTTACATCAAAAATTTTCAATATTTTTCTTTACCATCCCAAAGTTTTAGGTTTTTTTATCACTAAGCAAAAAACATAATAGACTACAGTAGATGTAAAAAATTAATTATATTTTATTTTTCTCCTCCATCACAAATTTTTTGGTTTTTCCCCACTAAAATACAAAGTTAAAAGACTATAATCCATGAGATATATTTTTTTTTATAAAATAGGTAATAATTAAAATAATTAATAAAGCTAGAATTTATTTATATTTACCATTTTCACGTTGAATTGTGGTTTATTAGATGTAAACATATTCCATATGATTCTTCTTCGTCACCAAATTTCATGTTTTTTCTTTAGATAGCCACAGAGTTAAAAGACGATAAATGAATGACAAATGAATTATATCTACATGGGTAATCACTAAAATTAAATATTTAAGCTCAACGTTATTTGTGTTCACCATAATCACATTGTATTATGGTAAAATAGATTTAACAAATTTCTATATTCTTCTTTTTCTGCATCACCAAAATTTTGGTTTCTTCAGCTTTAAGTAACTAAGTTAAGAGACTACAAATGAATGACCTATAATTTATACGTATGCATAACAATGAAAATTAAATAATCAAGCTCAATATTGTTTATATTGATCGTATTCACACTGAGTTATGGTATATTACATCTAAAAATATTCAATATTTTTGTTTATCATCCCAAAGTTTTAAGTTTTTTTATCACTAAGCAAAAAACACAATAGACTACAGTAGAAGTAAAAAATTAATTATATTTTATTTTCCTCCTCTATTACAAAATTTTAGGTTTTTTTCCACTAAAAAACAAAGTTAAAAGACTATAATCCATGAGATATATTTTTTTTATAAAATACGTAATAATTAAAATAAATAATAAAGCCAAAATTTATTTACATTTACCATTTTCACAATGAATTATGGTTTATTAGATGTAAACATATTCAATATGATTCTTCTCCGTCACCAAATATCATGTTTCTTCTTTAGATAGCCACAGAGTTAAATGACTATAAATGAATGACTAATGAATTATATCTACATGGGTAATCACTAAAATTAAATATTTAAGCTCAACGTTATTTGTGTTCACCATAATCACATTGTATTATAGTAAAATAGATGTAACAAATTTCTATATTCTTCTTCTTCTCCATCACCAAAATTTTGGTTTCTTAACCTTTAAGTAACTAAGTTAAGAGACTACAAATGAATGACCTATAATTTATACGTATGCATAACAATTAAAATTAAATACTCAAGCTCAATATTGTTTATATTGATCGTATTCACACTGACTTATGGTATGTTACATCTAAAAATATTCAATATTTTTCTTTACCATCCCAAAGTTTTAGGTTTTTTTTATCACTAAGCAAAAAACATAATAGACTACAGTAGACGTAAAAAATTAATTATATTTTATTTTTCTCCTCCATCACAATTTTTTTAGTTTTTCCCCACTAAAAAACAAAGTTAAAAGAATATAATCTATGAGATATATTTTTTTATAAAATAGGTAATAATTAAAATAATTAATAAAGCTAGAATTTATTTATATTTACCATTTTCACGTTGAATTGTGGTTTATTGGATGTAAACATATTCAATATGATTCTTCTCCGTCACCAAATTTCATGTTTCTTCTTTAGATAGCCACAGAGTTAAAAGACTATAAATGAATGACAAATGAATTATATTTACATGGGTAATCACTAAAATTAAATATTTAAGCTCAACGTTATTTGTGTTCACCATAATCACATTGTTTTATGGTAAAGTAGATGTAACAAATTTCTATATTCTTCTTCTTCTCCATCACCAAAATTTTGGTTTCTTAACCTTTAAGTAACTAAGTTAAGAGACTACAAATGAATGACCTATAATTTATACGTATCCATAACAATTAAAATTAAATAATCAAGCTCAATATTGTTTATATTGATCGTATTCACACTGACTTATCGTATTTTACATCTAAAAATATTCAATATTTTTCTTGACCATCCCAAAGTTTTAGGTTTTATTATCACTAAGCAAAAAACATAATAGACTACAGTAGACGTAAAAAATTAATTATATTTTATTTTTCTCCTCCATCACAAATTTTTTGGTTTTTCCCCACTAAAAAACAAAGTTAAAAGACTATAATCCATGAGATATATTTTTTTTATAACATAGGTAATAATTAAAATAATTAATAAAGCTATAATTTATTTATATTTACCGTTTTCACGTTGAATTGTGGTTTATTAGATGTAAACATATTCAATATGATTCTTCTCCGTCACCAAATTTCATGTTTCTTCTTTAGATAGCCACAAAGTTAAAAGACTATAAATGAATGAAAAATGAATTATATCTACATGGGTAATAACTAAAATTAAATATTTAAGCTCAACGTTATTTGTGTTCACCATAATCACATTGTATTATGGTAAAATAGATGTAACAAATTTCTATATTCTTCTTTTTCTGCATCACCAAAATTTTGGTTTCTTAAGCTTTAAGTAACTAAGTTAAGAGACTACAAATGAATGACCTATAATTTATACGTATGCATAACAATTAAAATTAAATAATCAAGCTCAATATTGTTTATATTGATCGTATTCACACTAACTTATGGTATATTACATCTAAAAATATTCTATATTTTTCTTTATCATCCCAAAGCTTTAGGTTTTTTTTATCACTAAGCAAAAAACACAATAGACTACAGTAGACGTAAAAAATTAATTATATTTTATTTTCCTCCTCTATTACAAAATTTTAGGTTTTTTTCCACTAAAAAACAAAGTTAAAAGACTATAATCCATGAGATATATTTTTTTTATAAAATACGTAATAATTAAAATAAATAATAAAGCCAAAATTTATTTACATTTACCATTTTCACAATGAATTATGGTTTATTAGATGTAAACATATTCAATATGATTCTTCTCCCTCACCAAATTTCATGTTTCTTCTTTAGATAGCCACAGAGTTAAATGACTATAAATGAATGACTAATGAATTATATCTACATGGGTAATCACTAAAATTAAATATTTAAGCTCAACGTTATTTGTGTTCACCATAATCACATTGTATTATTGTAAAATAGATGTACCAAATTTCTATATTCTTCTTCTTCTCCATCACCAAAATTTTGGTTTCTTAACCTTTAAGTAACTAAGTTAAGAGACTACAAATGAATGACCTATAATTTATACGTATGCATAACAATTAAAATTAAATACTCAAGCTCAATATTGTTTATATTGATCGTATTCACACTGACTTATGGTATGTTACATCTAAAAATATTCAATATTTTTCTTTACCATCCCAAAGTTTTAGGTTTTTTTATCACTAAGCAAAAAACATAATAGACTACAGTAGACGTAAAAAATTAATTATATTTTATTTTTCTCCTCCATCACAATTTTTTTAGTTTTTCCCCACTAAAAAACAAAGTTAAAAGACTATAATCTATGAGATATATTTTTTTTATAAAATACGTAATAATTAAAATAATTAATAAAGCCAAAATTTATTTACATTTACCATTTTCACGTTGAATTGTGGTTTATTAGATGTAAACATATTCAATATGATTCTTCTCCGTCACCAAATTTCATGTTTCTTCTTTAGATAGCCACGGAGTTAAATGACTATAAATGAATGACTAATGAATTATATCTACATGGGTAATCACTAAAATTAAATATTTAAGCTCAACGTTATTTGTGTTCACCATAATCACATTGTATTATTGTAAAATAGATGTAACAAATTTCTATATTCTTCTTCTTCTCCATCACCAAAATTTTGGTTCTTAACCTTTAAGTAACTAAGTTAAGAGACTACAAATGAATGACCTATAATTTATACGTATGCATAACAATTAAAATTAAATAATCAAGCTCAATATTGTTTATATTGATCGTATTCACACTGACTTATGGTATATTACATCTAAAAATATTCAATATTTTTCTTTACCATCCCAAAGTTTTAGGTTTTTTTATCACTAAGCAAAAAACATAATAGACTACACTAGACGTAAAAAATTAATTATATTTTATTTTTCTCCTCCATCACAAATTTTTTGGTTTTTCCCCACTAAAAAACAAAGTTAAAAGACTATAATCCATGAGATATATTTTTTTTTATAAAATAGGTAATAATTAAAATAATTAATAAAGCTAGAATTTATTTATATTTACCATTTTCACGTTGAATTGTGGTTTATTAGATGTAAACATATTCCATATGATTCTTCTCCGTCACCAAATTTCATGTTTTTTCTTTAGATAGCCACAGAGTTAAAAGACGATAAATGAATGACAAATGAATTATATCTACTTGGGTAATCACTTAAATTAAATATTTAAGCTCAACATTATTTGTGTTCACCATAATCACATTGTATTATGGTAAAATAGATGTAACAAATTTCTATATTCTTCTTTTTCTGCATCACCAAAAGTTAGGTTTCTTAAGCTTTAAGTAACTAAGTTAAGAGACTACAAATGAATGACCTATAATTTATACGTATGCATAACAATTAAAATTAAATAATCAAGCTCAATATTGTTTATATTGATCGTATTCACACTGACTTATGGTATATTACATCTAAAAATATTCAATATTTTTGTTTATCATCCCAAAGTTTTAAGTTTTTTTATCACTAAGCAAAAAACACAATAGACTACAGTAGACGTAAAAAATTAATTATATTTTATTTTCCTCCTCTATTACAAAATTTTAGGTTTTTTTCCACTAAAAAATAAAGTTAAAAGACTATAATCCATGACATATATTTTTTTTTATAAAATACGTAATAATTAAAATAAATAATAAAGCTAGAATTTATTTACATTTACCATTTTCACAATGAATTATGGTTTATTAGATGTAAACATATTCAATATGATTCTTCTCCGTCACCAAATTTCATGTTTCTTCTTTAGATAGCCACAGAGTTAAATGAGTATAAATGAATGACTAATGAATTATATCTACATGGGTAATCACTAAAATTAAATATTTAAGCTCAACGTTATTTGTGTTCACCATAATCACATTGTATTATAGTAAAATAGATGTAACAAATTTCTATATTCTTCTTCTTCTCCATCACCAAAATTTTGGTTTCTTAACCTTTAAGTAACTAAGTTAAGAGACTACAAATGAATGACCTATAATTTATACGTATGCATAACAATTAAAATTAAATACTCAAGCTCAATATTGTTTATATTGATCGTATTCACACTGACTTATGGTATGTTACATCTAAAAATATTCAATATTTTTCTTTACCATCCCAAAGTTTTAGGTTTTTTTATCACTAAGCAAAAAACATAATAGACTACAGTAGACGTAAAAAATTAATTATATTTTATTTTTCTCCTCCATCACAATTTTTTTAGTTTTTCCCCACTAAAAAACAAAGTTAAAAGACTATAATCTATGAGATATATTTTTTTTATAAAATAGGTAATAATTAAAATAATTAATAAAGCTAGAATTTATTTATATTTACCATTTTCACGTTGAATTGTGGTTTATTAGATGTAAACATATTCAATATGATTCTTCTCCGTCACCAAATTTCATGTTTCTTCTTTAGATAGCCACAGAGTTAAAAGACTATAAATGAATGACAAATGAATTATATTTACATGGGTAATCACTAAAATTAAATATTTAAGCTCAACGTTATTTGTATTCACCATAATCACATTGTATTATGGTAAAGTAGATGTAACAAATTTCTATATTCTTCTTCTTCTCCATCACCAAAATTTTGGTTTCTTAACCTTTAAGTAACTAAGTTAAGAGACTACAAATGAATGACCTATAATTTATACGTATGCATAACAATTAAAACTAAATAATCAAGCTCAATATTGTTTATATTGATCGTATTCACACTGACTTATGGTATTTTACATCTAAAAATATTCAATATTTTTCTTTACCATCCCAAAGTTTTAGGTTTTTTTATCAGTAAGCAAAAAACATAATAGACTACAGTAGATGTAAAAAATTAATTATATTTTATTTTTCTCCTCCATCACAAATTTTTTGGTTTTTCCCCACTAAAATACAAAGTTAAAAGACTATAATCCATGAGATATATTTTTTTTATAAAATAGGTAATAATTAAAATAATTAATAAAGCTAGAATTTATTTATATTTACCATTTTCACGTTGAATTGTGGTTTATTAGATGTAAACATATTCCATATGATTCTTCTTCGTCACCAAATTTCATGTTTTTTCTTTAGATAGCCACAGAGTTAAAAGACGATAAATGAATGACAAATGAATTATATCTACATGGGTAATCACTAAAATTAAATATTTAAGCTCAACGTTATTTGTGTTCACCATAATCACATTGTATTATGGTAAAATAGATTTAACAAATTTCTATATTCTTCTTTTTCTGCATCACCAAAATTTTGGTTTCTTCAGCTTTAAGTAACTAAGTTAAGAGACTACAAATGAATGACCTATAATTTATACGTATGCATAACAATGAAAATTAAATAATCAAGCTCAATATTGTTTATATTGATTGTATTCACACTGAGTTATGGTATATTACATCTAAAAATATTCAATATTTTTGTTTATCATCCCAAAGTTTTAAGTTTTTTTATCACTAAGCAAAAAACACAATAGACTACAGTAGAAGTAAAAAATTAATTATATTTTATTTTCCTCCTCTATTACAAAATTTTAGGTTTTTTTCCACTAAAAAACAAAGTTAAAAGACTATAATCCATGAGATATATTTTTTTTATAAAATACGTAATAATTAAAATAAATAATAAAGCCAAAATTTATTTACATTTACCATTTTCACAATGAATTATGGTTTATTAGATGTAAACATATTCAATATGATTCTTCTCCGTCACCAAATTTCATGTTTCTTCTTTAGATAGCCACAGAGTTAAATGACTATAAATGAATGACTAATGAATTATATCTACATGGGTAATCACTAAAATTAAATATTTAAGCTCAACGTTATTTGTGTTCACCATAATCACATTGTATTATAGTAAAATAGATGTAACAAATTTCTATATTCTTCTTCTTCTCCATCACCAAAATTTTGGTTTCTTAACCTTTAAGTAACTAAGTTAAGAGACTACAAATGAATGACCTATAATTTATACGTATGCATAACAATTAAAATTAAATACTCAAGCTCAATATTGTTTATATTGATCGTATTCACACTGACTTATGGTATATTACATCTAAAAATATTCAATATTTTTCTTTACCATCCCAAAGTTTTAGGTTTTTTTATCACTAAGCAAAAAACATAATAGACTACAGTAGACGTAAAAAATTAATTATATTTTATTTTTCTCCTCCATCACAAATTTTTTGGTTTTTCCCCACTAAAATACAAAGTTTAAAGACTATAATCCATGAGATATATTTTTTTTATAAAATAGGTAATAATTAAAATAATTAATAAAGCTAGAATTTATTTACATTTACCATTTTCACAATGAATTATGGTTTATTAGATGTAAACATATTCAATATGATTCTTCTCCGTCACCAAATTTCATGTTTCTTCTTTAGATAGCCACAGAGTTAAAAGACGATAAATGAATGGCTAATGAATTATATCTACATGGGTAATCACTAAAATTAAATATTTAAGCTCAACGTTATTTGTGTTCACCATAATCACATTGTATTATTGTAAAATAGATGTGTCAAATTTCTATATTCTTCTTCTTCTCCATCACCAAAATTTTGGTTTCTTAACCTTTAAGTAACTAAGTTAAGAGACTACAAATGAATGACCTATAATTTATACGTATGCATAACAATTAAAATTAAATAATCAAGCTCAATATTGTTTATATTGATCGTATTCACACTGACGTATGGTATGTTACATCTAAAAATATTCAATATTTTTCTTTACCATCCCAAAGTTTTAGGTTTTTTTTATCACTAAGCAAAAAACATAATAGACTACAGTAGACGTAAAAAATTAATTATATTTTATTTTTCTCCTCCATCACAATTTTTTTAGTTTTTCCCCACTAAAAAACAAAGTTAAAAGAATATAATCTATGAGATATATTTTTTTATAAAATAGGTAATAATTAAAATAATTAATAAAGCTAGAATTTATTTATATTTACCATTTTCACGTTGAATTGTGGTTTATTAGATGTAAACATATTCAATATGATTCTTCTCCGTCACCAAATTTCATGTTTCTTCTTTAGATAGCCACAGAGTTAAAAGACTATAAATGAATGACAAATGAATTATATTTACATGGGTAATCACTAAAATTAAATATTTAAGCTCAACGTTATTTGTATTCACCATAATCACATTGTATTATGGTAAAGTAGATGTAACAAATTTCTATATTCTTCTTCTTCTCCATCACCAAAATTTTGGTTTCTTAACCTTTAAGTAACTAAGTTAAGAGACTACAAATGAATGACCTATAATTTATACGTATGCATAACAATTAAAACTAAATAATCAAGCTCAATATTGTTTATATTGATCGTATTCACACTGACTTATGGTATTTTACATCTAAAAATATTCAATATTTTTCTTTACCATCCCAAAGTTTTAGGTTTTTTTATCACTAAGCAAAAAACATAATAGACTACAGTAGACGTAAAAAATTAATTATATTTTATTTTTCTCCTCCATCACAAATTTTTTGGTTTTTCCCCACTAAAATACAAAGTTTAAAGACTATAATCCATGAGATATATTTTTCTTATAAAATAGGTAATAATTAAAATAATTAATAAAGCTAGAATTTATTTACATTTACCATTTTCACAATGAATTATGGTTTATTAGATGTAAACATATTCAATATGATTCTTCTCCGTCACCAAATTTCATGTTTCTTCTTTAGATAGCCACAGAGTTAAAAGACGATAAATGAATGACTAATGAATTATATCTACATGGGTAATCACTAAAATTAAATATTTAAGCTAAACGTTATTTGTGTTCACCTTAATCACATTGTATTATGGTAAAATAGATGTAACAAATTTCTATATTCTTCTTTTTCTGCATCACCAAAATTTTGGTTTCTTAACCTTTAAGTAACTAAGTTAAGAGACTACAAATGAATGACCTATAATTTATACGTATGCATAACAATGAAAATTAAATAATCAAGCTCAATATTGTTTATATTGATCGTATTCACAATGAGTTATGGTATATTACATCTAAAAATATTCAATATTTTTGTTTATCATCCCAAAGTTTTAAGTTTTTTTATCACTAAGCAAAAAACACAATAGACTACAGTAGAAGTAAAAAATTAATTATATTTTATTTTCCTCCTCTATTACAAAATTTTAGGTTTTTTTCCACTAAAAAACAAAGTTAAAAGACTATAATCCATTAGATATATTTTTTTTTATAAAATACGTAATAATTAAAATAATTAATAAAGCCAAAATTTATTTACATTTACCATTTTCACAATGAATTGTGGTTTATTAGATGTAAACATATTCAATATGATTCTTCTCCGTCACCAAATTTCATGTTTCTTCTTTAGATAGCCACAGAGTTAAATGACTATAAATGAATGACTAATGAATTATATCTACATGGGTAATCACTAAAATTAAATATTTAAGCTCAACGTTATTTGTGTTCACCATAATCACATTGTATTATTGTAAAATAGATGTAACAAATTTCTATATTCTTCTTCTTCTCCATCACCAAAATTTTGGTTTCTTAACCTTTAAGTAACTAAGTTAAGAGACTACAAATGAATGACCTATAATTTATACGTATGCATAACAATTAAAATTAAATAATCAAGCTCAATATTGTTTATATTGATCGTATTCACACTGACGTATGGTATATTACATCTAAAAATATTCAATATTTTTCTTTACCATCCCAAAGTTTTAGGTTTTTTTATCACTAAGCAAAAAACATAATAGACTACAGTAGACGTAAAAAATTAATTATATTTTATTTTTCTCCTCCATCACAAATTTTTTGGTTTTTCCCCACTAAAAAACAAAGTTAAAAGACTATAATCCATGAGATATATTTTTTTTATAAAATAGGTAATAATTAAAATAATTAATAAAGCTAGAATTTATTTATATTTACCATTTTCACTTTGAATTGTGGTTTATTAGATGTAAACATATTCCATATGATTCTTCTCCGTCACCAAATTTCATGTTTTTTCTTTAGATAGCCACAGAGTTAAAAGACGATAAATGAATGACAAATGAATTATATCTACATGGGTAATCACTAAAATTAAATATTTAAGCTCAACGTTATTTGTGTTCACCATAATCACATTGTATTATGGTAAAGTAGATGTAACAAATTTCTATATTCTTCTTCTTCTCCATCACCAAAATTTTGGTTTCTTAACCTTTAAGTAACTAAGTCAAGAGACTACAAATGAATGACCTATAATTTATACGTATGCATAACAATTAAAACTAAATAATCAAGCTCAATATTGTTTATATTGATCGTATTCACACAGACTTATGGTATTTTACATCTAAAAATATTCAATATTTTTCTTTACCATCCCAAAGTTTTAGGTTTTTTTATCACTAAGCAAAAAACATAATAGACTACAGTAGACGTAAAAAATTAATTATATTTTATTTTTCTCCTCCATCACAAATTTTTTGGTTTTTCCCCACTAAAATACAAAGTTAAAAGACTATAATCCATGAGATATATTTTTTTTATAAAATAGGTAATAATAAAAATAATTAATAATGCTAGAATTTATTTACATTTACCATTTTCACAATGAATTATGGTTTATTAGATGTAAACATATTCAATATGATTCTTCTCCGTCACCAAATTTCATGTTTCTTCTTTAGATAGCCACAGAGTTAAAAGACGATAAATGAATGACTAATGAATTATATCTACATGGGTAATCACTAAAATTAAATATTTAAGCTAAACGTTATTTGTGTTCACCTTAATCACATTGTATTATGGTAAAATAGATGTAACAAATTTCTATATTCTTCTTTTTCTGCATCACCAAAATTTTGGTTTCTTAACCTTTAAGTAACTAAGTTAAGAGACTACAAATGAATGACCTATAATTTATACGTATGCATAACAATGAAAATTAAATAATCAAGCTCAATATTGTTTATATTAATCGTATTCACACTGAGTTATGGTATATTACATCTAAAAATATTCAATATTTTTGTTTATCATCCCAAAGTTTTAAGTTTTTTTATCACTAAGCAAAAAACACAATAGACTACAGTAGAAGTAAAAAATTAATTATATTTTATTTTCCTCCTCTATTACAAAATTTTAGGTTTTTTTCCACTAAAAAACAAAGTTAAAAGACTATAATCCATTAGATATATTTTTTTTTATAAAATACGTAATAATTAAAATAATTAATAAAGCCAAAATTTATTTACATTTACCATTTTCACAATGAATTGTGGTTTATTAGATGTAAACATATTCAATATGATTCTTCTCCGTCACCAAATTTCATGTTTCTTCTTTAGATAGCCACAGAGTTAAATGACTATAAATGAATGACTAATGAATTATATCTACATGGGTAATCACTAAAATTAAATATTTAAGCTCAACGTTATTTGTGTTCACCATAATCACATTGTATTATTGTAAAATAGATGTAACAAATTTCTATATTCTTCTTCTTCTCCATCACCAAAATTTTGGTTTCTTAACCTTTAAGTAACTAAGTTAAGAGACTACAAATGAATGACCTATAATTTATACGTATGCATAACAATTAAAATTAAATAATCAAGCTCAATATTGTTTATATTGATCGTATTCACACTGACGTATGGTATATTACATCTAAAAATATTCAATATTTTTCTTTACCATCCCAAAGTTTTAGGTTTTTTTATCACTAAGCAAAAAACATAATAGACTACAGTAGACGTAAAAAATTAATTATATTTTATTTTTCTCCTCCATCACAAATTTTTTGGTTTTTCCCCACTAAAAAACAAAGTTAAAAGACTATAATCCATGAGATATATTTTTTTTATAAAATAGGTAATAATTAAAATAATTAATAAAGCTAGAATTTATTTATATTTACCATTTTCACTTTGAATTGTGGTTTATTAGATGTAAACATATTCCATATGATTCTTCTCCGTCACCAAATTTCATGTTTTTTCTTTAGATAGCCACAAAGTTAAAAGACGATAAATGAATGACAAATGAATTATATCTACATGGGTAATCACTAAAATTAAATATTTAAGCTCAACGTTATTTGTGTTCACCATAATCACATTGTATTATGGTAAAATAGATGTAACAAATTTCTATATTCTTCTTTTTCTGCATCACCAAAATTTTGGTTTCTTAACCTTTAAGTAACTAAGTTAAGAGACTACAAATGAATGACCTATAATTTATACGTATGCATAACAATGAAAATTAAACAATCAAGCTCAATATTGTTTATATTGATCGTATTCACACTGAGTTATGGTATATTACATCTAAAAATATTCAATATTTTTGTTTATCATCCCAAAGTTTTAAGTTTTTTTATCACTAAGCAAAAAACACAATAGACTACAGTAGAAGTAAAAAATTAATTATATTTTATTTTCCTCCTCTATTACAAAATTTTGGGTTTTTTTCCACTAAAAAACAAAGTTAAAAGACTATAATCCATTAGATATATTTTTTTTATAAAATACGTAATAATTAAAATAATTAATAAAGCCAAAATTTATTTACATTTACCATTTTCACAATGAATTGTGGTTTATTAGATGTAAACATATTCAATATGATTCTTCTCCGTCACCAAATTTCATGTTTCTTCTTTAGATAGCCACAGAGTTAAATGACTATAAATGAATGACTAATGAATTATATCTACATGGGTAATCACTAAAATTAAATATTTAAGCTCAACGTTATTTGTGTTCACCATAATCACATTGTATTATTGTAAAATAGATGTAACAAATTTCTATATTCTTCTTCTTCTCCATCACCAAAATTTTGGTTTCTTAACCTTTTAGTAACTAAGTTAAGAGACTACAAATGAATGACCTATAATTTATACGTATGCATAACAATTAAAATTAAATAATCAAGCTCAATATTGTTTATATTGATCGTATTCACACTGACGTATGGTATATTACATCTAAAAATATTCAATATTTTTCTTTACCATCCCAAAGTTTTAGGTTTTTTTATCACTAAGCAAAAAACATAATAGACTACAGTAGACGTAAAAAATTAATTATATTTTATTTTTCTCCTCCATCACAAATTTTTTGGTTTTTCCCCACTAAAAAACAAAGTTAAAAGACTATAATCCATGAGATATATTTTTTTTATAAAATAGGTAATAATTAAAATAATTAATAAAGCTAGAATTTATTTATATTTACCATTTTCACTTTGAATTGTGGTTTATTAGATGTAAACATATTCCTTATGATTCTTCTCCGTCACCAAATTTCATGTTTTTTCTTTAGATAGCCACAGAGTTAAAAGACGATAAATGAATGACAAATGAATTATATCTACATGGGTAATCACTAAAATTAAATATTTAAGCTCAACGTTATTTGTGTTCACCATAATAACATTGTATTATGGTAAAATAGATGTAACAAATTTCTATATTCTTCTTTTTCTGCATCACCAAAATTTTGGTTTCTTAACCTTTAAGTAACTAAGTTAAGAGACTACAAATGAATGACCTATAATTTATACGTATGCATAACAATGAAAATTAAATAATCAAGCTCAATATTGTTTATATTGATTGTATTCACACTGAGTTATGGTATATTACATCTAAAAATATTCAATATTTTTGTTTATCATCCCAAAGTTTTAAGTTTTTTTATCACTAAGCAAAAAACACAATAGACTACAGTAGAAGTAAAAAATTAATTATATTTTATTTTCCTCCTTTATTACAAAATTTTAGGTTTTTTTCCACTAAAAAACAAAGTTAAAAGACTATAATCCATGAGATATATTTTTTTTTATAAAATACGTAATAATTAAAATAATTAATAAACCCAAAATTTATTTACATTTACCATTTTCAAAATGAATTATGGTTTATTAGATGTAAACATATTCAATATGATTCTTCTCCGTCACCAAATTTCATGTTTCTTCTTTAGATAGCCACAAAGTTAAATGACTATAAATGAATGACTAATGAATTATATCTACATGGGTAATCACTAAAATTAAATATTTAAGCTCAACGTTATTTGTGTTCACCATAATCACATTGTATTATTGTAAAATAGATGTAACAAATTTCTATATTCTTCTTCTTCTCCATCACCAAAATTTTGGTTTCTTAACCTTTAAGTAACTAAGTTAAGAGACTACAAATGAATGACCTATAATTTATACGTATGCATAACAATTAAAATTAAATAATCAAGCTCAATATTGTTTATATTGATCGTATTCACACTGACTTATGGTATATTACATCTAAAAATATTCAATATTTTTCTTTACCATCCCAAAGTTTTAGGTTTTTTTATCACTAAGCAAAAAACATAATAGACTACAGTAGACGTAAAAAATTAATTATATTTTATTTTTCTCCTCCATCACAAATTTTTTGGTTTTTCCCCACTAAAAAACAAAGTTAAAAGACTATAATCCATGAGATATATTTTTTTATATAAAATAGGTAATAATTAAAATAATTAATAAAGCTGAATTTATTTATATTTACCATTTTCACGTTGAATTGTGGTTTATTAGATGTAAACATATTCCATATGATTCTTCTCCGTCACCAAATTTCATGTTTCTTCTTTAGATAGCCAAAGAGTTAAAAGACTATAAATGAATGACAAATGAATTATATCTACATGGGTAATCACTAAAATTAAATATTTAAGCTCAACGTTATTTGTGTTCACCATAATCACATTGTATTATGGTAAAATAGATGTAACAAATTTCTATATTCTTCTTCTTCTCCATCACCAAAATTTTGGTTTCTTAAGCTTTAAGTAACTAAGTTAAGAGACTACAAATGAATGACTTATAATTTATACGTATGCATAACAATAAAAATTAAATAATCAAGATCAATATTGTTTATATTGATCGTATTCACACTGACTTATGGTATATTACATCTAAAAATATTCAATATATTTCTTTATCATCCCAAAGTTTTAGGTTTTTTTATCACTAAACAAAAAACACAATAGACTACAGTAGACGTAAAAAATTAATTATATTTTATTTTCCTCCTTTATTACAAAATTTTAGGTTTTTTTCCACTAAAAAACAAAGTTAAAAGACTATAATCCATGAGATATATTTTTTTTTATAAAATACGTAATAATTAAAATAATTAATAAACCCAAAATTTATTTACATTTACCATTTTCAAAATGAATTATGGTTTATTAGATGTAAACATATTCAATATGATTCTTCTCCGTCACCAAATTTCATGTTTCTTCTTTAGATAGCCACAAAGTTAAATGACTATAAATGAATGACTAATGAATTATATCTACATGGGTAATCACTAAAATTAAATATTTAAGCTCAACGTTATTTGTGTTCACCATAATCACATTGTATTATGGTAAAGTAGATGTAACAAATTTCTATATTCTTCTTCTTCTCCATCACCAAAATTTTGGTTTCTTAAGCTTTATGTAACTAAGTTAAGAGACTACAAATGAATGACCTATAATTTATACGTATGCATAACAATGAAAATTAAATAATCAAGCTCAATATTGTTTATATTGATCGTATTCACACTGAGTTATGGTATATTACATCTAAAAATATTCAATATTTTTGTTTATCATCCCAAAGTTTTAAGTTTTTTTATCACTAAGCAAAAAACACAATAGACTACAGTAGAAGTAAAAAATTAATTATATTTTATTTTCCTCCTCTATTACAAAATTTTAGGTTTTTTTCCACTAAAAAACAAAGTTAAAAGACTATAATCCATGAGATATATTTTTTTTTATAAAATACGTAATAATTAAAATAATTAATAAAGCCAAAATTTATTTACATTTACCATTTTCACAATGAATTGTGGTTTATTAGATGTAAACATATTCAATATGATTCTTCTCCGTCACCAAATTTCATGTTTCTTCTTTAGATAGCCACAGAGTTAAATGACTATAAATGAATGACTAATGAATTATATCTACATGGGTAATCACTAAAATTAAATATTTAAGCTCAACGTTATTTGTGCTCACCATAATCACATTGTATTATTGTAAAATAGATGTAACAAATTTCTATATTCTTCTTCTTCTCCATCACCAAAATTTTGGTTTCTTAACCTTTAAGTAACTAAGTTAAGAGACTACAAATGAATGACCTATAATTTATACGTATGCATAACAATTAAAATTAAATAATCAAGCTCAATATTGTTTATATTGATCGTATTCACACTGACGTATGGTATATTACATCTAAAAATATTCAATATTTTTCTTTACCATCCCAAAGTTTTAGGTTTTTTTATCACTAAGCAAAAAACATAATAGACTACAGTAGACGTAAAAAATTAATTATATTTTATTTTTCTCCTCCATCACAAATTTTTTGGTTTTTCCCCACTAAAAAACAAAGTTAAAAGACTATAATCCATGAGATATATTTTTTTTATAAAATAGGTAATAATTAAAATAATTAATAAAGCTAGAATTTATTTATATTTACCATTTTCACTTTGAATTGTGGTTTATTAGATGTAAACATATTCCATATGATTCTTCTCCGTCACCAAATTTCATGTTTTTTCTTTAGATAGCCACAGAGTTAAAAGACGATAAATGAATGACAAATGAATTATATCTACATGGGTAATCACTAAAATTAATATTTAAGCTCAACTTTATTTGTGTTCACCATAATCACATTGTATTATGGTAAAATAGATGTAACAAATTTCTATATTCTTCTTTTTCTGCATCACCAAAATTTTGGTTTCTTAACCTTTAAGTAACTAAGTTAAGAGACTACAAATGAATGACCTATAATTTATACGTATGCATAACAATGAAAATTAAATAATCAAGCTCAATATTGTTTATATTGATCGTATTCACACTGAGTTATGGTATATTACATCTAAAAATATTCAATATTTTTGTTTATCATCCCAAAGTTTTAAGTTTTTTTATCACTAAGCAAAAAACACAATAGACTACAGTAGAAGTAAAAAATTAATTATATTTTATTTTCCTCCTTTATTACAAAATTTTAGGTTTTTTTCCACTAAAAAACAAAGTTAAAAGACTATAATCCATGAGATATATTTTTTTTATAAAATACGTAATAATTAAAATAATTAATAAACCCAAAATTTATTTACATTTACCATTTTCAAAATGAATTATGGTTTATTAGATGTAAACATATTCAATATGATTCTTCTCCGTCACCAAATTTCATGTTTCTTCTTTAGATAGCCACAAAGTTAAATGACTATAAATGAATGACTAATGAATTATATCTACATGGGTAATCACTAAAATTAAATATTTAAGCTCAACGTTATTTGTGTTCACCATAATCACATTGTATTATGGTAAAGTAGATGTAACAAATTTCTATATTCTTCTTCTTCTCCATCACCAAAATTTTGGTTTCTTAAGCTTTAAGTAACTAAGTTAAGAGACTACAAATGAATGACCTATAATTTATACGTATGCATAACAATGAAAATTAAATAATCAAGCTCAATATTGTTTATATTGATCGTATTCACACTGAGTTATGGTATATTACATCTAAAAATATTCAATATTTTTGTTTATCATCCCAAAGTTTTAAGTTTTTTTATCACTAAGCAAAAAACACAATAGACTACAGTAGAAGTAAAAAATTAATTATATTTTATTTTCCTCCTCTATTACAAAATTTTAGGTTTTTTTCCACTAAAAAACAAAGTTAAAAGACTATAATCCATGAGATATATATTTTTTTTTTATAAAATACGTAATAATTAAAATAATTAATAAAGCCAAAATTTATTTACATTTACCATTTTCACAATGAATTGTGGTTTATTAGATGTAAACATATTCAATATGATTCTTCTCCGTCACCAAATTTCATGTTTCTTCTTTAGATAGCCACAGAGTTAAATGACTATAAATGAATGACTAATGAATTATATCTACATGGGTAATCACTAAAATTAAATATTTAAGCTCAACGTTATTTGTGTTCACCATAATCACATTGTATTATTGTAAAATAGATGTAACAAATTTCTATATTCTTCTTCTTCTCCATCACCAAAATTTTGGTTTCTTAACCTTTAAGTAACTGAGTTAAGAGACTACAAATGAATGACCTATAATTTATACGTATGCATAACAATTAAAATTAAATAATCAAGCTCAATATTGTTTATATTGATCGTATTCACACTGACGTATGGTATATTACATCTAAAAATATTCAATATTTTTCTTTACCATCCCAAAGTTTTAGGTTTTTTTATCACTAAGCAAAAAACATAATAGACTACAGTAGACGTAAAAAATTAATTATATTTTATTTTTCTCCTCCATCACAAATTTTTTGGTTTTTCCCCACTAAAAAACAAAGTTAAAAGACTATAATCCATGAGATATATTTTTTTTATAAAATAGGTTATAATTAAAATAATTAATAAAGCTAGAATTTATTTATATTTACCATTTTCACTTTGAATTGTGGTTTATTAGATGTAAACATATTCCATATGATTCTTCTCCGTCACCAAATTTCATGTTTTTTCTTTAGATAGCCACAGAGTTAAAAGACGATAAATGAATGACAAATGAATTATATCTACATGGGTAATCACTAAAATTAAATATTTAAGCTCAACGTTATTTGTGTTCACCATAATCACATTGTATTATGGTAAAATAGATGTAACAAATTTCTATATTCTTCTTTTTCTGCATCACCAAAATTTTGGTTTCTTAACCTTTAAGTAACTAAGTTAAGAGACTACAAATGAATGACCTATAATTTATACGTATGCATAACAATGAAAATTAAATAATCAAGCTCAATATTGTTTATATTGATCGTATTCACACTGAGTTATGGTATATTACATCTAAAAATATTCAATATTTTTGTTTATCATCCCAAAGTTTTAAGTTTTTTTATCACTAAGCAAAAAACACAATAGACTACAGTAGAAGTAAAAAATTAATTATATTTTATTTTCTTCCTTTATTACAAAATTTTAGGTTTTTTTCCACTAAAAAACAAAGTTAAAAGACTATAATCCATGAGATATATTTTTTTTATAAAATACGTAATAATTAAAATAATTAATAAACCCAAAATTTATTTACATTTACCATTTTCAAAATGAATTATGGTTTATTAGATGTAAACATATTCAATATGATTCTTCTCCGTCACCAAATTTCATGTTTCTTCTTTAGATAGCCACAGGGTTAAAAGACTATAAATGAATGACAAATGAATTATATCTACATGGGTAATCACTAAAATTAAATATTTAAGCTCAATGTTATTTGTGTTCACCATAATCACGTTGTATTATGGTAAAATAGATGTAACAACTTTCTATATTCTTCTTCTTCTCCATCACCAAAATTTTGGTTTCTTAAGCTTTAAGTAACTAAGTTAAGAGACTACAAATGAATGACCTATAATTTATACGTATGCATAATAACTAAAATTAAATACTCAAGCTCAGTATTGTTTATATTGATCGTATTCACACTGACTTATGGTATATTACATCTAAAAATATACAATATTTTTCTTTACCATCCCAAAGTTTTAGGTTTTTTTTATCACTAAGCAAAAAACATAATAGACTACAGTAGACGTAAAAAATTAATTATATTTTATTTTTCTCCTCCATCAAATTTTTTTTGGTTTTTCCCCACTAAAAAACAAAGTTAAAAGACTATAATCCATGATATATATTTTTTTGATAAAATAGGTAATAATTAAAATAATTAGTAAAGCTAGAATTTATTTATATTTACCATTTTCACGTTGAATTGTGGTTTATTAGATGTAAACATATTCAATATGATTCTTCTCTGTCACCAAATTTCATGTTTCTTCTTTAGATAGCCACAGAGTTAAATGACTATAAATGAATGACAAATGAATTATATCTACATGGGTAATCACTAAAATTAAATATTTAAGCTCAACGTTATTTGTGTTCACCATAATCACATTGTATTATGGTAAAATAGATGTAACAAATTTCTATATTCTTCTTCTTATCCATCACCAAAATTTTGGTTTCTTAAGCTTTAAGTAACTAAGTTAAGAGACTACAAATGAATGACTTATAATTTATACGTATGCATAACAATAAAAATTAAATAATCAAGATCAATATTGTTTATATTGATCGTATTCACACTGACTTATGGTATATTACATCTAAAAATATTCAATATATTTCTTTATCATCCCAAAGTTTTAGGTTTTTTTATCACTAAACAAAAAACACAATAGACTACAGTAGACGTAAAAAATTAATTATATTTTATTTTCCTCCTTTATTACAAAACTTTAGGTTTTTTTCCACTAAAAAAAAAGTTAAAAGACTATAATCCATGAGATATATTTTTTTTATAAAATACGTAATAATTAAAATAAATAATAAAGATTGAATTTATTTACATTTACCATTTTCACAATGAATTATGGTTTATTAGATGTAAACATATTCAATATGATTCTTCTCCGTCACCAAATTTCATGTTTCTTCTTTAGATAGCCACAAAGTTAAATGACTATAAATGAATGACTAATGAATTATATCTACATGGGTAATCACTAAAATTAAATATTTAAGCTCAACGTTATTTGTGTTCACCATAATCACATTGTATTATGGTAAAGTAGATGTAACAAATTTCTATATTCTTCTTCTTCTCCATCACCAAAATTTTGGTTTCTTAAGCTTTAAGTAACTAAGTTAAGAGACTACAAATGAATGACCTATAATTTATACGTATGCATAACAATTAAAACTAAATAATCAAGCTCAATATTGTTTATATTGATCGTATTCACACTGGCTTATGGTATTTTACATCTAAAAATATTCAATATTTTTCTTTACCATCCCAAAGTTTTAGGTTTTTTTATCACTAAGCAAAAAACATAATAGACTACAGTAGACGTAAAAAATTAATTATATTTTATTTTTCTCCTCCATCACAAATTTTTTGGTTTTTCCCCACTAAAATACAAAGTTAAAAGACTATAATCCATGAGATATATTTTTTTTATAAAATAGGTAATAATTAAAATAATTAATAAAGCTAGAATTTATTTATATTTACCGTTTTCACGTTGAATTGTGGTTTATTAGATGTAAACATATTCAATATGATTCTTCTCCGTCACCAAATTTCATGTTTCTTCTTTAGATAGCCACAGAGTTAAAAGACTATAAATGAATGAAAAATGAATTATATCTACATGGGTAATCACTAAAATTAAATATTTAAGCTCAACGTTATTTGTGTTCACCATAATCACATTGTATTATGGTAAAATAGATGTAACAAATTTCTATATTCTTCTTTTTCTGCATCACCAAAATTTTGGTTTCTTAAGCTTTAAGTAACTAAGTTAAGAGACTACAAATGAATGACCTATAATTTATACGTATGCATAACAATTAAAATTAAATAATCAAGCTCAATATTGTTTATATTGATCGTATTCACACTGACTTATGGTATATTACATCTAAAAATATTCAATATTTTTCTTTCCCATCCCAAAGTTTTAGGTTTTTTTATCACTAAGCGAAAAACATAATAGACTACAGTAGAGTAAAAAATTAATTATATTTTATTTTTCTCCTCCATCACAAATTTTTTGGTTTTTCCCCACAAAAAAACAAAGTTAAAAGACTATAATCCATGAGATATATTTTTCTATATAAAATAGGTAATAATTAAAATAATTAATAAAGCTGAATTTATTTATATTTACCATTTTCACGTTGAATTGTGGTTTATTAGATGTAAACATATTCCATATGATTCTTCTCCGTCACCAAATTTCATGTTTCTTCTTTAGATAGCCAAAGAGTTAAAAGACTATAAATGAATGACAAATGAATTATATCTACATGGGTAATCACTAAAATTAAATATTTAAGCTCAATGTTATTTGTGTTCACCATAATCACATTGTATTATGGTAAAATAGATGTAACAAATTTCTATATTCTTCTTCTTCTCCATCACCAAAATTTTGGTTTCTTAAGCTTTAAGTAACTAAGTTAAGAGACTACAAATGAATGACTTATAATTTATACGTATGCATAACAATAAAAATTAAATAATCAAGATCAATATTGTTTATATTGATCGTATTCACACTGACTTATGGTATATTACATCTAAAAATATTCAATATATTTCTTTATCATCCCAAAGTTTTAGGTTTTTTTATCACTAAGCAAAAAACACAATAGACTAAAGTAGACGTAAAAAATTAATTATATTTTATTTTCCTCCTCTATTACAAAACTTTAGGTTTTTTTCCACTAAAAAAAAAGTTAAAAGACTATAATCCATGAGATATATTTTTTTTATAAAATACGTAATAATTAAAATAAATAATAAAGATTGAATTTATTTACATTTACCATTCTCACAATGAATTATGGTTTATTAGATGTAAACATATTCAATATGATTCTTCTCCGTCACCAAATTTCATGTTTCTTCTTTAGATAGCCACAAAGTTAAATGACTATAAATGAATGACAAATGAATTATATCTACATGGGTAATCACTAAAATTAAATATTTAAGCTCAACGTTATTTGTGTTCACCATAATCACATTGTATTATGGTAAAATAGATGTAACAAATTTCTATATTCTTCTTCTTCTCCATCACCAAAATTTTGGTTTCTTAAGCTTTAAGTAACTAAGTTAAGAGACTACAAATGAATGACTTATAATTTATACGTATGCATAACAATAAAAATTAAATAATCAAGATCAATATTGTTTATATTGATCGTATTCACACTGACTTATGGTATATTACATCTAAAAATATTCAATATTTTTCTTCATCATCCCAAAGTTTTAGGTTTTTTTATCACTAAGCAAAAAACACAATAGACTACAGTAGACGTAAAAAATTAATTATATTTTATTTTCCTCCTCTATTACAAAATTTTATGTTTTTTTCCACTAAAAAAAAGTTAAAAGACTATAATGCATGAGATATATTTTTTTTATAAAATACGTAATAATTAAAATAAATAATAAAGCTTGAATTTATTTACATTTACCATTTTCACAATGAATTATGGTTTATTAGATGTAAACATATTCAATATGATTCTTTTCCGTCACCAAATTTCATGCTTCTTCTTTAGATAGCCACAAAGTTAAAAGACTATAAATGAATGACAAATGAATTATATCTACATGGGTAATCACTAAAATTAAATATTTAAGCTCAACGTTATTTGTGTTCACCATAATCACATTGTATTAAGGTAAAATAGATGTAACAAATTTCTATATTCTTCTTCTTCTCCATCACCAAAATTTTGGTTTCTTAAGCTTTAAGTAACTAAGTTAAGAGACTACAAATGAATGACTTATAATTTATACGTATGCATAACAATAAAAATTAAATAATCAAGATCAATATTGTTTATATTGATCGTATTCACACTGACTTATGGTATATTACATCTAAAAATATTCAATATTTTTCTTTATCATCCCAAAGTTTTAGGTTTTTTTATCACTAGGCAAAAAACACAATAGACTACAGTAGACGTAAAAAATTAATTATATTTTATTTTCCTCCTATATTACAAAATTTTAGGTTTTTTTCCACTAAAAAACAAAGTTAAAAGACTATAATCCATGAGATATATTTTTTTTATAAAATACGTCATAATTAAAATAAATAATAAAGCTTGAATTTATTTACATTTACCATTTTCACAATGAATTATGGTTTATTAGATGTAAACATATTCAATATGATTCTTCTCCGTCACCAAATTTCATGTTTCTTCTTTAGATAGCCACAGGGTTAAAAGACTATAAATGAATGACAAATGAATTATATCTACATGGGTAATCACTAAAATTAAATATTTAAGCTCAATGTTATTTGTGTTCACCATAATCACGTTGTATTATGGTAAAATAGATGTAACAACTTTCTATATTCTTCTTCTTCTCCATCACCAAAATTTTGGTTTCTTAAGCTTTAAGTAACTAAGTTAAGAGACTACAAATGAATGACCTATAATTTATACGTATGCATAATAACTAAAATTAAATACTCAAGCTCAGTATTGTTTATATTGATCGTATTCACACTGACTTATGGTATATTACATCTAAAAATATACAATATTTTTCTTTACCATCCCAAAGTTTTAGGTTTTTTTTATCACTAAGCAAAAAACATAATAGACTACAGTAGACGTAAAAAATTAATTATATTTTATTTTTCTCCTCCATCAAATTTTTTTTGGTTTTTCCCCACTAAAAAACAAAGTTAAAAGACTATAATCCATGATATATATTTTTTTGATAAAATAGGTAATAATTAAAATAATTAGTAAAGCTAGAATTTATTTATATTTACCATTTTCACGTTGAATTGTGGTTTATTAGATGTAAACATATTCAATATGATTCTTCTCTGTCACCAAATTTCATGTTTCTTCTTTAGATAGCCACAGAGTTAAATGACTATAAATGAATGAAAAATGACTTATATCTACATGGGTAATCACTAAAATTAAATATTTAAGCTCAACGTTATTTGTGTTCACCATAATCACATTGTATTATGGTAAAATAGATGTAACAAATTTCTATATTCTTCTTTTTCTGCATCACCAAAATTTTGGTTTCTTAAGCTTTAAGTAACTAAGTTAAGAGACTACAAATGAATGACCTATTATTTATACGTATGCATAACAATTAAAATTAAATAATCAAGCTCAATATTGTTTATATTGATCGTATTCACACTGACTTATGGTATATTACATCTAAAAATATTCAATATTTTTCTTTATCATCCCAAAAATTTAGGTTTTTTTATCACTAAGCAAAAAACACAATAGACTACAGTAGACGTAAAAAATTAATTATATTTTATTTTCCTCCTCTATTACAAATTTTAGGTTTTTTTCCACTAAAAAACAAAGTTAAAAGACTATAATCCATGAGATATATTTTTTTTATAAAATACGTAATAATTAAAATAAATAATAAAGCTTGAATTTATTTACATTTTCCATTTTCACAATGAATTATGGTTTATTAGATGTAAACATATTCAATATGATTCTTCTCCGTCACCAAATTTCATGTTTCTTCTTTAGATAGCCACAAAGTTAAAAGACTATAAATGAATGACAAATGAATTATATCTACATGGGTAATCACTAAAATTAAATATTTAAGCTCAACGTTATTTGTGTTCACCATAATCACATTGTATTATGGTAAAATAGATGTAACAAATTTCTATATTCTTCTTCTTCTCCATCACAAAAATTTTGGTTTCTTAAGCTTTAAGTAACTAAGTTAAGAGACTACAAATGAATGACTTATAATTTATACGTATGCATAACAATAAAAATTAAATAATCAAGATCAATATTGTTTATATTGATCGTATTCACACTGACTTATGGTATATTACATCTAAAAATATTCAATATTTTTCTTTATCATCCCAAAGTTTTAGGTTTTTTTATCACTAAGCAAAAAACACAATTGACTACAGTAGACGTAAAAAATTAATTATATTTTATTTTCCTCCTCTATTACAAAATTTTAGGTTTTTTTCCACTAAAAAACAAAGTTAAAAGACTATAATCCATGAGATATTTTTTTTTATTAAATACGTAATAATTAAAATAAATAATAAAGCTAGAATTTATTTATATTTACCATTTTCACGTTGAATTGTGGTTTATTTGATGTAAACATATTCCATATGATTCTTCTCCGTCACCAAATTTCATGTTTCTTCTTTAGATAGCCACAGAGTTAAAAGACTATAAATGAATGACAAATGAATTATATCTACATGGGTAATCACTAAAATTAAATATTTAAGCTCAACGTTATTTGTGTTCACCATAATCACATTGTATTATGGTAAAATAGATGTAACAAATTTCTATATTCTTCTTCTTCTCCATCACCAAAATTTTGGTTTCTTAAGCTTTAAGTAACTAAGTTAAGAGACTACAAATGAATGACTTATAATTTATACGTATGCATAACAATAAAAATTAAATAATCAAGCTCAATATTGTTTATATTGATCGTATTCACACTGACTTATGGTATATTACATCTAAAAATATTCAATATTTTTGTTTATCATCCCAAAGTTTTAGGTTTTTTTATCACTAAGCAAAAAACACAATAGACTACAGTAGACGTAAAAAATTAATTATATTTTATTTTCCTCCTCTATTACAAAATTTTAGGTTTTTTTCCACTAAAAAACAAAGTTAAAAGACTATAATCCATGAGATATTTTTTTTTATAAAATACGTAATAATTAAAATAAATAATAAAGCTTGAATTTATTTACATTTTCCATTTTCACAATGAATTATGGTTTATTAGATGTAAACATATTCAATATGATTCTTCTCCGTCACCAAATTTCATGTTTCTTCTTTAGATAGCCACAAAGTTAAAAGACTATAAATGAATGACAAATGAATTATATCTACATGGGTAATCACTAAAATTAAATATTTCAGCTCAACGTTATTTGTGTTCACCATAATCACATTGTATTATGGTAAAATAGATGTAACAAATTTCTATATTCTTCTTCTTCTCCATCACAAAAATTTTGGTTTCTTAAGCTTTAAGTAACTAAGTTAAGAGACTACAAATGAATGACTTATAATTTATACGTATGCATAACAAAAAAAATTAAATAATCAAGATCAATATTGTTTATATTGATCGTATTCACACTGACTTATGGTATATTACATCTAAAAATATTCAATATTTTTCTTTATCATCCCAAAGTTTTAGGTTTTTTTATCACTAAGCAAAAAACACAATAGACTACAGTAGACGTAAAAAATTAATTATATTTTATTTTCCTCCTCTATTACAAAATTTTAGGTTTTTTTCCACTAAAAAACAAAGTTAAAAGACTATAATCCATGAGATATTTTTTTTTATAAAATACGTAATAATTAAAATAAATAATAAAGCTAGAATTTATTTATATTTACCATTTTCACGTTGAATTGTGGTTTATTTGATGTAAACATATTCCATATGATTCTTCTCCGTCACCAAATTTCATGTTTCTTCTTTAGATAGCCAAAGAGTTAAAAGACTATAAATGAATGACAAATGAATTATATCTACATGGGTAATCACTAAAATTAAATATTTAAGCTCAACGTTATTTGTGTTCACCATAATCACATTGTATTATGGTAAAATAGATGTAACAAATTTCTATATTCTTCTTCTTCTCCATCACCAAAATTTTGGTTTCTTAAGCTTTAAGTAACTAAGTTAAGAGACTACAAATGAATGACTTATAATTTATACGTATGCATAACAATAAAAATTAAATAATCAAGATCAATATTGTTTATATTGATCGTATTCACACTGACTTATGGTATATTACATCTAAAAATATTCAATATTTTTCTTCATCATCCCAAAGTTTTAGGTTTTTTTATCACTAAGCAAAAAACACAATAGACTACAGTAGACGTAAAAAATTAATTATATTTTATTTTCCTCCTCTATTACAAAATTTTATGTTTTTTTCCACTAAAAAAAAAGTTAAAAGACTATAATCCATGAGATATATTTTTTTTATAAAATACGTAATAATTAAAATAAATAATAAAGCTTGAATTTATTTACATTTACCATTTTCACAATGAATTATGGTTTATTAGATGTAAAAATATTCAATATGATTCTTTTCCGTCACCAAATTTCATGTTTCTTCTTTAGATAGCCACAAAGTTAAAAGACTATAAATGAATGACAAATGAATTATATCTACATGGGTAATCACTAAAATTAAATATTTAAGCTCAACGTTATTTGTGTTCACCATAATCACATTGTATTATGGTAAAATAGATGTAACAAATTTCTATATTCTTCTTCTTCTCCATCACAAAAATTTTGGTTTCTTAAGCTTTAAGTAACTAAGTTAAGAGACTACAAATGAATGACTTATAATTTATACGTATGCATAACAATAAAAATTAAATAATCAAGATCAATATTGTTTATATTGATCGTATTCACACTGACTTATGGTATATTACATCTAAAAATATTCAATATTTTTCTTTATCATCCCAAAGTTTTAGGTTTTTTTATCACTAAGCAAAAAACACAATAGACTACAGTAGACGTAAAAAATTAATTATATTTTATTTTCCTCCTCTATTACAAAATTTTAGGTTTTTTTCCACTAAAAAACAAAGTTAAAAGACTATAATCCATGAGATATATTTTTTTTTATAAAATACATAATAATTAAAATAAATAATAAAGCTTGAATTTATTTACATTTACCATTTTCACAATGAATTATGGTTTATTAGATGTAAACATATTCAATATGATTCTTCTCCGTCACCAAATTTCATGTTTCTTCTTTAGATAGCCACAGAGTTAAAAGACTATAAATGAATGACAAATGAATTATATCTACATGGGTAATCACTAAAATTAAATATTTAAGCTCAACGTTATTTGTGTTCACCATAATCACATTGTATTATGGTAAAATAGATGTAACAAATTTCTATATTCTTCTTCTTCTCCATCACCAAAATTTTGGTTTCTTAAGCTTTAAGTAACTAAGTTAAGAGACTACAAATGAATGACTTATAATTTATACGTATGCATAACAATAAAAATTAAATAATCAAGCTCAATATTGTTTATATTGATCGTATTCACACTGACTTATGGTATATTACATCTAAAAATATTCAATATTTTTGTTTATCATCCCAAAGTTTTAGGTTTTTTTATCACTAAGCAAAAAACACAATAGACTACAGTAGACGTAAAAAATTAATTATATTTTATTTTCCTCCTCTATTACAAAATTTTAGGTTTTTTTCCACTAAAAAACAAAGTTAAAAGACTATAATCCATGAGATATTTTTTTTTATAAAATACGTAATAATTAAAATAAATAATAAAGCTTGAATTTATTTACATTTTCCATTTTCACAATGAATTATGGTTTATTAGATGTAAACATATTCAATATGATTCTTCTCCGTCACCAAATTTCATGTTTCTTCTTTAGATAGCCACAAAGTTAAAAGACTATAAATGAATGACAAATGAATTATATCTACATGGGTAATCACTAAAATTAAATATTTCAGCTCAACGTTATTTGTGTTCACCATAATCACATTGTATTATGGTAAAATAGATGTAACAAATTTCTATATTCTTCTTCTTCTCCATCACAAAAATTTTGGTTTCTTAAGCTTTAAGTAACTAAGTTAAGAGACTACAAATGAATGACTTATAATTTATACGTATGCATAACAAAAAAAATTAAATAATCAAGATCAATATTGTTTATATTGATCGTATTCACACTGACTTATGGTATATTACATCTAAAAATATTCAATATTTTTCTTTATCATCCCAAAGTTTTAGGTTTTTTTATCACTAAGCAAAAAACACAATAGACTACAGTAGACGTAAAAAATTAATTATATTTTATTTTCCTCCTCTATTACAAAATTTTAGGTTTTTTTCCACTAAAAAACAAAGTTAAAAGACTATAATCCATGAGATATTTTTTTTTATAAAATACGTAATAATTAAAATAAATAATAAAGCTAGAATTTATTTATATTTACCATTTTCACGTTGAATTGTGGTTTATTTGATGTAAACATATTCCATATGATTCTTCTCCGTCACCAAATTTCATGTTTCTTCTTTAGATAGCCAAAGAGTTAAAAGACTATAAATGAATGACAAATGAATTATATCTACATGGGTAATCACTAAAATTAAATATTTAAGCTCAACGTTATTTGTGTTCACCATAATCACATTGTATTATGGTAAAATAGATGTAACAAATTTCTATATTCTTCTTCTTCTCCATCACCAAAATTTTGGTTTCTTAAGCTTTAAGTAACTAAGTTAAGAGACTACAAATGAATGACTTATAATTTATACGTATGCATAACAATAAAAATTAAATAATCAAGATCAATATTGTTTATATTGATCGTATTCACACTGACTTATGGTATATTACATCTAAAAATATTCAATATTTTTCTTCATCATCCCAAAGTTTTAGGTTTTTTTATCACTAAGCAAAAAACACAATAGACTACAGTAGACGTAAAAAATTAATTATATTTTATTTTCCTCCTCTATTACAAAATTTTATGTTTTTTTCCACTAAAAAAAAAGTTAAAAGACTATAATCCATGAGATATATTTTTTTTATAAAATACGTAATAATTAAAATAAATAATAAAGCTTGAATTTATTTACATTTACCATTTTCACAATGAATTATGGTTTATTAGATGTAAAAATATTCAATATGATTCTTTTCCGTCACCAAATTTCATGTTTCTTCTTTAGATAGCCACAAAGTTAAAAGACTATAAATGAATGACAAATGAATTATATCTACATGGGTAATCACTAAAATTAAATATTTAAGCTCAACGTTATTTGTGTTCACCATAATCACATTGTATTATGGTAAAATAGATGTAACAAATTTCTATATTCTTCTTCTTCTCCATCACAAAAATTTTGGTTTCTTAAGCTTTAAGTAACTAAGTTAAGAGACTACAAATGAATGACTTATAATTTATACGTATGCATAACAATAAAAATTAAATAATCAAGATCAATATTGTTTATATTGATCGTATTCACACTGACTTATGGTATATTACATCTAAAAATATTCAATATTTTTCTTTATCATCCCAAAGTTTTAGGTTTTTTTATCACTAAGCAAAAAACACAATAGACTACAGTAGACGTAAAAAATTAATTATATTTTATTTTCCTCCTCTATTACAAAATTTTAGGTTTTTTTCCACTAAAAAACAAAGTTAAAAGACTATAATCCATGAGATATATTTTTTTTTATAAAATACATAATAATTAAAATAAATAATAAAGCTTGAATTTATTTACATTTACCATTTTCACAATGAATTATGGTTTATTAGATGTAAACATATTCAATATGATTCTTCTCCGTCACCAAATTTCATGTTTCTTCTTTAGATAGCCACAGAGTTAAAAGACTATAAATGAATGACAAATGAATTATATCTACATGGGTAATCACTAAAATTAAATATTTAAGCTCAACGTTATTTGTGTTCACCATAATCACATTGTATTATGGTAAAATAGATGTAACAAATTTCTATATTCTTCTTCTTCTCCATCACCAAAATTTTGGTTTCTTAAGCTTTAAGTAACTAAGTTAAGAGACTACAAATGAATGACTTATAATTTATACGTATGCATAACAATAAAAATTAAATAATCAAGCTCAATATTGTTTATATTGATCGTATTCACACTGACTTATGGTATATTACATCTAAAAATATTCAATATTTTTGTTTATCATCCCAAAGTTTTAGGTTTTTTTATCACTAAGCAAAAAACACAATAGACTACAGTAGACGTAAAAAATTAATTATATTTTATTTTCCTCCTCTATTACAAAATTTTAGGTTTTTTTCCACTAAAAAACAAAGTTAAAAGACTATAATCCATGAGATATTTTTTTTTATAAAATACGTAATAATTAAAATAAATAATAAAGCTTGAATTTATTTACATTTTCCATTTTCACAATGAATTATGGTTTATTAGATGTAAACATATTCAATATGATTCTTCTCCGTCACCAAATTTCATGTTTCTTCTTTAGATAGCCACAAAGTTAAAAGACTATAAATGAATGACAAATGAATTATATCTACATGGGTAATCACTAAAATTAAATATTTCAGCTCAACGTTATTTGTGTTCACCATAATCACATTGTATTATGGTAAAATAGATGTAACAAATTTCTATATTCTTCTTCTTCTCCATCACAAAAATTTTGGTTTCTTAAGCTTTAAGTAACTAAGTTAAGAGACTACAAATGAATGACTTATAATTTATACGTATGCATAACAATAAAAATTAAATAATCAAGATCAATATTGTTTATATTGATCGTATTCACACTGACTTATGGTATATTACATCTAAAAATATTCAATATTTTTCTTTATCATCCCAAAGTTTTAGGTTTTTTTATCACTAAGCAAAAAACACAATAGACTACAGTAGACGTAAAAAATTAATTATATTTTATTTTCCTCCTCTATTACAAAATTTTAGGTTTTTTTCCACTAAAAAACAAAGTTAAAAGACTATAATCCATGAGATATTTTTTTTTTATTAAATACGTAATAATTAAAATAAATAATAAAGCTAGAATTTATTTATATTTACCATTTTCACGTTGAATTGTGGTTTATTTGATGTAAACATATTCCATATGATTCTTCTCCGTCACCAAATTTCATGTTTCTTCTTTAGATAGCCAAAGAGTTAAAAGACTATAAATGAATGACAAATGAATTATATCTACATGGGTAATCACTAAAATTAAATATTTAAGCTCAACGTTATTTGTGTTCACCATAATCACATTGTATTATGGTAAAATAGATGTAACAAATTTCTATATTCTTCTTCTTCTCCATCACCAAAATTTTGGTTTCTTAAGCTTTAAGTAACTAAGTTAAGAGACTACAAATGAATGACTTATAATTTATACGTATGCATAACAATAAAAATTAAATAATCAAGATCAATATTGTTTATATTGATCGTATTCACACTGACTTATGGTATATTACATCTAAAAATATTCAATATTTTTCTTCATCATCCCAAAGTTTTAGGTTTTTTTATCACTAAGCAAAAAACACAATAGACTACAGTAGACGTAAAAAATTAATTATATTTTATTTTCCTCCTCTATTACAAAATTTTATGTTTTTTTCCACTAAAAAAAAAGTTAAAAGACTATAATCCATGAGATATATTTTTTTTATAAAATACGTAATAATTAAAATAAATAATAAAGCTTGAATTTATTTACATTTACCATTTTCACAATGAATTATGGTTTATTAGATGTAAACATATTCAATATGATTCTTTTCCGTCACCAAATTTCATGTTTCTTCTTTAGATAGCCACAAAGTTAAAAGACTATAAATGAATGACAAATGAATTATATCTACATGGGTAATCACTAAAATTAAATATTTAAGCTCAACGTTATTTGTGTTCACCATAATCACATTGTATTAAGGTAAAATAGATATAACAAATTTCTATATTCTTCTTCTTCTCCATCACCAAAAATTTGGTTTCTTAAGCTTTAAGTAACTAAGTTAAGAGACTACAAATGAATGACTTATAATTTATACGTATGCATAACAACAAAAATTAAATAATCAAGATCAATATTGTTTATATTGATCGTATTCACACTGACTTATGGTATATTACATCTAAAAATATTCAATATTTTTCTTTATCATCCCAAAGTTTTAGGTTTTTTTATCACTAAGCAAAAAACACAATAGACTACAGTAGACGTAAAAAATTAATTATATTTTATTTTCCTCCTATATTACAAAATTTTAGGTTTTTTTCCACTAAAAAACAAAGTTAAAAGACTATAATCCATGAGATATATTTTTTTTATAAAATACGTCATAATTAAAATAAATAATAAAGCTTGAATTTATTTACATTTACCATTTTCACAATGAATTATGGTTTATTATATGTAAACATATTCAATATGATTCTTCTCCGTCACCAAATTTCATGTTTCTTCTTTAGATAGCCACAGGGTTAAAAGACTATAAATGAATGACAAATGAATTATATCTACATGGGTAATCACTAAAATTAAATATTTAAGCTCAACGTCATTTGTGTTCACCATAATCACATTGTATTATGGTAAAATAGATGTAACAACTTTCTATATTCTTCTTCTTCTCCATCACCAAAATTTTGGTTTCTTAAGCTTTAAGTAACTAAGTTAAGAGACTACAAATGAATGACCTATAATTTATACGTATGCATAATAACTAAAATTAAATACTCAAGCTCAGTATTGTTTATATTGATCGTATTCACACTGACTTATGGTATATTACATCTAAAAATATACAATATTTTTGTTTACCATCCCAAAGTTTTAGGTTTTTTTTATCACTAAGCAAAAAACATAATAGACTACAGTAGACGTAAAAAATTAATTATATTTTATTTTTCTCCTCCATCACAAATTTTTTGGTTTTTCCCCACTAAAAAACAAAGTTAAAAGACTATAATCCATGAGATATATTTTTTTGATAAAATAGGTAATAATTAAAATAATTAGTAAAGATAGAATTTATTTATATTTACCATTTTCACGTTGAATTGTGGTTTATTAGACGTAAACATATTCAATATGATTCTTCTCCGTCACCAAATTTCATGTTTCTTCTTTAGATAGCCACAAAGTTAAAAGACTATAAATGAATGACAAATGAATTATATCTACATGGGTAATCACTAAAATTAAATATTTAAGCTCAACGTTATTTGTGTTCACCATAATCACATTGTATTATGGTAAAATAGATGTAACAAATTTCTATATTCTTCTTCTTCTCCATCACCAAAATTTTGGTTTCTTAACCTTTAAGTAACTAAGTTAAGAGACTACAAATGAATGACCTATAATTTATACGTATGCATAACAATTAAAATTAAATAATCAAGCTCAATATTGTTTATATTGATCGTATTCACACTGACTTATGGTATATCACATCTAAAAATATTCAATATTTTTCTTTATCATCCCAAAGTTTTAGGTTTTTTTATCACTAAGCAAAAAACACAATAGACTACAGTAGACGTAAAAAATTAATTATATTTTATTTTCCTCCTCTATTACAAAATTTTAGGTTTTTTTCCACTAAAAAACAAAGTTAAAAGACTATAATCCATGAGATATATTTTTTTTTATAAAATACATAATAATTAAAATAAATAATAAAGCTTGAATTTATTTACATTTACCATTTTCACAATGAATTATGGTTTATTAGATGTAAACATATTCAATATGATTCTTCTCCGTCACCAAATTTCATGTTTCTTCTTTAGATAGCCACAGAGTTAAAAGACTATAAATGAATGACAAATGAATTATATCTACATGGGTAATCACTAAAATTAAATATTTAAGCTCAACGTTATTTGTGTTCACCATAATCACATTGTATTATGGTAAAATAGATGTAACAAATTTCTATATTCTTCTTCTTCTCCATCACCAAAATTTTGGTTTCTTAAGCTTTAAGTAACTAAGTTAAGAGACTACAAATGAATGACTTATAATTTATACGTATACATAACAATAAAAATTAAATAATCAAGTTCAATATTGTTTATATTGATCGTATTCACACTGACTTATGGTATATTACATCTAAAAATATTCAATATTTTTGTTTATCATCCCAAAGTTTTAGGTTTTTTTATCACTAAGCAAAAAACACAATAGACTACAGTAGACGTAAAAAATTAATTATATTTTATTTTCCTCCTCTATTACAAAATTTTAGGTTTTTTTCCACTAAAAAACAAAGTTAAAAGACTATAATCCATGAGATATATTTTTTTTATAAAATACGTAATAATTAAAATAAATAATAAAGCTTGAATTTATTTACATTTACCATTTTCACAATGAATTATGGTTTATTAGATGTAAACATATTCAATATGATTCTTCTCCGTCACCAAATTTCATGTTTCTTCTTTAGATAGCCACAAAGTTAAAAGACTATAAATGAATGACAAATGAATTATATCTACATGGGTAATCACTAAAATTAAATATTTAAGCTCAACGTTATTTGTGTTCACCATAATCACATTGTATTATGGTAAAATAGATGTAACAAATTTCTATATTCTTCTTCTTCTCCATCACCAAAATTTTGGTTTCTTAAGCTTTAAGTAACTAAGTTAAGAGACTACAAATGAATGACTTATAATTTATACGTATGCATAACAATAAAAATTAAATAATCAAGCTCAATATTGTTTATATTGATCGTATTCACACTGACTTATGGTATATTACATCTAAAAATATTCAATATTTTTCTTTATCATCCCAAAGTTTTAGGTTTTTTTATCACTAAGCAAAAAACACAATAGACTACAATAGAAGTAAAAAATTAATTATATTTTATTTTCCTCCTCTATTACAAAATTTTAGGTTTTTTTCCACTAAAAAACAAAGTTAAAAGACTATAATCCATGAGATATTTTTTTTTTATAAAATACGTAATAATTAAAATAAATAATAAAGCTTGAATTTATTTACATTTTCCATTTTCACAATGAATTATGGTTTATTAGATGTAAACATATTCAATATGATTCTTCTCCGTCACCAAATTTCATGTTTCTTCTTTAGATAGCAACAGAGTTAAAAGACTATAAATGAATGACAAATGAATTATATCTACATGGGTAATCACTAAAATTAAATATTTAAGCTCAACGTTATTTGTGTTCACCATAATCACATTGTATTATGGTAAAATAGATGTAACAAATTTCTATATTCTTCTTCTTCTCCATCACCAAAATTTTGGTTTCTTAACCTTTAAGTAACTAAGTTAAGAGACTACAAATGAATGACCTATAATTTATACGTATGCATAACAATGAAAATTAAATAATCAAGCTCAATATTGTTTATATTGATCGTATTCACACTGACTTATGGTATATCACATCTAAAAATATTCAATATTTTTCTTTATCATCCCAAAGTTTTAGGTTTTTTTATCACTAAGCAAAAAACACAATTGACTACAGTAGACGTAAAAAATTAATTATATTTTATTTTCCTCCTCTATTACAAAATTTTAGGTTTTTTTCCACTAAAAAACAAAGTTAAAAGACTATAATCCATGAGATATTTTTTTTTATTAAATACGTAATAATTAAAATAAATAATAAAGCTAGAATTTATTTATATTTACCATTTTCACGTTGAATTGTGGTTTATTTGATGTAAACATATTCCATATGATTCTTCTCCGTCACCAAATTTCATGTTTCTTCTTTAGATAGCCAAAGAGTTAAAAGACTATAAATGAATGACAAATGAATTATATCTACATGGGTAATCACTAAAATTAAATATTTAAGCTCAACGTTATTTGTGTTCACCATAATCACATTGTATTATGGTAAAATAGATGTAACAAATTTCTATATTCTTCTTCTTCTCCATCACCAAAATTTTGGTTTCTTAAGCTTTAAGTAACTAAGTTAAGAGACTACAAATGAATGACTTATAATTTATACGTATGCATAACAATAAAAATTAAATAATCAAGATCAATATTGTTTATATTGATCGTATTCACACTGACTTATGGTATATTACATCTAAAAATATTCAATATTTTTCTTCATCATCCCAAAGTTTTAGGTTTTTTTATCACTAAGCAAAAAACACAATAGACTACAGTAGACGTAAAAAATTAATTATATTTTATTTTCCTCCTCTATTACAAAATTTTATGTTTTTTTCCACTAAAAAAAAAGTTAAAAGACTATAATCCATGAGATATATTTTTTTTATAAAATACGTAATAATTAAAATAAATAATAAAGCTTGAATTTATTTACATTTACCATTTTCACAATGAATTATGGTTTATTAGATGTAAACATATTCAATATGATTCTTTTCCGTCACCAAATTTCATGTTTCTTCTTTAGATAGCCACAAAGTTAAAAGACTATAAATGAATGACAAATGAATTATATCTACATGGGTAATCACTAAAATTAAATATTTAAGCTCAACGTTATTTGTGTTCACCATAATCACATTGTATTAAGGTAAAATAGATATAACAAATTTCTATATTCTTCTTCTTCTCCATCACCAAAAATTTGGTTTCTTAAGCTTTAAGTAACTAAGTTAAGAGACTACAAATGAATGACTTATAATTTATACGTATGCATAACAATAAAAATTAAATAATCAAGATCAATATTGTTTATATTGATCGTATTCACACTGACTTATGGTATATTACATCTAAAAATATTCAATATTTTTCTTTATCATCCCAAAGTTTTAGGTTTTTTTATCACTAAGCAAAAAACACAATAGACTACAGTAGACGTAAAAAATTAATTATATTTTATTTTCCTCCTATATTACAAAATTTTAGGTTTTTTTCCACTAAAAAACAAAGTTAAAAGACTATAATCCATGAGATATATTTTTTTTATAAAATACGTCATAATTAAAATAAATAATAAAGCTTGAATTTATTTACATTTACCATTTTCACAATGAATTATGGTTTATTATATGTAAACATATTCAATATGATTCTTCTCCGTCACCAAATTTCATGTTTCTTCTTTAGATAGCCACAGGGTTAAAAGACTATAAATGAATGACAAATGAATTATATCTACATGGGTAATCACTAAAATTAAATATTTAAGCTCAACGTCATTTGTGTTCACCATAATCACATTGTATTATGGTAAAATAGATGTAACAACTTTCTATATTCTTCTTCTTCTCCATCACCAAAATTTTGGTTTCTTAAGCTTTAAGTAACTAAGTTAAGAGACTACAAATGAATGACCTATAATTTATACGTATGCATAATAACTAAAATTAAATACTCAAGCTCAGTATTGTTTATATTGATCGTATTCACACTGACTTATGGTATATTACATCTAAAAATATACAATATTTTTGTTTACCATCCCAAAGTTTTAGGTTTTTTTTATCACTAAGCAAAAAACATAATAGACTACAGTAGACGTAAAAAATTAATTATATTTTATTTTTCTCCTCCATCACAAATTTTTTGGTTTTTCCCCACTAAAAAACAAAGTTAAAAGACTATAATCCATGAGATATATTTTTTTGATAAAATAGGTAATAATTAAAATAATTAGTAAAGATAGAATTTATTTATATTTACCATTTTCACGTTGAATTGTGGTTTATTAGACGTAAACATATTCAATATGATTCTTCTCCGTCACCAAATTTCATGTTTCTTCTTTAGATAGCCACAAAGTTAAAAGACTATAAATGAATGACAAATGAATTATATCTACATGGGTAATCACTAAAATTAAATATTTAAGCTCAACGTTATTTGTGTTCACCATAATCACATTGTATTATGGTAAAATAGATGTAACAAATTTCTATATTCTTCTTCTTCTCCATCACCAAAATTTTGGTTTCTTAACCTTTAAGTAACTAAGTTAAGAGACTACAAATGAATGACCTATAATTTATACGTATGCATAACAATTAAAATTAAATAATCAAGCTCAATATTGTTTATATTGATCGTATTCACACTGACTTATGGTATATCACATCTAAAAATATTCAATATTTTTCTTTATCATCCCAAAGTTTTAGGTTTTTTTATCACTAAGCAAAAAACACAATAGACTACAGTAGACGTAAAAAATTAATTATATTTTATTTTCCTCCTCTATTACAAAATTTTAGGTTTTTTTCCACTAAAAAACAAAGTTAAAAGACTATAATCCATGAGATATATTTTTTTTTATAAAATACATAATAATTAAAATAAATAATAAAGCTTGAATTTATTTACATTTACCATTTTCACAATGAATTATGGTTTATTAGATGTAAACATATTCAATATGATTCTTCTCCGTCACCAAATTTCATGTTTCTTCTTTAGATAGCCACAGAGTTAAAAGACTATAAATGAATGACAAATGAATTATATCTACATGGGTAATCACTAAAATTAAATATTTAAGCTCAACGTTATTTGTGTTCACCATAATCACATTGTATTATGGTAAAATAGATGTAACAAATTTCTATATTCTTCTTCTTCTCCATCACCAAAATTTTGGTTTCTTAAGCTTTAAGTAACTAAGTTAAGAGACTACAAATGAATGACTTATAATTTATACGTATACATAACAATAAAAATTAAATAATCAAGTTCAATATTGTTTATATTGATCGTATTCACACTGACTTATGGTATATTACATCTAAAAATATTCAATATTTTTGTTTATCATCCCAAAGTTTTAGGTTTTTTTATCACTAAGCAAAAAACACAATAGACTACAGTAGACGTAAAAAATTAATTATATTTTATTTTCCTCCTCTATTACAAAATTTTAGGTTTTTTTCCACTAAAAAACAAAGTTAAAAGACTATAATCCATGAGATATATTTTTTTTATAAAATACGTAATAATTAAAATAAATAATAAAGCTTGAATTTATTTACATTTACCATTTTCACAATGAATTATGGTTTATTAGATGTAAACATATTCAATATGATTCTTCTCCGTCACCAAATTTCATGTTTCTTCTTTAGATAGCCACAAAGTTAAAAGACTATAAATGAATGACAAATGAATTATATCTACATGGGTAATCACTAAAATTAAATATTTAAGCTCAACGTTATTTGTGTTCACCATAATCACATTGTATTATGGTAAAATAGATGTAACAAATTTCTATATTCTTCTTCTTCTCCATCACCAAAATTTTGGTTTCTTAAGCTTTAAGTAACTAAGTTAAGAGACTACAAATGAATGACTTATAATTTATACGTATGCATAACAATAAAAATTAAATAATCAAGCTCAATATTGTTTATATTGATCGTATTCACACTGACTTATGGTATATTACATCTAAAAATATTCAATATTTTTCTTTATCATCCCAAAGTTTTAGGTTTTTTTATCACTAAGCAAAAAACACAATAGACTACAATAGAAGTAAAAAATTAATTATATTTTATTTTCCTCCTCTATTACAAAATTTTAGGTTTTTTTCCACTAAAAAACAAAGTTAAAAGACTATAATCCATGAGATATTTTTTTTTTATAAAATACGTAATAATTAAAATAAATAATAAAGCTTGAATTTATTTACATTTTCCATTTTCACAATGAATTATGGTTTATTAGATGTAAACATATTCAATATGATTCTTCTCCGTCACCAAATTTCATGTTTCTTCTTTAGATAGCCACAGAGTTAAAAGACTATAAATGAATGACAAATGAATTATATCTACATGGGTAATCACTAAAATTAAATATTTAAGCTCAACGTTATTTGTGTTCACCATAATCACATTGTATTATGGTAAAATAGATGTAACAAATTTCTATATTCTTCTTCTTCTCCATCACCAAAATTTTGGTTTCTTAACCTTTAAGTAACTAAGTTAAGAGACTACAAATGAATGACCTATAATTTATACGTATGCATAACAATGAAAATTAAATAATCAAGCTCAATATTGTTTATATTGATCGTATTCACACTGACTTATGGTATATCACATCTAAAAATATTCAATATTTTTCTTTATCATCCCAAAGTTTTAGGTTTTTTTATCACTAAGCAAAAAACACAATTGACTACAGTAGACGTAAAAAATTAATTATATTTTATTTTCCTCCTCTATTACAAAATTTTAGGTTTTTTTCCACTAAAAAACAAAGTTAAAAGACTATAATCCATGAGATATATTTTTTTTTTATAAAATACATAATAATTAAAATAAATAATAAAGCTTGAATTTATTTACATTTACCATTTTCACAATGAATTATGGTTTATTAGATGTAAACATATTCAATATGATTCTTCTCCGTCACCAAATTTCATGTTTCTTCTTTAGATAGCCACAGAGTTAAAAGACTATAAATGAATGACAAATGAATTATATCTACATGGGTAATCACTAAAATTAAATATTTAAGCTCAACGTTATTTGTGTTCACCATAATCACATTGTATTATGGTAAAATAGATGTAACAAATTTCTATATTCTTCTTCTTCTCCATCACCAAAATTTTGGTTTCTTAAGCTTTAAGTAACTAAGTTAAGAGACTACAAATGAATGACTTATAATTTATACGTATGCATAACAATAAAAATTAAATAATCAAGCTCAATATTGTTTATATTGATCGTATTCACACTGACTTATGGTATATTACATCTAAAAATATTCAATATTTTTGTTTATCATCCCAAAGTTTTAGGTTTTTTTATCACTAAGCAAAAAACACAATAGACTACAGTAGACGTAAAAAATTAATTATATTTTATTTTCCTCCTCTATTACAAAATTTTAGGTTTTTTTCCACTAAAAAACAAAGTTAAAAGACTATAATCCATGAGATATATTTTTTTTATAAAATACGTAATAATTAAAATAAATAATAAAGCTTGAATTTATTTACATTTACCATTTTCACAATGAATTATGGTTTATTAGATGTAAACATATTCAATATGATTCTTCTCCGTCACCAAATTTCATGTTTCTTCTTTAGATAGCCACAAAGTTAAAAGACTATAAATGAATGACAAATGAATTATATCTACATGGGTAATCACTAAAATTAAATATTTAAGCTCAACGTTATTTGTGTTCACCATAATCACATTGTATTATGGTAAAATAGATGTAACAAATTTCTATATTCTTCTTCTTCTCCATCACCAAAATTTTGGTTTCTTAAGCTTTAAGTAACTAAGTTAAGAGACTACAAATGAATGACTTATAATTTATACGTATGCATAACAATAAAAATTAAATAATCAAGCTCAATATTGTTTATATTGATCGTATTCACACTGACTTATGGTATATTACATCTAAAAATATTCAATATTTTTCTTTATCATCCCAAAGTTTTAGGTTTTTTTATCACTAAGCAAAAAACACAATAGACTACAATAGAAGTAAAAAATTAATTATATTTTATTTTCCTCCTCTATTACAAAATTTTAGGTTTTTTTCCACTAAAAAACAAAGTTAAAAGACTATAATCCATGAGATATTTTTTTTTTATAAAATACGTAATAATTAAAATAAATAATAAAGCTTGAATTTATTTACATTTTCCATTTTCACAATGAATTATGGTTTATTAGATGTAAACATATTCAATATGATTCTTCTCCGTCACCAAATTTCATGTTTCTTCTTTAGATAGCCACAGAGTTAAAAGACTATAAATGAATGACAAATGAATTATATCTACATGGGTAATCACTAAAATTAAATATTTAAGCTCAACGTTATTTGTGTTCACCATAATCACATTGTATTATGGTAAAATAGATGTAACAAATTTCTATATTCTTCTTCTTCTCCATCACCAAAATTTTGGTTTCTTAACCTTTAAGTAACTAAGTTAAGAGACTACAAATGAATGACCTATAATTTATACGTATGCATAACAATTAAAATTAAATAATCAAGCTCAATATTGTTTATATTGATCGTATTCACACTGACTTATGGTATATCACATCTAAAAATATTCAATATTTTTCTTCATCATCCCAAAGTTTTAGGTTTTTTTATCACTAAGCAAAAAACACAATAGACTACAGTAGACGTAAAAAATTAATTATATTTTATTTTCCTCCTCTATTACAAAATTTTAGGTTTTTTTCCACTAAAAAACAAAGTTAAAAGACTATAATCCATGAGATATATTTTTTTTATAAAATACGTAATAATTAAAATAAATAATAAATCTAGAATTTATTTACATTTACCATTTTCACAATGAATTATGGTTTATTAGATGTAAACATATTCAATATGATTCTTCTCCGTCACCAAATTTCATGTTTCTTCTTTAGATAGCCACAGAGTTAAAAGACTATAAATGAATGACAAATGAATTATATCTACATGGGTAATCACTAAAATTAAATATTTAAGCTCAACGTTATTTGTGTTCACCATAATCACATTGTATTATGCTAAAATAGATGTAACAAATTTCTATATTCTTCTTCTTCTCCATCACCAAAATTTTGGTTTCTTAACCTTTAAGTAACTAAGTTAAGAGACTACAAATGAATGACCTATAATTTATACGTATGCATAAAAATTAAAATTAAATAATCAAGCTCAATATTGTTTATATTGATCGTATTCACACTGACTTATGGTATATTACATCTAAAAATATTCAATATTTTTATTTACCATCCCAAAGTTTTAGGTTTTTTTATCACTAAGCAAATAACATAATAGACTACAGTAGACGTAAAAAATTAATTATATTTTATTTTTCTCCTCCATCACAAATTTTTTGGTTTTTCCCCACTAAAAAACAAAGTTAAAAGACTATAATCCATGAGATATATTTTTTTTATAAAATATGTAATAATTAAAATAATTAATAAAGCTAGAATTTATTTATATTTACCATTTTCACGTTGAATTGTGGTTTATTAGATGTAAACATATTCCATATGATTATTCTCCGTCACCAAATTTCATGTTTTTTCTTTAGATAGCCACAGAGTTAAAAGACGATAAATGAATGACAGATGAATTATATCTACATGGGTAATCACTAAAATTAAATATTTAAGCTCAACATTATTTGTGTTCACCATAATCACATTGTATTATGGTAAAATAGATGTAACAAATTTCTATATTCTTCTTTTTCTGCATCACCAAAATTTTGGTTTCTTAAGCTTTAAGTAACTAAGTTAAGAGACTACAAATGAATGACCTATAATTTATACGTATGCATAACAATTAAAATTAAATAATCAAGCTCAATATTGTTTATATTGATCGTATTCACACTGACTTATGGTATATTACATCTAAAAATATTCAATATTTTTCTTTATCATCCCAAAAATTTAGGTTTTTTTATCACTAAGCAAAAAACACAATAGACTACAGTAGACGTAAAAAATTAATTATATTTTATTTTCCTCCTCTATTACAAAATTTTAGGTTTTTTTCCACTAAAAAACAAAGTTAAAAGACTATAATCCATGAGATATATTTTTTTTATAAAATACGTAATAATTAAAATAAATAATAAATCTAGAATTTATTTACATTTACCATTTTCACAATGAATTATGGTTTATTAGATGTAAACATATTCAATATGATTCTTCTCCGTCACCAAATTTCATGTTTCTTCTTTAGATAGCCACAGAGTTAAAAGACTATAAATGAATGACAAATGAATTATATCTACATGGGTAATCACTAAAATTAAATATTTAAGCTCAACGTTATTTGTGTTCACCATAATCACATTGTATTATGCTAAAATAGATGTAACAAATTTCTATATTCTTCTTCTTCTCCATCACCAAAATTTTGGTTTCTTAACCTTTAAGTAACTAAGTTAAGAGACTACAAATGAATGACCTATAATTTATACGTATGCATAAAAATTAAAATTAAATAATCAAGCTCAATATTGTTTATATTGATCGTATTCACACTGACTTATGGTATATTACATCTAAAAATATTCAATATTTTTCTTTACCATCCCAAAGTTTTAGGTTTTTTTATCACTAAGCAAATAACATAATAGACTACAGTAGACGTAAAAAATTAATTATATTTTATTTTTCTCTTCCATCACAAATTTTTTGGTTTTTCCCCACTAAAAAACAAAGTTAAAAGACTATAATCCATGAGATATATTTTTTTTATAAAATACGTAATAATTAAAATAATTAATAAAGCTAGAATTTATTTATATTTACCATTTTCACGTTGAATTCTGGTTTATTAGATGTAAACATATTTCATATGATTCTTCTCCGTCACCAAATTTCATGTTTTTTCTTTAGATAGCCACAGAGTTAAAAGACGATAAATGAATGACAAATGAATTATATCTACATGGGTAATCACTAAAATTAACTATTTAAGCTCAACATTATTTGTGTTCACCATAATCACATTGTATTATGGTAAAATAGATGTAACAAATTTCTATATTCTTCTTTTTCTGCATCACCAAAATTTTGGTTTCTTAAGCTTTAAGTAACTAAGTTAAGAGACTACAAATGAATGACCTATAATTTATACGTATGCATAACAATTAAAATTAAATAATCAAGCTCAATATTGTTTATATTGATCGTATTCACACTGACTTATGGTATATTACATCTAAAAATATTCAATATTTTTATTTATCATCCCAAAGTTTTAAGTTTTTTTTATCACTAAGCAAAAAACACAATAGACTACAATAGACGTAAAAAATTAATTATATTTTATTTTCCTCCTCTATTACAAAATTTTAGGTTTTTTTCCACTAATAAATAAAGTTAAAAGACTATAATCCATGAGATATATTTTTTTTATAAAATACGTAATAATTAAAATAAATAATAAAGCTAGAATTTATTTACATTTACCATTTTCACAATGAATTATGGTTTATTAGATGTAAACATATTCAATATGATTCTTCTCCGTCACCAAATTTCATGTTTCTTCTTTAGATAGCCACAGAGTTAAATGACTATAAATGAATGACTAATGAATTATATCTACATGGGTAATCACTAAAATTAAATATTTAAGCTCAACGTTATTTGTGTTCACCATAATCACATTGTATTATGGTAAAATAGATGTAACAAATTTCTATATTCTTCTTCTTCTCCATCACCAAAATTTTGGTTTCTTAACCTTTAAGTAACTAAGTTAAGAGACTACAAATGAATGACCTATAATTTATACGTATGCATAAGAATTAAAATTAAATACTCAAGCTCAATATTGTTTATATTGATCGTATTCACACTGACTTATGGTATATTACATCTAAAAATATTCAATATTTTTCTTTACCATCCCAAAGTTTTAGGTTTTTTTATCACTAAGCAAATAACATAATAGACTACAGTAGACGTAAAAAATTAATTATATTTTATTTTTCTCCTCCATCACAAATTTTTTGGTTTTTCCCCACTAAAAAACAAAGTTAAAAGACTATAATCCATGAGATATATTTTTTTTTATAAAATATGTAATAATTAAAATAATTAATAAAGCTAGAATTTATTTATATTTACCATTTTCACGTTGAATTGTGGTTTATTAGATGTAAACATATTCCATATGATTATTCTCCGTCACCAAATTTCATGTTTTTTCTTTAGATAGCCACAGAGTTAAAAGACGATAAATGAATGACAGATGAATTATATCTACATGGGTAATCACTAAAATTAAATATTTAAGCTCAACATTATTTGTGTTCACCATAATCACATTGTATTATGGTAAAATAGATGTAACAAATTTCTATATTCTTCTTTTTCTGCATCACCAAAATTTTGGTTTCTTAAGCTTTAAGTAACTAAGTTAAGAGACTACAAATGAATGACCTATAATTTATACGTATGCATAACAATTAAAATTAAATAATCAAGCTCAATATTGTTTATATTGATCGTATTCACACTGACTTATGGTATATTACATCTAAAAATATTCAATATTTTTCTTTATCATCCCAAAAATTTAGGTTTTTTTATCACTAAGCAAAAAACACAATAGACTACAGTAGACGTAAAAAATTAATTATATTTTATTTTCCTCCTCTATTACAAAATTTTAGGTTTTTTTCCACTAAAAAACAAAGTTAAAAGACTATAATCCATGAGATATATTTTTTTTATAAAATACGTAATAATTAAAATAAATAATAAATCTAGAATTTATTTACATTTACCATTTTCACAATGAATTATGGTTTATTAGATGTAAACATATTCAATATGATTCTTCTCCGTCACCAAATTTCATGTTTCTTCTTTAGATAGCCACAGAGTTAAAAGACTATAAATGAATGACAAATGAATTATATCTACATGGGTAATCACTAAAATTAAATATTTAAGCTCAACGTTATTTGTGTTCACCATAATCACATTGTATTATGCTAAAATAGATGTAACAAATTTCTATATTCTTCTTCTTCTCCATCACCAAAATTTTGGTTTCTTAACCTTTAAGTAACTAAGTTAAGAGACTACAAATGAATGACCTATAATTTATACGTATGCATAAAAATTAAAATTAAATAATCAAGCTCAATATTGTTTATATTGATCGTATTCACACTGACTTATGGTATATTACATCTAAAAATATTCAATATTTTTCTTTACCATCCCAAAGTTTTAGGTTTTTTTATCACTAAGCAAATAACATAATAGACTACAGTAGACGTAAAAAATTAATTATATTTTATTTTTCTCTTCCATCACAAATTTTTTGGTTTTTCCCCACTAAAAAACAAAGTTAAAAGACTATAATCCATGAGATATATTTTTTTTATAAAATACGTAATAATTAAAATAATTAATAAAGCTAGAATTTATTTATATTTACCATTTTCACGTTGAATTCTGGTTTATTAGATGTAAACATATTTCATATGATTCTTCTCCGTCACCAAATTTCATGTTTTTTCTTTAGATAGCCACAGAGTTAAAAGACGATAAATGAATGACAAATGAATTATATCTACATGGGTAATCACTAAAATTAACTATTTAAGCTCAACATTATTTGTGTTCACCATAATCACATTGTATTATGGTAAAATAGATGTAACAAATTTCTATATTCTTCTTTTTCTGCATCACCAAAATTTTGGTTTCTTAAGCTTTAAGTAACTAAGTTAAGAGACTACAAATGAATGACCTATAATTTATACGTATGCATAACAATTAAAATTAAATAATCAAGCTCAATATTGTTTATATTGATCGTATTCACACTGACTTATGGTATATTACATCTAAAAATATTCAATATTTTTATTTATCATCCCAAAGTTTTAAGTTTTTTTTATCACTAAGCAAAAAACACAATAGACTACAATAGACGTAAAAAATTAATTATATTTTATTTTCCTCCTCTATTACAAAATTTTAGGTTTTTTTCCACTAATAAATAAAGTTAAAAGACTATAATCCATGAGATATATTTTTTTTATAAAATACGTAATAATTAAAATAAATAATAAAGCTAGAATTTATTTACATTTACCATTTTCACAATGAATTATGGTTTATTAGATGTAAACATATTCAATATGATTCTTCTCCGTCACCAAATTTCATGTTTCTTCTTTAGATAGCCACAGAGTTAAATGACTATAAATGAATGACTAATGAATTATATCTACATGGGTAATCACTAAAATTAAATATTTAAGCTCAACGTTATTTGTGTTCACCATAATCACATTGTATTATGGTAAAATAGATGTAACAAATTTCTATATTCTTCTTCTTCTCCATCACCAAAATTTTGGTTTCTTAACCTTTAAGTAACTAAGTTAAGAGACTACAAATGAATGACCTATAATTTATACGTATGTAAGAATTAAAATTAAATACTCAAGCTCAATATTGTTTATATTGATCGTATTCACACTGACTTATGGTATATTACATCTAAAAATATTCAATATTTTTCTTTACCATCCCAAAGTTTTAGGTTTTTTTATCACTAAGCAAAAAACATAATAGACTACAGTAGACGTAAAAAATTAATTATATTTTATTTTTCTCCTCCATCACAATTTTTTTGGTTTTTCCCCACTAAAAAACAAAGTTAAAAGACTATAATCTATGAAATATATTTTTTTATAAAATAGGTAATAATTAAAATAATTAATAAAGCTAGAATTTATTTATATTTACCATTTTCACGTTGAATTGTGGTTTATTAGATGTAAACATATTCACTATGATTCTTCTTCGTCACCAAATTTCATGTTTCTTCTTTAGATAGCCACAGAGTTAAAAGACTATAAATGAATGACAAATGAATTATATTTACATGGGTAATCACTAAAATTAAATATTTAAGCTCAACGTTATTTGTGTTCACCATAATCACATTGTATTATGGTAAAGTAGATGTAACAAATTTCTATATTCTTCTTCTTCTCCATCACCAAAATTTTGGTTTCTTAACCTTTAAGTAACTAAGTTAAGAGACTACAAATGAATGACCTATAATTTATACGTATGCATAAGAATTAAAATTAAATACTCAAGCTCAATATTGTTTATATTGATCGTATTCACACTGACTTATGGTATATTACATCTAAAAATATTCAATATTTTTCTTTACCATCCCAAAGTTTTAGGTTTTTTTATCACTAAGCAAAAAACATAATAGACTACAGTAGACGTAAAAAATTAATTATATTTTATTTTTCTCCTCCATCACAATTTTTTTGGTTTTTCCCCACTAAAAAACAAAGTTAAAAGACTATAATCCATGAGATATATTTTTTTATAAAATATGTAATAATTAAAATAATTAATAAAGCTAGAATTTATTTATATTTACCATTTTCACGTTGAATTGTGGTTTATTAGATGTAAACATATTCCATATGATTCTTCTCCGTCACCAAATTTCATGTTTTTTCTTTAGATAGCCACAGAGTTAAAAGACGATAAATGAATGACAAATGAATTATATCTACATGGGTAATCACTAAAATTAAATATTTAAGCTCAACATTATTTGGGTTCACCATAATCACATTGTATTATGGTAAAATAGATGTAACAAATTTCTATATTCTTCTTTTTCTGCATCACCAAAATTTTGGTTTCTTAAGCTTTAAGTAACTAAGTTAAGAGACTAAAAATGAATGACCTATAATTTATACGTATGCATAACAATTAAAATTAAATAATCAAGCTCAATATTGTTTATATTGATCATATTCACACTGACTTATGGTATATTACATCTAAAAATATTCAATATTTTTCTTTATCATCCCAAAGTTTTAAGTTTTTTTATCACTAAGCAAAAAACACAATAGACTACAGTAGACGTAAAAAATTAATTATATTTTATTTTTCTACTCTATCACAAAATTTTAGGTTTTTTTCCACTAAAAAATAAAGTTAAAAGACTATAATCCATGAGATATATTTTTTTTATAAAATACGTAATAATTAAAATAAATAATAAAGCTAGAATTTATTTACATTTACCATTTTCACAATGAATTATGGTTTATTAGATGTAAACATATTCAATATGATTCTTCTCCGTCACCAAATTTCATGTTTCTTCTTTAGATAGCCACAGAGTTAAATGACTATAAATGAATGACTAATGAATTATATCTACATGGATAATCACTAAAATTAAATATTTAAGCTCAACGTTATTTGTGTTCACCATAATTACATTGTATTATGGTAAAATAGATGTAACAAATTTCTATATTCTTCTTCTTCTCCATCACCAAAATTTTGGTTTCTTAACCTTTAAGTAACTAAGTTAAGAGACTACAAATGAATGACCTATAATTTATACGTATGCATAAGAATTAAAATTAAATACTCAAGCTCAATATTGTTTATATTGATCGTATTCACACTGACTTATGGTATATTACATCTAAAAATATTCAATATTTTTCTTTACCATCCCAAAGTTTTAGGTTTTTTTATAACTAAGCAAAAAACATAATAGACTACAGTAGACGTAAACAATTAATTATATTTTATTTTTCTCCTCCATCACAATTTTTTTGGTTTTTCCCCACTAAAAAACAAAGTTAAAAGACTATAATCTATGAAATATATTTTCTTATAAAATAGGTAATAATTAAAATAATTAATAAAGCTAGAATTTATTTATATTTACCATTTTCACGTTGAATTGTGGTTTATTAGATGTAAACATATTCCATATGATTCTTCTCCGTCACCAAATTTCATGTTTTTTCTTTAGATAGCCTCAAAGATAAAAGACGATAAATGAATGACAAATGAATTATATCTACATGGGTAATCACTAAAATTAAATATTTAAGCTCAACATTATTTGTGTTCACCATAATCACATTGTATTATGGTAAAATAGATGTAACAAATTTCTATATTCTTCTTTTTCTGCATCACCAAAATTTTGGTTTCTTAAGCTTTAAGTAACTAAGTTAAGAGACTACAAATGAATGACTTATAATTTATACGTATGCATAACAATAAAAATTAAATAATCAAGATCAATATTGTTTATATTGATCGTATTCACACTGACTTATGGTATATTACATCTAAAAATATTCAATATTTTTCTTTATCATCCCAAAAATTTAGGTTTTTTTATCACTAAGCAAAAAACACAATAGACTACAGTAGACGTAAAAAATTAATTATATTTTATTTTCCTCCTCTATTACAAAATTTTAGGTTTTTTTCCACTAAAAAACAAAGTTAAAAGACTATAATCCATGAGATATATTTTTTTTATAAAATACGTAATAATTAAAATAAATAATAAATCTAGAATTTATTTACATTTACCATTTTCACAATGAATTATGGTTTATTAGATGTAAACATATTCAATATGATTCTTCTCCGTCACCAAATTTCATGATTCTTCTTTAGATAGCCACAAAGTTAAAAGACTATAAATGAATGACAAATGAATTATATCTACATGGGTAATCACTAAAATTAAATATTTAAGCTCAACGTTATTTGTGTTCACCATAATCACATTGTATTATGCTAAAATAGATGTAACAAATTTCTATATTCTTCTTCTTCTCCATCACAAAAATTTTGGTTTCTTAACCTTTAAGTAACTAAGTTAAGAGACTACAAATGAATGACCTATAATTTATACGTATGCATAAAAATTAAAATTAAATAATCAAGCTCAATATTGTTTATATTGATCGTATTCACACTGACTTATGGTATATTACATCTAAAAATATTCAATATTTTTCTTTACCATCCCAAAGTTTTAGGTTTTTTTATCACTAAGCAAATAACATAATAGACTACAGTAGACGTAAAAAATTAATTATATTTTATTTTTCTCCTCCATCACAAATTTTTTGGTTTTTCCCCACTAAAAAACAAAGTTAAAAGACTATAATCCATGAGATATATTTTTTTTTATAAAATACGTAATAATTAAAATAATTAATAAAGCTAAAATTTATAATAATTTACCATTTTCACGTTGAATTCTGGTTTATTAGATGTAAACATATTCCATATGATTCTTCTCCGTCACCAAATTTCATGTTTTTTCTTTAGATAGCCACAGAGTTAAAAGACGATAAATGAATGACAAATGAATTATATCTACATGGGTAATCACTAAAATTAAATATTTAAGCTCAACATTATTTGTGTTCACCATAATCACATTGTATTATGGTAAAATAGATGTAACAAATTTTTATATTCTTCTTTTTCTGCATCACCAAAATTTTGGTTTCTTAAGCTTTAAGTAACTAAGTTAAGAGACTACAAATGAATGACCTATAATTTATACGTATGCATAACAATTAAAATTAAATAATCAAGCTCAATATTGTTTATATTGATCGTATTCACACTGACTTATGGTATATTACATCTAAAAATATTCAATATTTTTATTTATCATCCCAAAGTTTTAAGTTTTTTTTATCACTAAGCAAAAAACACAATAGACTACAATAGACGTAAAAAATTAATTATATTTTATTTTCCTCCTCTATTACAAAATTTTAGGTTTTTTTCCACTAAAAAATAAAGTTAAAAGACTATAATCCATGAGATATATTTTTTTTATAAAATACGTAATAATTAAAATAAATAATAAAGCTAGAATTTATTTACATTTACCATTTTCACAATGAATTATGGTTTATTAGATGTAAACATATTCAATATGATTCTTCTCCGTCACCAAATTTCATGTTTCTTCTTTAGATAGCCACAGAGTTAAATGACTATAAATGAATGACTAATGAATTATATCTACATGGGTAATAACTAAAATTAAATATTTAAGCTCAACGTTATTTGTGTTCACCATAATCACATTGTATTATGGTAAAATAGATGTAACAAATTTCTATATTCTTCTTCTTCTCCATCACCAAAATTTTGGTTTCTTAACCTTTAAGTAACTAAGTTAAGAGACTACAAATGAATGACCTATAATTTATACGTATGCATAAGAATTAAAATTAAATACTCAAGCTCAATATTGTTTATATTGATCGTATTCACACTGACTTATGGTATATTACATCTAAAAATATTCAATATTTTTCTTTACCATCCCAAAGTTTTAGGTTTTTTTATCACTAAGCAAAAAACATAATAGACTACAGTAGACGTAAAAAATTAATTATATTTTATTTTTCTCCTCCATCACAATTTTCTTTGGTTTTTCCCCACTAAAAAACAAAGTTAAAAGACTATAATCTATGAAATATATTTTTTTATAAAATAGGTAATAATTAAAATAATTAATAAAGCTAGAATTTATTTATATTTACCATTTTCACGTTGAATTGTGGTTTATTAGATGTAAACATATTCACTATGATTCTTCTTCGTCACCAAATTTCATGTTTCTTCTTTAGATAGCCACAGAGTTAAAAGACTATAAATGAATGACAAATGAATTATATTTACATGGGTAATCACTAAAAATAAATATTTAAGCTCAACGTTATTTGTGTTCACCATAATCACATTGTATTATGGTAAAGTAGATGTAACAAATTTCTATATTCTTCTTCTTCTCCATCACCAAAATTTTGGTTTCTTAACCTTTAAGTAACTAAGTTAAGAGACTACAAATGAATGACCTATAATTTATACGTATGCATAAGAATTAAAATTAAATACTCAAGCTCAATATTGTTTATATTGATCGTATTCACACTGACTTATGGTATATTACATCTAAAAATATTCAATATTTTTCTTTACCATCCCAAAGTTTTAGGTTTTTTTATCACTAAGCAAAAAACATAATAGACTACAGTAGACGTAAAAAATTAATTATATTTTATTTTTCTCCTCCATCACAATTTTTTTGGTTTTTCCCCACTAAAAAACAAAGTTAAAAGACTATAATCCATGAGATATATTTTTTTATAAAATATGTAATAATTAAAATAATTAATAAAGCTAGAATTTATTTATATTTACCATTTTCACGTTGAATTGTGGTTTATTAGATGTAAACATATTCCATATGATTCTTCTCCGTCACCAAATTTCATGTTTTTTCTTTAGATAGCCACAGAGTTAAAAGACGATAAATGAATGACAAATGAATTATATCTACATGGGTAATCACTAAAATTAAATATTTAAGCTCAACATTATTTGTGTTCACCATAATCACATTGTATTATGGTAAAATAGATGTAACAAATTTCTATATTCTTCTTTTTCTGCATCACCAAAATTTTGGTTTCTTAAGCTTTAAGTAACTAAGTTAAGAGACTACAAATGAATGACCTATAATTTATACGTATGCATAACAATTAAAATTAAATAATCAAGCTCAATATTGTTTATATTGATCGTATTCACACTGACTTATGGTATATTACATCTAAAAATATTCAATATTTTTGTTTATCATCCCAAAGTTTTAAGTTTTTTTATCACTAAGCAAAAAACACAATAGACTACAGTAGACGTAAAAAATTAATTATATTTTATTTTCCTCCTCTATCACAAAATTTTAGCTTTTTTTCCACTAAAAAATAAAGTTAAAAGACTATAATCCATGAGATATATTTTTTTTATAAAATACGTAATAATTAAAATAAATAATAAAGCTAGAATTTATTTACATTTACCATTTTCACAATGAATTATGGTTTATTAGATGTAAACATATTCAATATGATTCTTCTCCGTCACCAAATTTCATGTTTCTTCTTTAGATAGCCACAGAGTTAAATGACTATAAATGAATGACTAATGAATTATATCTACATGGGTAATCACTAAAATTAAATATTTAAGCTCAACGTTATTTGTGTTCACCATAATCACATTGTATTATGGTAAAATAGATGTAACAAATTTCTATATTCTTCTTCTTCTCCATCACCAAAATTTTGGTTTCTTAACCTTTAAGTAACTAAGTTAAGAGACTACAAATGAATGACCTATAATTTATACGTATGCATAAGAATTAAAATTAAATACTCAAGCTCAATATTGTTTATATTGATCGTATTCACACTGACTTATGGTATATTACATCTAAAAATATTCAATATTTTTCTTTACCATCCCAAAGTTTTAGGTGTTTTTATCACTAAGCAAAAAACATAATAGACTACAGTAGACGTAAACAATTAATTATATTTTATTTTTCTCCTCCATCACAATTTTTTTGGTTTTTCCCCACTAAAAAACAAAGTTAAAAGACTATAATCTATGAAATATATTTTCTTATAAAATAGGTAATAATTAAAATAATTAATAAAGCTAGAATTTATTTATATTTACCATTTTCACGTTGAATTGTGGTTTATTAGATGTAAACATATTCCATATGATTCTTCTCCGTCACCAAATTTCATGTTTTTTCTTTAGATAGCCACATAGTTAAAAGACGATAAATGAATGACAAATGAATTATATCTACATGGGTAATCACTAAAATTAAATATTTAAGCTCAACATTATTTGTGTTCACCATAATCACATTGTATTATGGTAAAATAGATGTAACAAATTTCTATATTCTTCTTTTTCTGCATCACCAAAATTTTGGTTTCTTAAGCTTTAAGTAACTAAGTTAAGAGACTACAAATGAATGACCTATAATTTATACGTATGCATAACAATTAAAATTAAATAATCAAGCTCAATATTGTTTATATTGATCGTATTCACACTGACTTATGGTATATTACATCTAAAAATATTCAATATTTTTGTTTATCATCCCAAAGTTTTAAGTTTTTTTATCACTAAGCAAAAAACACAATAGACTACAGTAGACGTAAAAAATTAATTATATTTTATTTTCCTCCTCTATTACAAAATTTTAGGTTTTTTTCCACTAAAAAATAAAGTTAAAAGACTATAATCCATGAGATATATTTTTTTATAAAATACGTAATAATTAAAATAAATAATAAAGCTAGAATTTATTTACATTTACCATTTTCACAATGAATTATGGTTTATTAGATGTAAACATATTCAATATGATTCTTCTCCGTCACCAAATTTCATGTTTCTTCTTTAGATAGCCACAGAGTTAAATGACTATAAATGAATGACTAATGAATTATATCTACATGGGTAATCACTAAAATTAAATATTTAAGCTCAACGTTATTTGTGTTCACCATAATCACATTGTATTATGGTAAAATAGATGTAACAAATTTCTATATTCTTCTTTTTCTGCATCACCAAAATTTTGGTTTCTTAAGCTTTAAGTAACTAAGTTAAGAGACTACAAAAGAATGACCTATAATTTATACATATGCATAAGAATTAAAATTAAATACTCAAGCTCAATATTGTTTATATTGATCGTATTCACACTGACTTATGGTATATTACATCTAAAAATATTCAATATTTTTCTTTACCATCCCAAAGTTTTAGGTTTTTTTATCACTAAGCAAAAAACATAATAGACTACAGTAGACGTAAAAAATTAATTATATTTTATTTTTCTACTCCATCACAATTTTTTTGTTTTTTCCCCACTAAAAAACAAAGTTAAAAGACTATAATCTATGAAATATATTTTCTTATAAAATAGGTAATAATTAAAATAATTAATAAAGCTAGAATTTATTTATATTTACCATTTTCACGTTGAATTGTGGTTTATTAGATGTAAACATATTCCATATGATTCTTCTCCGTCACCAAATTTCATGTTTTTTCTTTAGATAGCCACAAAGTTAAAAGACGATAAATGAATGACAAATGAATTATATTTACATGGGTAATCACTAAAATTAAATATTTAAGCTCAACATTATTTGTGTTCACCATAATCACATTGTATTATGGTAAAATAGATGTAACAAATTTCTATATTCTTCTTTTTCTGCATCACCAAAATTTTGGTTTCTTAAGCTTTAAGTAACTAAGTTAAGAGACTACAAATGAATGACCTACAATTTATACGTATGCATAACAATTAAAATTAAATAATTAAGCTCAATATTGTTTATATTGATCGTATTCACACTGACTTATGGTATATTACATCTAAAAATATTCAATATTTTTGTTTATCATCCAAAAGTTTTAAGTTTTTTTATCACTAAGCAAAAAACACAATAGACTACAGTAGACGTAAAAAATTAATTATATTTTATTTTCCTCCTCTATTACAAAATTTTAGGTTTTTTTCCACTAAAAAACAAAGTTAAAAGACTATAATCCATGAGATATATTTTTTTTATAAAATACGTAATAATTAAAATAAATAATAAAGCTAGAATTTATTTATATTTACCATTTTCACAATGAATTATGGTTTATTAGATGTAAAAATATTCAATATGATTCTTCTCCGCCACCAAATTACATGTTTCTTCTTTAGATAGCCACAGAGTTAAATGACTATAAATGAATGACAAATGAATTATATCTACATGGGTAATCACTAAAATTAAATATTTAAGCTCAACGTTATTTGTGTTCACCATAATCACATTGTATTATGGTAAAATAGATGTAACAAATTTCTATATTCTTCTTCTTCTCCATCACCAAATTTTGGTTTCTTATCCTTTAAGTGACTAAGTTTAGAGACTAAAAATGAATGACCTATAATTTATACGTATGCATAACAATTAAAATTAAATAATCAAGCTCAATATTGTTTATATTGATCGTATTCACACTGACTTATCGTATTTTACATCTAAAAATATTCAATATTTTTCTTTACCATCCCAAAGTTTTATGTTTTTTTATCACTAAGCAAAAAACATAATAGACTACAGTAGACGTAAAAAATTAATTATATTTTATTTTTCTTCTCCATCACAAAATTTTAGGTTTTTCCCCACTAAAAAACAAAGTTAAAAGACTATAATCAATGAGATATATTTTTTTTATAAAATAGGTAATAATTAAAATTAATAATAAAGCTAGAATTTATTTATATTTACCATTTTCACGTTGAATTATGGTTTATTAGATGTAAACATATTCAATATGATTCTTCTCTGTCACCAAATTACATGTTTCTTCTTTAGACAACCACAGAGTTAAAAGACTATAAATGAATGACAAATGAATTATATCTACATGGGTAATCACTAAAATTAAATATTTAAGCTCAACGTTATTTGTGTTCACCATAATGACATTGTATTATGGTAAAATAGATGTAACAAATTTCTATATTCTTCTTCTTCTCCATCAACGAATTTTGGTTTCTTATCCTTTAAGTGACTAAGTTTAGAGACTACAAATGAATGACCTATAATTTATACGTATGCATAACAATTAAAATTAAATAATCAAGCTCAATATTGTTTATATTGATCGTATTCACACTGACTTATGGTATATTACATCTAAAAATATTCAATATTTTTCTTTACCATCCCAACGTTTTATGTTTTTTTTATCACTAAGCAAAAAACATAATAGACTACAGTAGACGTAAAAAATTAATTATATTTTATTTTCCTCCTCTATTACAAAATTTTAGGTTTTTTTCCACTAAAAAACAAAGTTAAAAGACTATAATCCATGAGATATATTTTTTTATAAAATACGTAATAATTAAAATAAATAATAAAGCTAGAATTTATTTATATTTACCATTTTTACAATTAATTATGGTTTATTAGATGTAAAAATATTCAATATTATTCTTCTCCGCCACCTAATTACATGTTTCTTCTTTAGATAGCCACAGAGTCAAAAGACTATAAATGAATGACAAATGAATTATATCTACATGGGTAATCACAAAAATTAAATACTTAAGCTCAACGTTATTTGTGTTCACCATAATCACATTGTATTATGGTAAAATAGATGCAACAAATTTCTATATTCTTCTTCTTCTCCATCACCAAAATTTTGGTTTCTTAAGCTTTAAGAAACTAAGTAAGAGACTACAAATGAATGACCTATAATTTATACGTATGCATAACAATTAAAATTAAATAATTAAGCTCAATATTGTTTATATTGATCGTATTCACACTGACTTATGGTATATTACATCTAAAAATATTCAATATTTTTCTTTACCATCCCAAAGTTTTAGATTTTTTTATCACTAAGCAAAAAAAATAATAGACTACAGTAGACGTAAAAAATTAATTATATTTTATTTTGTCCTCCATCACATATTTTTTGGTTTTTCCCCACTAAAAAAAAAGTTAAAAGATTATAATCCATGAGATATATTTTTTTATAAAATAGGTAATAATTAAAATAAATAATAAAGCTAGAATTTATTTATATTTACCATTTTCACAATGAATTATGGTTTATTAGATGTAAAAATATTCAATATGATTCTTCTCCGCCACCAAATTACATGTTTCTTCTTTAGATAGCCACAGAGTTAAAAGACTATAAATGAATGACAAATGAATTATATCTACATGGGTAATCACTAAAATTAAATATTTAAGCTCAACGTTATTTGTGTTCACCATAATCACTGTATTATGGTAAAATAGATGTAACAAATTTCTATATTCTTCTTCTTCTCCATCACCAAATTTTGGTTTCTTATCCTTTAAGTGACTAAGTTTAGAGACTACAAATGAATGACCTATAATTTATACGTATGCATAACAATTAAAATTAAATAATCAAGCTCAATATTGTTTATATTGATCGTATTCACACTGACTTATCGTATTTTACATCTAAAAATATTCAATATTTTTCTTTACCATCCCAAAGTTTTATGTTTTTTTATCACTAAGCAAAAAACATAATAGACTACAGTAGACGTAAAAAATTAATTATATTTTATTTTTCTTCTCCATCACAAAATTTTAGGTTTTTCCCCACTAAAAAACAAAGTTAAAAGACTATAATCAATGAGATATATTTTTTTTATAAAATAGGTAATAATTAAAATTAATAATAAAGCTAGAATTTATTTATATTTACCATTTTCACGTTGAATTATGGTTTATTAGATGTAAACATATTCAATATGATTCTTCTCTGTCACCAAATTACATGTTTCTTCTTTAGACAGCCACAGAGTTAAAAGACTATAAATGAATGACAAATGAATTATATCTACATGGGTAATCACTAAAATTAAATATTTAAGCTCAACGTTATTTGTGTTCACCATAATGACATTGTATTATGGTAAAATAGATGTAACAAATTTCTATATTCTTCTTCTTCTCCATCAACAAATTTTGGTTTCTTATCCTTTAAGTGACTAAGTTTAGAGACTACAAATGAATGACCTATAATTTATACGTATGTATAACAATTAAAATTAAATAATCAAGCTCAATATTGTTTATATTGATCGTATTCACACTGACTTATGGTATATTACATCTAAAAATATTCAATATTTTTCTTTACCATCCCAACGTTTTATGTTTTTTTTTATCACTAAGCAAAAAACATAATAGACTACAGTAGACGTAAAAAATTAATTATATTTTATTTTTCTTCTCCATCAAAAAATTTTAGGTTTTTCCCCACTAAAAAACAAAGTTAAAAGACTATAATCCATGAGATATATTTTTTTATAAAATAGGTAATAATTAAAATAATTAATAAAGCTAGAATTTATTTATATTTACCATTTTCACAATGAATTGTGGTTTATTAGATGTAAAAATATTCAATATGATTCTTCTCCGCCACCAAATTACATGTTTCTTCTTTAGATAGCCACAGAGTTAAAAGACTATAAATGAATGACAAATGAATTATATCTACATGGGTAATCACTAAAATTAAATTTTTAATCTCAACGTTATTTGTGTTCACCATAATCACATTGTATTATGGTAAAATAGATGTAACAAATTTCTATATTCTTCTTTTTCTGCATCACCAAAATTTTGGTTTCTTAAGCTTTAAGTAACTAAGTTAAGAGACTACAAATGAATGACCTATAATTTATACGTATGCATCACAATTAAAATTAAAAAATCAAGCTCAATATTGTTTATATTGATCGTATTCACACTGACTTATGGTATATTACATCTAAAAATATTCAATATTTTTCTTTACCATCCCAACGTTTTATGTTTTTTTTATCACTAAGCAAAAAACATAATAGACTACAGTAGACATAAAAAATTAATTATATTTTATTTTTCTTCTCCATCACAAAATTTTAGGTTTTTCCCCACTAAAAAACAAAGTTAAAAGATTATAATCCATGAGATATATTTTTTTATAAAATAGGTAATAATTAAAATAAATAATAAAGCTAGAATTTATTTATATTTAACATTTTCACAATGAATTATGGTTTATTAGATGTAAAAATATTCAATATGATTCTTCTCCGCCACCAAATTACATGTTTCTTCTTTAGATAGCCACAGAGTTAAAAGACTATAAATGAATGACAAATGAATTATATCTACATGGGTAATCACTAAAATTAAATATTTAAGTTCAACGTTATTTGTGTTCACCATAATCACATTGTATTATGGTAAAGTAGATGCAACAAATTTCTATATTCTTCTTCTTCTCCATCACCAAAATTTTGGTTTCTTAAGCTTTAAGTAACTAAGTTAAGAGACTACAAATGAATGACCTATAATTTATACGTATGCATAACAATTAAAATTAAAAAATCAAGCTCAATATTGTTTATATTGATCGTATTCACACTGACTTATGGTATATTACATCTAAAAATATTCAATATTTTTCTTTACCATCCCATCGTTTTATGTTATTTTTATCACTAAGCAAAAAACATAATAGACTACAGTAGACGTAAAAAAATAATTATATTTTATTTTTCTTCTCCATCACAAAATTTTAGGTTTTTCCCCACTAAAAAACAAAGTTAAAAGATTATAATCCATGAGATATATTTTTTTATAAAATAGGTAATAATTAAAATAAATAATAAAGCTAGAATTTATTTATATTTACCATTTTCACAATGAATTATGGTTTATTAGATGTAAAAATATTCAATATGATTCTTCTCCGCCACCAAATTACATGTTTCTTCTTTAGATAGCCACAGAGTTAAAAGACTATAAATGAATGACAAATGAATTATATCTACATGGGTAATCACTAAAATTAAATATTTAAGTTCAACGTTATTTGTGTTCACCATAATCACATTGTATTATGGTAAAGTAGATGCAACAAATTTCTATATTCTTCTTCTTCTCCATCACCAAAATTTTGGTTTCTTAAGCTTTAAGTAACTAAGTTAAGAGACTACAAATGAATGACCTATAATTTATACGTATGCATAACAATTAAAATTAAATAATTAAGCTCAATATTGTTTATATTGATCGTATTCACACTGACTTATGGTATATTACATCTAAAAATATTCAATATTTTTCTTTACCATCCCAACGTTTTATGTTTTTTTTATCGCTAAGCAAAAAACATAATAGACTACAGTAGACGTAAAAAATTAATTATATTTTATTTTTCTTCTCCATCACAAAATTTTAGGTTTTTCCCCACTAAAAAACAAAGTTAAAAGATTATAATCCATGAGATATATTTTTTTATAAAATAGGTAATAATTAAAATAAATAATAAAGCTAGAATTTATTTATATTTACCATTTTCACAATGAATTATTGTTTATTAGATGTAAACATATTCAATATGATTCTTCTCCGTCACCAAATCACATGTTTCTTCTTTAGACAGCCACAGAGTTAAAAGACTATAAATGAATGACAAATGAATTATATTTACATGGGTAATCACTAAAATTAAATATTTAAGCTCAACGTTTTTTGTGTTCACCATAATGACATTGTATTATGGTAAAATAGATGTAACAAATTTCTATATTCTTCTTCTTCTCCATCAACAAATTTTGGTTTCTTATCCTTTAAGTGACTAAGTTTAGAGACTACAAATGAATGACCTATAATTTATACGTATGTATAACAATTAAAATTAAATAATCAAGCTCAATATTGTTTATATTGATTGTATTTACACTGACTTATGGTATATTACATCTAAAAATATTCAATATTTTTCTTTACCATCCCAACCTTTTATGTTTTTTTTATCACTAAGCAAAAAACATAATAGACTACAGTAGACGTAAAAAATTAATTATATTTTATTTTTCTTCTCCATCACAAAATTTTAGGTTTTTCCCCACTAAAAAACAAAGTTAAAAGACTATAATCCATGAGATATATTTTTTTATAAAATAGGTAATAATTAAAATAATTAATAAAGCTAGAATTTATTTATATTTACCATTTTCACAATGAATTGTGGTTTATTAGATGTAAAAATATTCAATATGATTCTTCTCCGCCACCAAATTACATGTTTCTTCTTTAGATAGCCACAGAGTTAAAAGACTATAAATGAATGACAAATGAATTATATCTACATGGGTAATCACTAAAATTAAATTTTTAAGCTCAACGTTATTTGTGTTCACCATAATCACATTGTATTATGGTAAAATAGATGTAACAAATTTCTATATTCTTCTTTTTCTGCATCACCAAAATTTTGGTTTCTTAAGCTTTAAGTAACTAAGTTAAGAGACTACAAATGAATGACCTATAATTTATACGTATGCATAACAATTAAAATTAAATAATAAGGCTCAATATTGTTTATATTGATCGTATTCACACTGACTTATGGTATATTACATCTAAAAATATTCAATATTTTTCTTTACCATCCCAACGTTTTATGTTTTTTTTTATCACTAAGCAAAAAACATAATAGACTACAGTAGACGTAAAAAATTAATTATATTTTATTTTTCTTCTCCATCACAAAATTTTAGGTTTTTCCCCACGAAAAAACAAAGTTAAAAGATTATAATCCATGAGATATATTTTTTATAAAATAGGTAATAATTAAAATAAATAATAAAGCTAGAATTTATTTATATTTACCATTTTCACAATGAATTATGGTTTATTAGATGTAAAAATATTCAATATGATTCTTCTGCGCCACCAAATTACATGTTTCTTCTTTAGATAGCCACAGAGTTAAAAGACTATAAATGAATGACAAATGAATTATATCTACATGGGTAATCACTAAAATTAAATATTTAAGTTCAACGTTATTTGTGTTCACCATAATCACATTGTATTATGGTAAAGTAGATGCAACAAATTTCTATATTCTTCTTCTTCTCCATCACCAAAATTTTGGTTTCTTAAGCTTTAAGTAACTAAGTTAAGAGACTACAAATGAATGACCTATAATTTATACGTATGCATAACAATTAAAATTAAATAATTAAGCTCAATATTGTTTATATTGATCGTATTCACACTGACTTATGGTATATTACATCTAAAAATATTCAATATTTTTCTTTACCATCCCAACGTTTTATGTTTTTTTTATCGCTAAGCAAAAAACATAATAGACTACAGTAGACGTAAAAAATTAATTATATTTTATTTTTCTTCTCCATCACAAAATTTTAGGTTTTTCCCCACTAAAAAACAAAGTTAAAAGATTATAATCCATGAGATATATTTTTTTATAAAATAGGTAATAATTAAAATAAATAATAAAGCTAGAATTTATTTATATTTACCATTTTCACAATGAATTATGGTTTATTAGATGTAAACATATTCAATATGATTCTTCTCCGTCACCAAATCACATGTTTCTTCTTTAGACAGCCACAGAGTTAAAAGACTATAAATGAATGACAAATGAATTATATTTACATGGGTAATCACTAAAATTAAATATTTAAGCTCAACGTTTTTTGTGTTCACCATAATGACATTGTATTATGGTAAAATAGATGTAACAAATTTCTATATTCTTCTTCTTCTCCATCAACAAATTTTGGTTTCTTATCCTTTAAGTGACTAAGTTTAGAGACTACAAATGAATGACCTATAATTTATACGTATGTATAACAATTAAAATTAAATAATCAAGCTCAATATTGTTTATATTGATTGTATTTACACTGACTTATGGTATATTACATCTAAAAATATTCAATATTTTTCTTTACCATCCCAACCTTTTATGTTTTTTTTATCACTAAGCAAAAAACATAATAGACTACAGTAGACGTAAAAAATTAATTATATTTTATTTTTCTTCTCCATCACAAAATTTTAGGTTTTTCCCCACTAAAAAACAAAGTTAAAAGACTATAATCCATGAGATATATTTTTTTATAAAATAGGTAATAATTAAAATAATTAATAAAGCTAGAATTTATTTATATTTACCATTTTCACAATGAATTGTGGTTTATTAGATGTAAAAATATTCAATATGATTCTTCTCCGCCACCAAATTACATGTTTCTTCTTTAGATAGCCACAGAGTTAAAAGACTATAAATGAATGACAAATGAATTATATCTACATGGGTAATCACTAAAATTAAATTTTTAAGCTCAACGTTATTTGTGTTCACCATAATCACATTGTATTATGGTAAAATAGATGTAACAAATTTCTATATTCTTCTTTTTCTGCATCACCAAAATTTTGGTTTCTTAAGCTTTAAGTAACTAAGTTAAGAGACTACAAATGAATGACCTATAATTTATACGTATGCATAACAATTAAAATTAAATAATAAGGCTCAATATTGTTTATATTGATCGTATTCACACTGACTTATGGTATATTACATCTAAAAATATTCAATATTTTTCTTTACCATCCCAACGTTTTATGTTTTTTTTTATCACTAAGCAAAAAACATAATAGACTACAGTAGACGTAAAAAATTAATTATATTTTATTTTTCTTCTCCATCACAAAATTTTAGGTTTTTCCCCACGAAAAAACAAAGTTAAAAGATTATAATCCATGAGATATATTTTTTATAAAATAGGTAATAATTAAAATAAATAATAAAGCTAGAATTTATTTATATTTACCATTTTCACAATGAATTATGGTTTATTAGATGTAAAAATATTCAATATGATTCTTCTGCGCCACCAAATTACATGTTTCTTCTTTAGATAGCCACAGAGTTAAAAGACTATAAATGAATGACAAATGAATTATATCTACATGGGTAATCACTAAAATTAAATATTTAAGTTCAACGTTATTTGTGTTCACCATAATCACATTGTATTATGGTAAAGTAGATGCAACAAATTTCTATATTCTTCTTCTTCTCCATCACCAAAATTTTGGTTTCTTAAGCTTTAAGTAACTAAGTTAAGAGACTACAAATGAATGACCTATAATTTATACGTATGCATAACAATTAAAATTAAATAATTAAGCTCAATATTGTTTATATTGATCGTATTCACACTGACTTATGGTATATTACATCTAAAAATATTCAATATTTTTCTTTACCATCCCAACGTTTTATGTTTTTTTTATCGCTAAGCAAAAAACATAATAGACTACAGTAGACGTAAAAAATTAATTATATTTTATTTTTCTTCTCCATCACAAAATTTTAGGTTTTTCCCCACTAAAAAACAAAGTTAAAAGATTATAATCCATGAGATATATTTTTTTATAAAATAGGTAATAATTAAAATAAATAATAAAGCTAGAATTTATTTATATTTACCATTTTCACAATGAATTATGGTTTATTAGATGTAAACATATTCAATATGATTCTTCTCCGTCACCAAATCACATGTTTCTTCTTTAGACAGCCACAGAGTTAAAAGACTATAAATGAATGACAAATGAATTATATTTACATGGGTAATCACTAAAATTAAATATTTAAGCTCAACGTTTTTTGTGTTCACCATAATGACATTGTATTATGGTAAAATAGATGTAACAAATTTCTATATTCTTCTTCTTCTCCATCAACAAATTTTGGTTTCTTATCCTTTAAGTGACTAAGTTTAGAGACTACAAATGAATGACCTATAATTTATACGTATGTATAACAATTAAAATTAAATAATCAAGCTCAATATTGTTTATATTGATTGTATTTACACTGACTTATGGTATATTACATCTAAAAATATTCAATATTTTTCTTTACCATCCCAACCTTTTATGTTTTTTTTTATCACTAAGCAAAAAACATAATAGACTACAGTAGACGTAAAAAATTAATTATATTTTATTTTTCTTCTCCATCACAAAATTTTAGGTTTTTCCCCACTAAAAAACAAAGTTAAAAGACTATAATCCATGAGATATATTTTTTTATAAAATAGGTAATAATTAAAATAATTAATAAAGCTAGAATTTATTTATATTTACCATTTTCACAATGAATTGTGGTTTATTAGATGTAAAAATATTCAATATGATTCTTCTCCGCCACCAAATTACATGTTTCTTCTTTAGATAGCCACAGAGTTAAAAGACTATAAATGAATGACAAATGAATTATATCTACATGGGTAATCACTAAAATTAAATTTTTAAGCTCAACGTTATTTGTGTTCACCATAATCACATTGTATTATGGTAAAATAGATGTAACAAATTTCTATATTCTTCTTTTTCTGCATCACCAAAATTTTGGTTTCTTAAGCTTTAAGTAACTAAGTTAAGAGACTACAAATGAATGACCTATAATTTATACGTATGCATAACAATTAAAATTAAATAATAAGGCTCAATATTGTTTATATTGATCGTATTCACACTGACTTATGGTATATTACATCTAAAAATATTCAATATTTTTCTTTACCATCCCAACGTTTTATGTTTTTTTTATCACTAAGCAAAAAACATAATAGACTACAGTAGACGTAAAAAATTAATTATATTTTATTTTTCTTCTCCATCACAAAATTTTAGGTTTTTCCCCACGAAAAAACAAAGTTAAAAGATTATAATCCATGAGATATATTTTTTATAAAATAGGTAATAATTAAAATAAATAATAAAGCTAGAATTTATTTATATTTACCATTTTCACAATGAATTATGGTTTATTAGATGTAAAAATATTCAATATGATTCTTCTCCGCCACCAAATTACATGTTTCTTCTTTAGATAGCCACAAAGTTAAAATACTATAAATGAATGACAAATGAATTATATCTACATGGGTAATCACTAAAACTAAATATTTAAGCTCAACGTTATTTGTGTTCACCATAATCACATTGTATTATGGTAAAATAGATGTAACAAATTTCTATATTCTTCTTTTTCTGCATCACCAAAATTTTGGTTTCTTAAGCTTTAAGTAACTAAGTTAAGAGACTACAAATGAATGACCTATAATTTATACGTATGCATAACAATTAAAATTAAATAATCAAGCTCAATATTGTTTATATTGATCGTATTCACACTGACTTATGGTATATTACATCTAAAAATATTCAATATTTTTCTTTACCATCCCAACGTTTTATGTTTTTTTTATCATCAAGCAAAAAAGATAATAGACTATAGTAGGCGTAAAAAATTAATTATATTTTATTTTTCTTCTCCATCACAAAATTTAAGGATTTTCTCCACTAAAAAACAAAGTTAAAAGACTATAATCCATGAGATATATTTTTTTATAAAATAGGTAATAATTAAAATAAATAATAAAGCTAGAATTTATTTATATTTACCATTTTCACAATGAATTATGGTTTATTAGATGTAAACATATTCAATATGATTCTTCTCCGTCACCAAATCACATGTTTCTTCTTTAGACAGCCACAGAGTTAAAAGACTATAAATGAATGACAAATGAATTATATTTACATGGGTAATCACTAAAATTAAATATTTAAGCTCAACGTTTTTTGTGTTCACCATAATGACATTGTATTATGGTAAAATAGATGTAACAAATTTCTATATTCTTCTTCTTCTCCATCAACAAATTTTGGTTTCTTATCCTTTAAGTGACTAAGTTTAGAGACTACAAATGAATGACCTATAATTTATACGTATGTATAACAATTAAAATTAAATAATCAAGCTCAATATTGTTTATATTGATTGTATTTACACTGACTTATGGTATATTACATCTAAAAATATTCAATATTTTTCTTTACCATCCCAACCTTTTATGTTTTTTTTTATCACTAAGCAAAAAACATAATAGACTACAGTAGACGTAAAAAATTAATTATATTTTATTTTTCTTCTCCATCACAAAATTTTAGGTTTTTCCCCACTAAAAAACAAAGTTAAAAGACTATAATCCATGAGATATATTTTTTTATAAAATAGGTAATAATTAAAATAATTAATAAAGCTAGAATTTATTTATATTTACCATTTTCACAATGAATTGTGGTTTATTAGATGTAAAAATATTCAATATGATTCTTCTCCGCCACCAAATTACATGTTTCTTCTTTAGATAGCCACAGAGTTAAAAGACTATAAATGAATGACAAATGAATTATATCTACATGGGTAATCACTAAAATTAAATTTTTAAGCTCAACGTTATTTGTGTTCACCATAATCACATTGTATTATGGTAAAATAGATGTAACAAATTTCTATATTCTTCTTTTTCTGCATCACCAAAATTTTGGTTTCTTAAGCTTTAAGTAACTAAGTTAAGAGACTACAAATGAATGACCTATAATTTATACGTATGCATAACAATTAAAATTAAATAATAAGGCTCAATATTGTTTATATTGATCGTATTCACACTGACTTATGGTATATTACATCTAAAAATATTCAATATTTTTCTTTACCATCCCAACGTTTTATGTTTTTTTTATCACTAAGCAAAAAACATAATAGACTACAGTAGACGTAAAAAATTAATTATATTTTATTTTTCTTCTCCATCACAAAATTTTAGGTTTTTCCCCACGAAAAAACAAAGTTAAAAGATTATAATCCATGAGATATATTTTTTATAAAATAGGTAATAATTAAAATAAATAATAAAGCTAGAATTTATTTATATTTACCATTTTCACAATGAATTATGGTTTATTAGATGTAAAAATATTCAATATGATTCTTCTCCGCCACCAAATTACATGTTTCTTCTTTAGATAGCCACAAAGTTAAAATACTATAAATGAATGACAAATGAATTATATCTACATGGGTAATCACTAAAACTAAATATTTAAGCTCAACGTTATTTGTGTTCACCATAATCACATTGTATTATGGTAAAATAGATGTAACAAATTTCTATATTCTTCTTTTTCTGCATCACCAAAATTTTGGTTTCTTAAGCTTTAAGTAACTAAGTTAAGAGACTACAAATGAATGACCTATAATTTATACGTATGCATAACAATTAAAATTAAATAATCAAGCTCAATATTGTTTATATTGATCGTATTCACACTGACTTATGGTATATTACATCTAAAAATATTCAATATTTTTCTTTACCATCCCAACGTTTTATGTTTTTTTTATCATCAAGCAAAAAAGATAATAGACTATAGTAGGCGTAAAAAATTAATTATATTTTATTTTTCTTCTCCATCACAAAATTTAAGGATTTTCTCCACTAAAAAACAAAGTTAAAAGACTATAATCCATGAGATATATTTTTTTATAAGATAGGTAATAATTAAAATAAATAATAAAGCTAGAATTTATTTATATTTACCATTTTCACAATGAATTATGGTTTATTAGATGTAAAAATATTCAATATGATTCTTCTCCGCCACCAAATTACATGTTTCTTCTTTAGATAGCCACAGAGTTAAAAGACTATAAATGAATGACAAATGAATTATATCTACATGGGTAATCACTAAAATTAAATATTTAAGTTCAACGTTATTTGTGTTCACCATAATCACATTGTATTATGGTAAAAATAGATGCAACAAATTTCTATATTCTTCTTTTTCTGCATCACCAAAATTTTGGTTTCTTAAGCTTTAAGAAACTAAGTTAAGAGACTACAAATGAATGACCTATAATTTATACGTATGCATAACAATTAAAATTAAATAATCATGCTCAATATTGTTTATATTGATCGTATTCACACTGACTTATGGTATATTACGTCTAAAAATATTCAATATTTTTCTTTACCATCCCAACGTTTTATGTTTTTTTTATCACTAAGCAAAAAACATAATAGACTACAGTAGACGTAAAAAATTAATTATATTTTATTTTTCTTCTCCATCACAAAATTTTAGGTTTTTCCCCACTAAATAACAAAGTTAAAAGACTATAATCCATGAGATATATTTTTTTATAAAATAGGTAATAATTAAAATAAATAATAAAGCTAGAATTGATTTACATTTACCATTTTCACAATGAATTATGGTTTATTAGATGTAAAAATATTCAATATGATTCTTCTCCGCCACCAAATTACATGTTTCTTCTTTAGATAGCCACAGAGTTAAAAGACTATAAATGAATGACAAATGAATTATATCTACATGGGTAATCACTAAAATTAAATATTTAAGCTCAACGTTATTTGTGTTCACCATAATCACATTGTATTATGGTAAAATAGATGTAACAAATTTCTATATTCTTCTTCTTCTCCATCACCAAAATTTTGGTTTCTTAACCTTTAAGTAACTAAGTTAAGAGACTACAAATGAATGACCTATAATTTATACGTATGCATAACAATTAAAATTAAATAATCAAGCTCAATATTGTTTATATTGATCGTATTCACACTGACTTATGGTATATTACGTCTAAAAATATTCAATATTTTTCTTTACCATCCCAACGTTTTATGTTTTTTTTATCACTAAGCAAAAAACATAATAGACTACAGTAGACGTAAAAAATTAATTATATTTTATTTTTCTTCTCCATCACAAAATTTTAGGTTTTTCCCCACTAAAAAACAAAGTTAAAAGACTATAATCCATGAGATATATTTTTTTATAAAATAGGTAATACTTAAAATAATTAATAAAGCTAGAATTTATTTATATTTACCATTTTCACAATGAATTGTGGTTTATTAGATGTAAAAATATTCAATATGATTCTTCTCCGCCACCAAATTACATGTTTCTTCTTTAGATAGCCACAAAGTTAAAAGACTATAAATGAATGACAAATGAATTATATCTACATGGGTAATCACTAAAATTAAATATTTCAGTTCAACGTTATTTGTGTTCACCATAATCACATTGTATTATGGTAAAATAGATGCAACAAATTTCTATATTCTTCTTTTTCTGCATCACCAAAATTTTGGTTTCTTAAGCTTTAAGAAACTAAGTTAAGAGACTACAAATGAATGACCTATAATTTATACGTATGCATAACAATTAAAATTAAATAATCATGCTTAATATTGTTTATATTGATCGTATTCACACTGACTTATGGTATATTACATCTAAAAATATTCAATATTTTTCTTTACCATCCCAACGTTTTATGTTTTTTTTATCACTAAGCAAAAAACATAATAGACTACAGTAGACGTAAAAAATTAATTATATTTTATTTTTCTTCTCCATCACAAAATTTTAGGTTTTTCCCCACTAAATAACAAAGTTAAAAGACTATAATCCATGAGATATATTTTTTTATAAAATAGGTAATAATTAAAATAAATAATAAAGCTAGAATTGATTTACATTTACCATTTTCACAATGAATTATGGTTTATTAGATGTAAAAATATTCAATATGATTCTTCTCCGCCACCAAATTACATGTTTCTTCTTTAGATAGCCACAGAGTTAAAAGACTATAAATGAATGACAAATGAATTATATCTACATGGGTAATCACTAAAATTAAATATTTAAGCTCAACGTTATTTGTGTTCACCATAATCACATTGTATTATGGTAAAATAGATGTAACAAATTTCTATATTCTTCTTTTTCTGCATCACCAAAATTTTGGTTTCTTAAGCTTTAAGTAACTAAGTTAAGAGACTACAAATGAATGGCCTATAATTTATACGTATGCATAACAATTAAAATTAAATAATTAAGCTCAATATTGTTTATATTGATCGTATTCACACTGACTTATAGTATATTACATCTAAAAATATTCAATATTTTTCTTTACCATCCCAACGTTTTATGTTTTTTTTATCGCTAAGCAAAAAACATAATAGACTACAGTAGACGTAAAAAATTAATTATATTTTATTTTTCTTCTCCATCACAAAATTTTAGGTTTTTCCCCACTAAAAAACAAAGTTAAAAGATTATAATCCATGAGATATATTTTTTTATAAAATAGGTAATAATTAAAATAAATAATAAAGCTAGAATTTATTTATATTTACCATTTTCACAATGAATTATGGTTTATTAGATGTAAAAATATTCAATATGTTTCTTCTCCGCCACCAAATTACATGTTTCTTCTTTAGACAGCCACAGAGTTAAAAGACTATAAATGAATGACAAATGAATTATATCTACATGGGTAATCACTAAAATTAAATATTTCAGCTCAACGTTATTTGTGTTCACCATAATCACATTGTATTATGGTAAAATAGATGTAACAAATTTCTATATTCTTCTTTTTCTGCATCACCAAATTTTTTGTTTCTTAAGCTTTAAGAAACTAAGTTAAGAGACTACAAATGAATGACCTATAATTTATACGTATGCATAACAATTAAAATTAAATAATCAAGCTCAATATTGTTTATATTGATCGTATTCACACTGACTTATGGTATATTCGATCTAAAAATATTCAATATTTTTCTTTACCATCCCAACGTTTTATGTTTTTTTATCACTAAGCAAAAAACATAATAGACTACAGTAGACGTAAAAAATTAATTATATTTTATTTTTCTTCTCCATCAAAAAATTTTAGGTTTTTCCCCACTAAAAAACAAAGTTAAAAGACTATAATCCATGAGATATATTTTTTTATAAAATAGGTAATAATTAAAATAAATAATAAAGCTAGAATTTATTTATATTTACCATTTTCACAATGAATTATGGTTTATTAGATGTAAAAATATTCAATATGATTCTTCTCCGCCACCAAATTACATGTTTCTTCTTTAGATAGCCACGGAGTTAAAAGACTATAAATGAATGACAAATGAATTATATCTACATGGGTAATCACTAAAATTAAATATTTAAGCTCAACGTTATTTGTGTTCACCATAATCACATTGTATTATGGTAAAGTAGATGCAACAAATTTCTATATTCTTCTTCTTCTCCATCACCAAAATTTTTGTTTCTTAAGCTTTAAGAAACTAAGTAAGAGACTACAAATGAATGGCCTATAATTTATACGTATGCATAACAATTAAAATTAAATAATCAAGCTCAATATTGTTTATATTGATCGTATTCACACTGACTTATGGTATATTACATCTAAAAATATTCAATATTTTTCTTTACCATCCCAAAGTTTTAGATTTTTTTATCACTAAGCAAAAAAAATAATAGACTACAGTAGACGTAAAAAATTAATTATATTTTATTTTTCTCCTCTATCACAAATTTTTTGGTTTTTCCCCAATAAAAAAAAAGTTAAAAGACTATAATCCATGAGATATATTTTTTTATAAAATAGTTAATAATAAAAATAAATAATAAAGCTAGAATTTATTTATATTTACCATTTTCACAATGAATTATGGTTTATTAGATGTAAAAATATTCAATATGATTCTTCTCCGCCACCAAATTACATGTTTCTTCTTTAGATAGCCACAGAGTTAAAAGACTATAAATGAATGACAAATGAATTATATCTACATGGGTAATCACTAAAATTAAATATTTAAGCTCAACGTTATTTGTGTTCACCATAATCACATTGTATTATGGTAAAATAGATGTAACAAATTTCTATATTCTTCTTTTTCTGCATCACCAAAATTTTGGTTTCTTAAGCTTTAAGAAACTAAGTTAAGAGACTACAAATGAATGACCTATAATTTATACGTATGCATAACAATTAAAATTAAATAATCAAGCTCAATATTGTTTATATTGATCGTATTCACACTGACTTATGGTATATTACATCTAAAAATATTCAATATTTTTCTTTACCATCCCAACATTTTATGTTTTTTTTATCGCTAAGCAAAAAACATAATAGACTACAGTAGACGTAAAAAATTAATTATATTTTATTTTTCTTCTCCATCACAAAATTTTAGGTTTTTCCCCATTAAAAAACAAAGTTAAAAGAATATAATCCATGAGATATATTTTTTTATAAAATAGGTAATAATTAAAATAAATAATAAAGCTAGAATTTATTTATATTTACCATTTTCACAATGAATTATGGTTTATTAGATGTAAAAATATTCAATATGTTTCTTCTCCGCCACCAAATTACATGTTTCTTCTTTAGACAGCCACAGAGTTAAAAGACTATAAATGAATGACAAATGAATTATATCTACATGGGTAATCACTAAAATTAAATATTTAAGCTCAACGTTATTTGTGTTCACCATAATCACATTGTATTATGGTAAAATAGATGTAACAAATTTCTATATTCTTCTTTTTCTGGATCACCAAAATTTTGGTTTCTTAAGATTTAAGAAACTAAGTTAAGAGACTACAAATGAATGACCTATAATTTATACGTATGCATAACAATTAAAATTAAATAATCAAGCTCAATATTGTTTATATTGATCGTATTCACACTGACTTATGGTATATTACATCTAAAAATATTCAATATTTTTCTTTACCATCCCAACGTTTTATGTTTTTTTTATCACTAAGCAAAAAACATAATAGACTACAGTAGACGTAAAAAATTAATTATATTTTATTTTTCTCCTCCATCACAAATTTTTTGGTTTTTCCCCAATAAAAAAAAAGTTAAAAGACTATAATCCATGAGATATATTTTTTTATAAAATAGTTAATAATAAAAATAAATAATAAAGCTAGAATTTATTTATATTTACCATTTTCACAATGAATTATGGTTTATTAGATGTAAAAATATTCAATATGATTCTTCTCCGCCACCAAATTACATGTTTCTTCTTTAGATAGCCACAGAGTTAAAAGACTATAAATGAATGACAAATGAATTATATCTACATGGGTAATCACTAAAATTAAATATTTCAGCTCAACGTTATTTGTGTTCACCATAATCACATTGTATTATGGTAAAATAGATGTAACAAATTTCTATATTCTTCTTTTTCTGCATCACCAAAATTTTGGTTTCTTAAGCTTTAAGAAACTAAGTTAAGAGACTACAAATGAATGACCTATAATTTATACGTATGCATAACAATTAAAATTAAATAATCAAGCTCAATATTGTTTATATTGATCTTATTCACACTGACTTATGGTATATTCGATCTAAAAATATTCAATATTTTTCTTTACCATCCCAACGTTTTATGTTTTTTTATCACTAAGCAAAAAACATAATAGACTACAGTAGACGTAAAAAATTAATTATATTTTATTTTTCTTCTCCATCAAAAAATTTTAGGTTTTTCCCCACTAAAAAACAAAGTTAAAAGACTATAATCCATGAGATATATTTTTTTATAAAATAGGTAATAATTAAAATAAATAATAAAGCTAGAATTTATTTATATTTACCATTTTCACAATGAATTATGGTTTATTAGATGTAAAAATATTCAATATGATTCTTCTCCGCCACCAAATTACATGTTTCTTCTTTAGATAGCCACAGAGTTAAAAGACTATAAATGAATGACAAATGAATTATATCTACATGGGTAATCACTAAAATTAAATATTTAAGCTCAACGTTATTTGTGTTCACCATAATCACATTGTATTATGGTAAAGTAGATGCAACAAATTTCTATATTCTTCTTCTTCTCCATCACCAAAATTTTTGTTTCTTAAGCTTTAAGAAACTAAGTAAGAGACTACAAATGAATGGCCTATAATTTATACGTATGCATAACAATTAAAATTAAATAATCAAGCTCAATATTGTTTATATTGATCGTATTCACACTGACTTATGGTATATTACATCTAAAAATATTCAATATTTTTCTTTACCATCCCAAAGTTTTATGTTTTTTTTATCACTAAGCAAAAAACATAATAGACTACAGTAGACGTAAAAAATTAATTATATTTTATTTTTCTCCTCCATCACAAATTTTTTGGTTTTTCCCCAATAAAAAAAAAGTTAAAAGACTATAATCCATGAGATATATTTTTTTATAAAATAGTTAATAATAAAAATAAATAATAAAGCTAGAATTTATTTATATTTACCATTTTCACAATGAATTATGGTTTATTAGATGTAAAAATATTCAATATGATTCTTCTCCGCCACCAAATTACATGTTTCTTCTTTAGATAGCCACAGAGTTAAAAGACTATAAATGAATGACAAATGAATTATATCTACATGGGTAATCACTAAAATTAAATATTTAAGCTCAACGTTATTTGTGTTCACCATAATCACATTGTATTATGGTAAAATAGATGTAACAAATTTCTATATTCTTCTTTTTCTGCATCACCAAAATTTTGGTTTCTTAAGCTTTAAGAAACTAAGTTAAGAGACTACAAATGAATGACCTATAATTTATACGTATGCATAACAATTAAAATTAAATAATCAAGCTCAATATTGTTTATATTGATCGTATTCACACTGACTTATGGTATATTACATCTAAAAATATTCAATATTTTTCTTTACCATCCCAACGTTTTATGTTTTTTTTATCGCTAAGCAAAAAACATAATAGACTACAGTAGACGTAAAAAATTAATTATATTTTATTTTTCTTCTCCATCACAAAATTTTAGGTTTCTCCCCATTAAAAAACAAAGTTAAAAGAATATAATCCATGAGATATATTTTTTTATAAAATAGGTAATAATTAAAATAAATAATAAAGCTAGAATTTATTTATATTTACCATTTTCACAATGAATTATGGTTTATTAGATGTAAAAATATTCAATATGTTTCTTCTCCGCCACCAAATTACATGTTTCTTCTTTAGACAACCACAGAGTTAAAAGACTATAAATGAATGACAAATGAATTATATCTACATGGGTAATCACTAAAATTAAATATTTAAGCTCAACGTTATTTGTGTTCACCATAATCACATTGTATTATGGTAAAATAGATGTAACAAATTTCTATATTCTTCTTTTTCTGGATCACCAAAATTTTGGTTTCTTAAGCTTTAAGAAACTAAGTTAAGAGACTACAAATGAATGACCTATAATTTATACGTATGCATAACAATTAAAATTAAATAATCAAGCTCAATATTGTTTATATTGATCGTATTCACACTGACTTATGGTATATTACATCTAAAAATATTCAATATTTTTCTTTACCATCCCAACGTTTTATGTTTTTTTTATCACTAAGCAAAAAACATAATAGACTACAGTAGACGTAAAAAATTAATTATATTTTATTTTTCTTCTCCATCAAAAAATTTTAGGTTTTTCCCCACTAAAAAACAAAGTTAAAAGACTATAATCCATGAGATATATTTTTTTATAAAATAGGTAATAATTAAAATAAATAATAAAGCTAGAATTTATTTATATTTACCATTTTCACAATGAATTATGGTTTATTAGATGTAAAAATATTCAATATGTTTCTTCTCCGCCACCAAATTACATGTTTCTTCTTTAGACAGCCACAGAGTTAAAAGACTATAAATGAATGACAAATGAATTATATCTACATGGGTAATCACTAAAATTAAATATTTAAGCTCAACGTTATTTGTGTTCACCATAATCACATTGTATTATGGTAAAATAGATGTAACAAATTTCTATATTCTTCTTTTTCTGCATCACCAAAATTTTGGTTTCTTAAGCTTTAAGAAACTAAGTTAAGAGACTACAAATGAATGACCTATAATTTATACGTATGCATAACAATTAAAATTAAATAATCAAGCTCAATATTGTTTATATTGATCGTATTCACACTGACTTATGGTATATTACATCTAAAAATATTCAATATTTTTCTTTACCATCCCAACGTTTTATGTTTTTTTTATCACTAAGCAAAAAACATAATAGACTACAGTAGACGTAAAAAATTAATTATATTTTATTTTTCTTCTCCATCAAAAAATTTTAGGTTTTTCCCCACTAAAAAACAAAGTTAAAAGACTATAATCCATGAGATATATTTTTTTATAAAATAGGTAATAATTAAAATAAATAATAAAGCTAGAATTTATTTATATTTACCATTTTCACAATGAATTATGGTTTATTAGATGTAAAAATATTCAATATGTTTCTTCTCCGCCACCAAATTACATGTTTCTTCTTTAGACAGCCACAGAGTTAAAAGACTATAAATGAATGACAAATGAATTATATCTACATGGGTAATCACTAAAATTAAATATTTAAGCTCAACGTTATTTGTGTTCACCATAATCACATTGTATTATGGTAAAATAGATGTAACAAATTTCTATATTCTTCTTTTTCTGCATCACCAAAATTTTGGTTTCTTAAGCTTTAAGAAACTAAGTTAAGAGACTACAAATGAATGACCTATAATTTATACGTATGCATAACAATTAAAATTAAATAATCAAGCTCAATATTGTTTATATTGATCGTATTCACACTGACTTATGGTATATTACATCTAAAAATATTCAATATTTTTCTTTACCATCCCAACGTTTTATGTTTTTTTTATCACTAAGCAAAAAACATAATAGACTACAGTAGACGTAAAAAATTAATTATATTTTATTTTTCTTCTCCATCAAAAAATTTTAGGTTTTTCCCCACTAAAAAACAAAGTTAAAAGACTATAATCCATGAGATATATTTTTTTATAAAATAGGTAATAATTAAAATAAATAATAAAGCTAGAATTTATTTATATTTACCATTTTCACAATGAATTATGGTTTATTAGATGTAAAAATATTCAATATGTTTCTTCTCCGCCACCAAATTACATGTTTCTTCTTTAGACAGCCACAGAGTTAAAAGACTATAAATGAATGACAAATGAATTATATCTACATGGGTAATCACTAAAATTAAATATTTAAGCTCAACGTTATTTGTGTTCACCATAATCACATTGTATTATGGTAAAATAGATGTAACAAATTTCTATATTCTTCTTTTTCTGCATCACCAAAATTTTGGTTTCTTAAGCTTTAAGAAACTAAGTTAAGAGACTACAAATGAATGACCTATAATTTATACGTATGCATAACAATTAAAATTAAATAATCAAGCTCAATATTGTTTATATTGATCGTATTCACACTGACTTATGGTATATTACATCTAAAAATATTCAATATTTTTCTTTACCATCCCAACGTTTTATGTTTTTTTTATCACTAAGCAAAAAACATAATAGACTACAGTAGACGTAAAAAATTAATTATATTTTATTTTTCTTCTCCATCAAAAAATTTTAGGTTTTTCCCCACTAAAAAACAAAGTTAAAAGACTATAATCCATGAGATATATTTTTTTATAAAATAGGTAATAATTAAAATAAATAATAAAGCTAGAATTTATTTATATTTACCATTTTCACAATGAATTATGGTTTATTAGATGTAAAAATATTCAATATGTTTCTTCTCCGCCACCAAATTACATGTTTCTTCTTTAGACAGCCACAGAGTTAAAAGACTATAAATGAATGACAAATGAATTATATCTACATGGGTAATCACTAAAATTAAATATTTAAGCTCAACGTTATTTGTGTTCACCATAATCACATTGTATTATGGTAAAATAGATGTAACAAATTTCTATATTCTTCTTTTTCTGCATCACCAAAATTTTGGTTTCTTAAGCTTTAAGAAACTAAGTTAAGAGACTACAAATGAATGACCTATAATTTATACGTATGCATAACAATTAAAATTAAATAATCAAGCTCAATATTGTTTATATTGATCGTATTCACACTGACTTATGGTATATTACATCTAAAAATATTCAATATTTTTCTTTACCATCCCAACGTTTTATGTTTTTTTTATCACTAAGCAAAAAACATAATAGACTACAGTAGACGTAAAAAATTAATTATATTTTATTTTTCTTCTCCATCAAAAAATTTTAGGTTTTTCCCCACTAAAAAACAAAGTTAAAAGACTATAATCCATGAGATATATTTTTTTTATAAAATAGGTAATAATTAAAATAAATAATAAAGCTAGAATTTATTTATATTTACCATTTTCACAATGAATTATGGTTTATTAGATGTAAAAATATTCAATATGATTCTTCTCCGCCACCAAATTACATGTTTCTTCTTTAGATAGCCACGGAGTTAAAAGACTATAAATGAATGACAAATGAATTATATCTACATGGGTAATCACTAAAATTAAATATTTAAGCTCAACGTTATTTGTGTTCACCATAATCACATTGTATTATGGTAAAGTAGATGCAACAAATTTCTATATTCTTCTTCTTCTCCATCACCAAAATTTTTGTTTCTTAAGCTTTAAGAAACTAAGTAAGAGACTACAAATGAATGGCCTATAATTTATACGTATGCATAACAATTAAAATTAAATAATCAAGCTCAATATTGTTTATATTGATCGTATTCACACTGACTTATGGTATATTACATCTAAAAATATTCAATATTTTTCTTTACCATCCCAAAGTTTTAGGTTTTTTTATCACTAAGCAAAAAAAATAATAGACTACAGTAGACGTAAAAAATTAATTATATTTTATTTTTCTCCTCCATCACAAATTTTTTGGTTTTTCCCCAATAAAAAAAAAGTTAAAAGACTATAATCCATGAGATATATTTTTTTATAAAATAGTTAATAATTAAAATAAATAATAAAGCTAGAATTTATTTATATTTACCATTTTCACAATGAATTATGGTTTATTAGATGTAAAAATATTCAATATGATTCTTCTCCGCCACCAAATTACATGTTTCTTCTTTAGATAGCCACAGAGTTAAAAGACTATAAATGAATGACAAATGAATTATATCTACATGGGTAATCACTAAAATTAAATATTTAAGCTCAACGTTATTTGTGTTCACCATAATCACATTGTATTATGGTAAAATAGATGTAACAAATTTCTATATTCTTTTTTTTCTGCATCACCAAAATTTTGGTTTCTTAAGCTTTAAGAAACTAAGTTAAGAGACTACAAATGAATGACCTATAATTTATACGTATGCATAACAATTAAAATTAAATAATCAAGCTCAATATTGTTTATATTGATCGTATTCACACTGACTTATGGTATATTACATCTAAAAATATTCAATATTTTTCTTTACCATCCCAACGTTTTATGTTTTTTTTATCACTAAGCAAAAACATAATAGACTACAGTAGACGTAAAAAATTAATTATATTTTATTTTTCTTCTCAATCACAAAATTTTAGGTTTTTCCCCACTAAAAAACAAAGTTAAAAGACTATAATCCATGAGATATATTTTTTTATAAAGTAGGTAATAATTAAAATAAATAATAAAGCTAGAATTTATTTATATTTACCATTTTCACAATGAATTATGGTTTATTAGATGTAAAAATATTCAATATGATTCTTCTCCGCCACCAAATTACATGTTTCTTCGTTAGATAACCACAGAGTTAAAAGACTATAAATGAATGACAAATGAATTATATCTACATGGGTAATCACTAAAATTAAATATTTAAGTTCAACGTTATTTGTGTTCACCATAATCACATTGTATTATGGTAAAGTAGATGCAACAAATTTCTATATTCTTCTTCTTCTCCATCACCAAAATTTTGGTTTCTTAACCTTTAAGTAACTAAGTTAAGAGACTACAAATGAATGACCTATAATTTATACGTATGCATAACAATTAAAATTAAATAATCAAGCTCAATATTGTTTATATTGATCGTATTCACACTGACTTATCGTAATTTACATCTAAAAATATTCAATATTTTTCTTTACCATCCCAAAGTTTTAGGTTTTTTTATCACTAAGCAAAAAACATAATAGACTACAGTAGACGTAAAAAATTAATTATATTTTATTTTTCTCCTCCATCACAAATTTTTTGGTTTTTCCCCACTAAAAAACAAAGTTAAAAGACTATAATCAATTAGATATATTTTTTTTATAAAATAGGTAATAATTAAAATAATTAATAAAGCTAGAATTTATTTATATTTACCATTTTCACGTTGAATTGTGGTTTATTAAATGTAAACATATTCAATATGATTATTCTCCGTCACCAAATTTCATGTTTCTTCTTTAGATAGCCACAGAGTTAAAAGACTATAAATGAATGACAAATGAATTATATCTACATGGGTAATCACTAAAATTAAATATTTAAGCTCAACGTTATTTGTGTTCACCATAATCACATTGTATTATTGTAAAATAGATGTAACAAATTTCTATATTCTTCTTGTTCTGCATCACCAAAATTTTGGTTTCTTAAGCTTTAAGTAACTAAGTTAAGAGACTACAAATGAATGACCTATAATTTATACGTATGCATAACAATTAAAATTAAATAATCAAGCTCAATATTGTTTATATTGGTCGTATTCACACTGACTTATGGTATATTACATCTAAAAATATTCAATATTTTTCTTTACCATCCCAACGTTTTATGTTTTTTTTAATCACTAAGCAAAAAACATAATAGACTACAGTAGACGTAAAAAATTAATTATATTTTATTTTTCTTCTCCATCACAAAATTTTAGGTTTTTCCCCACTAAAAACAAAGTTAAAAGATTATAATCCATGAGATATATTTTTTTTATAAAATAGGTAATAATTAAAATAAATAATAAAGCTAGAATTTATTTATATTTACCATTTTCACAATGAATTATGGTTTATTAGATGTAAAAATATTCAATATGATTCTTCTCCGCCACCAAATTACATGTTTCTTCTTTAGATAGCCACATAGTTAAAAGACTATAAATGAATGACAAATGAATTATATCTACATGGGTAATCACTAAAATTAAATTTTTAAGCTCAACGTTATTTGTGTTCACCATAATCACATTGTATTATGGTAAAATAGATGTAACAAATTTCTATATTCTTCTTTTTCTGCATCACCAAAATTTTGGTTTCTTAAGCTTTAAGTAACTAAGTTAAGAGACTACAAATGAATGACCTATAATTTATACGTATGCATAACAATTAAAATTAAATAATCAAGCTCAATATTGTTTATATTGATCGTATTCACACTGACTTATGGTATATTACATCTAATAATATTCAATATTTTTCTTTACCATCCCAACGTTTTATGTTTTTTTATCACTAAGCAAAAAACATAATAGACTACAGTAGACGTAAAAAATTAATTATATTTTATTTTTCTTCTCCATCACAAAATTTTAGGTTTTTCCCCACTAAAAAACAAAGTTAAAAGATTATAATCCATGAGATATATTTTTTTATAAAATAGGTAATAATTAAAATAAATAATAAAGCTAGAATTTATTTATATTTACCATTTTCACAATGAATTATGGTTTATTAGATGTAAAAATATTCAATATGATTCTTCTCCGCCACCAAATTACATGTTTCTTCTTTAGACAGCCACAGAGTTAAAAGACTATAAATGAATGACAAATGAATTATATCTACATGGGTAATCACTAAAATTAAATATTTAAGCTCAACGTTATTTGTGTTCACCATAATCACATTGTATTATGGTAAAATAGATGTAACAAATTTCTATATTCTTCTTTTTCTGCATCACCAAAATTTTGGTTTCTTAAGCTTTAAGAAACTAAGTTAAGAGACTACAAATGAATGACCTATACTTTATACGTATGCATAACAATTAAAATTAAATAATCAAGCTCAATATTGTTTATATTGATCGTATTCACACTGACTTATGGTATATTACATCTAAACATATTCAATATTTTTCTTTACCATCCCAACGTTTTATGTTTTTTTTATCACTAAGCAAAAAACATAATAGACTACAGTAGACGTAAAAAATTAATTATATTTTATTTTTCTTCTCCATCAAAAAATTTTAGGTTTTTCCCCACTAAAAAACAAAGTTAAAAGACTATAATCCATGAGATATATTTTTTTATAAAATAGGTAATAATTAAAATAAATAATAAAGCTAGAATTTATTTATATTTACCATTTTCACAATGAATTATGGTTTATTAGATGTAAAAATATTCAATATGATTCTTCTCCGCCACCAAATTACATGTTTCTTCTTTAGATAGCCACGGAGTTAAAAGACTATAAATGAATGACAAATGAATTATATCTACATGGGTAATCACTAAAATTAAATATTTAAGCTCAACGTTATTTGTGTTAACCATAATCACATTGTATTATGGTAAAGTAGATGCAACAAATTTCTATATTCTTCTTCTTCTCCATCACCAAAATTTTTGTTTCTTAAGCTTTAAGAAACTAAGTAAGAGACTACAAATGAATGGCCTATAATTTATACGTATGCATAACAATTAAAATTAAATAATCAAGCTCAATATTGTTTATATTGATCGTATTCACACTGACTTATGGTATATTACATCTAAAAATATTCAATATTTTTCTTTACCATCCCAAAGTTTTAGAATTTTTTATCACTAAGCAAAAAAAATAATAGACTACAGTAGACGTAAAAAATTAATTATATTTTATTTTTCTCCTCCATCACAAATTTTTTGGTTTTTCCCCAATAAAAAAAAAGTTAAAAGACTATAATCCATGAGATATATTTTTTTATAAAATAGTTAATAATTAAAATAAATAATAAAGCTAGAATTTATTGATATTTACCATTTTCACAATGAATTATGGTTTATTAGATGTAAAAATATTCAATATGATTCTTCTCCGCCACCAAATTACATGTTTCTTCTTTAGATAGCCACAGAGTTAAAAGACTATAAATGAATGACAAATGAATTATATCTACATGGGTAATCACTAAAATTAAATATTTAAGCTCAACGTTATTTGTGTTCACCATAATCACATTGTATTATGGTAAAATAGATGTAACAAATTTCTATATTCTTCTTTTTCTGCATCACCAAAATTTTGGTTTCTTCAGCTTTAAGAAACTAAGTTAAGAGACTACAAATGAATGACCTATAATTTATACGTATGCATAACAATTAAAATTAAATAATCAAGCTCAATATTGTTTATATTGATCGTATTCACACTGACTTATGGTATATTACATCTAAAAATATTCAATATTTTTCTTTACCATCCCAACGTTTTATGTTTTTTTTATCACTAAGCAAAAAACATAATAGACTACAGTAGACGTAAAAAATTAATTATATTTTATTTTTCTTCTCCATCAAAAAATTTTAGGTTTTTCCCCACTAAAAAACAAAGTTAAAAGACTATAATCCATGAGATATATTTTTTTATAAAATAGGTAATAATTAAAATAAATAATAAAGCTAGAATTTATTTATATTTACCATTTTCACAATGAATTATGGTTTATTAGATGTAAAAATATTCAATATGATTCTTCTCCGCCACCAAATTACATGTTTCTTCTTTAGATAGCCACGGAGTTAAAAGACTATAAATGAATGACAAATGAATTATATCTACATGGGTAATCACTAAAATTAAATATTTAAGCTCAACGTTATTTGTGTTAACCATAATCACATTGTATTATGGTAAAGTAGATGCAACAAATTTCTATATTCTTCTTCTTCTCCATCACCAAAATTTTGGTTTCTTAACCTTTAAGTAACTAAGTTAAGAGACTACAAATGAATGACCTATAATTTATACGTACGCATAACAATTAAAATTAAATAATCAAGCTCAATATTGTTTATATTGATCGTATTCACACTGACTTATCGTATTTTACATCTAAAAATATTCAATATTTTTCTTTACCATCCCAAAGTTTTAGGTTTTTTTATCACTAAGCAAAAAACATAATAGACTACAGTAGACGTAAAAAATTAATTATATTTTATTTTTCTCCTCCATCACAAATTTTTTGGTTTTTCCCCACTAAAAAACAAAGTTAAAAGACTATAATCAATGAGATATATTTTTTTTATAAAATAGGTAATAATTAAAATAATTAATAAAGCTAGAATTTATTTATATTTACCATTTTCACGTTGAATTGTGGTTTATTAAATGTAAACATATTCAATATGATTCTTCTCCGTCACCAAATTTCATGTTTCTTCTTTAGATAGCCACAGAGTTAAAAGACTATAAATGAATGACAAATGAATTATATCTACATGGGTAATCACTAAAATTAAATATTTAAGCTCAACGTTATTTGTGTTCACCATAATCACATTGTATTATGGTAAAATAGATGTAACAAATTTCTATATTCTTCTTGTTCTACATCACCAAAATTTTGGTTTCTTAAGCTTTAAGTAACTAAGTTAAGAGACTACAAATGAATGACCTATAATTTATACGTATGCATAACAATTAAAATTAAATAATCAAGCTCAATATTGTTTATATTGATCGTATTCACACTGACTTATGGTATATTACATCTAAAAATATTCAATATTTTTCTTTACCATCCCAACGTTTTATGTTTTTTTTAATCACTAAGCAAAAAACATAATAGACTACAGTAGACGTAAAAAATTAATTATATTTTATTTTTCTTCTCCATCACAAAATTTTAGGTTTTCCCCCACTAAAAACAAAGTTAAAATATTATAATCCATGAGATATATTTTTTTTATAAAATAGGTAATAATTAAAATAAATAATAAAGCTAGAATTTATTTATATTTACCATTTTCACAATGAATTATGGTTTATTAGATGTAAAAATATTCAATATGATTCTTCTCCGCCACCAAATTACATGTTTCTTCTTTAGATAGCCACATAGTTAAAAGACTATAAATGAATGACAAATGAATTATATCTACATGGGTAATCACTAAAATTAAATTTTTAAGCTCAACGTTATTTGTGTTCACCATAATCACATTGTATTATGGTAAAATAGATGTAACAAATTTCTATATTCTTCTTTTTCTGCATCACCAAAATTTTGGTTTCTTAAGCTTTAAGTAACTAAGTTAAGAGACTACAAATGAATGACCTATAATTTATACGTATGCATAACAATTAAAATTAAATAATCAAGCTCAATATTGTTTATATTGATCGTATTCACACTGACTTATGGTATATTACATCTAAAAATATTCAATATTTTTCTTTACCATCCCAACGTTTTATGTTTTTTTTAATCACTAAGCAAAAAACATAATAGACTACAGTAGACGTAAAAAATTAATTATATTTTATTTTTCTTCTCCATCACAAAATTTTAGGTTTTCCCCCACTAAAAACAAAGTTAAAAGATTATAATCCATGAGATATATTTTTTTTATAAAATAGGTAATAATTAAAATAAATAATAAAGCTAGAATTTATTTATATTTACCATTTTCACAATGAATTATGGTTTATTAGATGTAAAAATATTCAATATGATTCTTCTCCGCCACCAAATTACATGTTTCTTCTTTAGATAGCCACATAGTTAAAAGACTATAAATGAATGACAAATGAATTATATCTACATGGGTAATCACTAAAATTAAATTTTTAAGCTCAACGTTATTTGTGTTCACCATAATCACATTGTATTATGGTAAAATAGATGTAACAAATTTCTATATTCTTCTTTTTCTGCATCACCAAAATTTTGGTTTCTTAAGCTTTAAGTAACTAAGTTAAGAGACTACAAATGAATGACCTATAATTTATACGTATGCATAACAATTAAAATTAAATAATCAAGCTCAATATTGTTTATATTGATCGTATTCACACTGACTTATGGTATATTACATCTAAAAATATTCAATATTTTTCTTTACCATCCCAACGTTTTATGTTTTTTTATCACTAAGCAAAAAACATAATAGACTACAGTAGACGTAAAAAATTAATTATATTTTATTTTTCTTCTCCATCACAAAATTTTAGGTTTTTCCCCACTAAAAAACAAAGTTAAAAGATTATAATCCATGAGATATATTTTTTTATAAAATAGGTAATAATTAAAATAAATAATAAAGCTAGAATTTATTTATATTTACCATTTTCACAATGAATTATGGTTTATTAGATGTAAAAATATTCAATATGATTCTTCTCCGCCACCAAATTACATGTTTCTTCTTTAGACAGCCACAGAGTTAAAAGACTATAAATGATTGACAAATGAATTATATCTACATGGGTAATCACTAAAATTAAATATTTAAGCTCAACGTTATTTGTGTTCACCATAATCACATTGTATTATGGTAAAATAGATGTAACAAATTTCTATATTCTTCTTTTTCTGCATCACCAAAATTTTGGTTTCTTAAGCTTTAAGAAACTAAGTTAAGAGACTACAAATGAATGACCTATAATTTATACGTATGCATAACAATTAAAATTAAATAATCAAGCTCAATATTGTTTATATTGATCGTATTCACACTGACTTATGGTATATTACATCTAAAAATATTCAATATTTTTCTTTACCATCCCAACGTTTTATGTTTTTTTTTTATCACTAAGCAAAAAACATAATAGACTATAGTAGACGTAAAAAATTAATTATATTTTATTTTTCTTCTCCATCACAAAATTTTAGGTTTTTCCCCACTAAAAAACAAAGTTAAAAGACTATAATCCATGAGATATATTTTTTTATAAAATAGGTAATAATTAAAATAAATAATAAAGCTAGAATTTATTTATATTTACCATTTTCACAATGAATTATGGTTTATTAGATGTAAAAATATTCAATATGATTCTTCTCCTCCACCAAATTACATGTTTCTTCTTTAGATAGCCACGGAGTTAAAAGACTATAAATGAATGACAAATGAATTATATCTACATGGGTAATCACTAAAATTAAATATTTAAGTTCAACGTTATTTGTGTTCACCATAATCACATTGTATTATGGTAAAGTAGATGCAACAAATTTCTATATTCTTCTTCTTCTCCATCACCAAAATTTTGGTTTCTTAAGCTTTAAGAAACTAAGTTAAGAGACTACAAATGAATGACCTATAATTTATACGTATGCATAACAATTAAAATTAAATAATCAAGCTCAATATTGTTTATATTGATCGTATTCACACTGACTTATGGTATATTACATCTAAAAATATTCAATATTTTTCTTTACCATCCCAAAGTTTTAGGTTTTTTTATCACTAAGCAAAAAACATAATAGACTACAGTAGACGTAAAAAATTAATTATATTTTAGTTTTCTCCTCCATCACAAATTTTTTGGTTTTTCCCCACTAAAAAACAAAGTTAAAAGACTATAATCAATGAGATATATTTTTTTTATAAAATAGGTAATAATTAAAATAATTAATAAAGCTAGAATTTATTTATATTTACCATTTTCACGTTGAATTATGGTTTATTAGATGTAAACATATTCAATATGATTCTTCTCCGTCACCAAATTTCATGTTTCTTCTTTAGATAGCCACAGAGTTAAAAGACTATAAATGAATGACAAATGAATTATATCAACATGGGTAATCACTAAAATTAAATATTTAAGCTCAACGTTATTTGTGTTCACCGTAATGACATTGTATTATGGTAAAATAGATGTAACAAATTTCTATATTCTTCTTTTTCTGCATCACCAAAATTTTGGTTTCTTAAGCTTTAAGAAACTAAGTTAAGAGACTACAAATGAATGACCTATAATTTATACGTATGCATAACAATTAAAATTAAATAATCAAGCTCAATATTGTTTATATTGATCGTATTCACACTGACTTATGGTATATTACATCTAAAAATATTCAATATTTTTCTTTACCATCCCAACGTTTTATGTTTTTTTTAATCACTAAGCAAAAAACATAATAGACTACAGTAGACGTAAAAAATTAATTATATTTTATTTTTCTTCTCCATCACAAAATTTTAGGTTTTTCCCCACTAAAAACAAAGTTAAAAGATTATAATCCATGAGATATATTTTTTTTATAAAATAGGTAATAATTAAAATAAATAATAAAGCTAGAATTTATTTATATTTACCATTTTCACAATGAATTATGGTTTATTAGATGTAAAAATATTCAATATGATTCTTCTCCGCCACCAAATTACATGTTTCTTCTTTAGATAGCCACATAGTTAAAAGACTATAAATGAATGACAAATGAATTATATCTACATGGGTAATCACTAAAATTAAATTTTTAAGCTCAACGTTATTTGTGTTCACCATAATCACATTGTATTATGGTAAAATAGATGTAACAAATTTCTATATTCTTCTTTTTCTGCATCACCAAAATTTTGGTTTCTTAAGCTTTAAGTAACTAAGTTAAGAGACTACAAATGAATGACCTATAATTTATACGTATGCATAACAATTAAAATTAAATAATCAAGCTCAATATTGTTTATATTGATCGTATTCACACTGACTTATGGTATATTACATCTAAAAATATTCAATATTTTTCTTTACCATCCCAACGTTTTATGTTTTTTTATCACTAAGCAAAAAACATAATAGACTACAGTAGACGTAAAAAATTAATTATATTTTATTTTTCTTCTCCATCACAAAATTTTAGGTTTTTCCCCACTAAAAAACAAAGTTAAAAGATTATAATCCATGAGATATATTTTTTTATAAAATAGGTAATAATTAAAATAAATAATAAAGCTAGAATTTATTTATATTTACCATTTTCACAATGAATTATGGTTTATTAGATGTAAAAATATTCAATATGATTCTTCTCCGCCACCAAATTACATGTTTCTTCTTTAGACAGCCACAGAGTTAAAAGACTATAAATGATTGACAAATGAATTATATCTACATGGGTAATCACTAAAATTAAATATTTAAGCTCAACGTTATTTGTGTTCACCATAATCACATTGTATTATGGTAAAATAGATGTAACAAATTTCTATATTCTTCTTTTTCTGCATCACCAAAATTTTGGTTTCTTAAGCTTTAAGAAACTAAGTTAAGAGACTACAAATGAATGACCTATAATTTATACGTATGCATAACAATTAAAATTAAATAATCAAGCTCAATATTGTTTATATTGATCGTATTCACACTGACTTATGGTATATTACATCTAAAAATATTCAATATTTTTCTTTACCATCCCAACGTTTTATGTTTTTTTTTTATCACTAAGCAAAAAACATAATAGACTATAGTAGACGTAAAAAATTAATTATATTTTATTTTTCTTCTCCATCACAAAATTTTAGGTTTTTCCCCACTAAAAAACAAAGTTAAAAGACTATAATCCATGAGATATATTTTTTTATAAAATAGGTAATAATTAAAATAAATAATAAAGCTAGAATTTATTTATATTTACCATTTTCACAATGAATTATGGTTTATTAGATGTAAAAATATTCAATATGATTCTTCTCCTCCACCAAATTACATGTTTCTTCTTTAGATAGCCACGGAGTTAAAAGACTATAAATGAATGACAAATGAATTATATCTACATGGGTAATCACTAAAATTAAATATTTAAGTTCAACGTTATTTGTGTTCACCATAATCACATTGTATTATGGTAAAGTAGATGCAACAAATTTCTATATTCTTCCTCTTCTCCATCACCAAAATTTTGGTTTCTTAAGCTTTAAGAAACTAAGTTAAGAGACTACAAATGAATGACCTATAATTTATACGTATGCATAACAATTAAAATTAAATAATCAAGCTCAATATTGTTTATATTGATCGTATTCACACTGACTTATGGTATATTACATCTAAAAATATTCAATATTTTTCTTTACCATCCCAAAGTTTTAGGTTTTTTTATCACTAAGCAAAAAACATAATAGACTACAGTAGACGTAAAAAATTAATTATATTTTAGTTTTCTCCTCCATCACAAATTTTTTGGTTTTTCCCCACTAAAAAACAAAGTTAAAAGACTATAATCAATGAGATATATTTTTTTTATAAAATAGGTAATAATTAAAATAATTAATAAAGCTAGAATTTATTTATATTTACCATTTTCACGTTGAATTATGGTTTATTAGATGTAAACATATTCAATATGATTCTTCTCCGTCACCAAATTTCATGTTTCTTCTTTAGATAGCCACAGAGTTAAAAGACTATAAATGAATGACAAATGAATTATATCAACATGGGTAATCACTAAAATTAAATATTTAAGCTCAACGTTATTTGTGTTCACCGTAATGACATTGTATTATGGTAAAATAGATGTAACAAATTTCTATATTCTTCTTTTTCTGCATCACCAAAATTTTGGTTTCTTAAGCTTTAAGAAACTAAGTTAAGAGACTACAAATGAATGACCTATAATTTATACGTATGCATAACAATTAAAATTAAATAATCAAGCTCAATATTGTTTATATTGATCGTATTCACACTGACTTATGGTATATTACATCTAAAAATATTCAATATTTTTCTTTACCATCCCAACGTTTTATGTTTTTTTTAATCACTAAGCAAAAAACATAATAGACTACAGTAGACGTAAAAAATTAATTATATTTTATTTTTCTTCTCCATCACAAAATTTTAGGTTTTTCCCCACTAAAAACAAAGTTAAAAGATTATAATCCATGAGATATATTTTTTTTATAAAATAGGTAATAATTAAAATAAATAATAAAGCTAGAATTTATTTATATTTACCATTTTCACAATGAATTATGGTTTATTAGATGTAAAAATATTCAATATGATTCTTCTCCGCCACCAAATTACATGTTTCTTCTTTAGATAGCCACATAGTTAAAAGACTATAAATGAATGACAAATGAATTATATCTACATGGGTAATCACTAAAATTAAATTTTTAAGCTCAACGTTATTTGTGTTCACCATAATCACATTGTATTATGGTAAAATAGATGTAACAAATTTCTATATTCTTCTTTTTCTGCATCACCAAAATTTTGGTTTCTTAAGCTTTAAGTAACTAAGTTAAGAGACTACAAATGAATGACCTATAATTTATACGTATGCATAACAATTAAAATTAAATAATCAAGCTCAATATTGTTTATATTGATCGTATTCACACTGACTTATGGTATATTACATCTAAAAATATTCAATATTTTTCTTTACCATCCCAACGTTTTATGTTTTTTTATCACTAAGCAAAAAACATAATAGACTACAGTAGACGTAAAAAATTAATTATATTTTATTTTTCTTCTCCATCACAAAATTTTAGGTTTTTCCCCACTAAAAAACAAAGTTAAAAGATTATAATCCATGAGATATATTTTTTTATAAAATAGGTAATAATTAAAATAAATAATAAAGCTAGAATTTATTTATATTTACCATTTTCACAATGAATTATGGTTTATTAGATGTAAAAATATTCAATATGATTCTTCTCCGCCACCAAATTACATGTTTCTTCTTTAGACAGCCACAGAGTTAAAAGACTATAAATGAATGACAAATGAATTATATCTACATGGGTAATCACTAAAATTAAATATTTAAGCTCAACGTTATTTGTGTTCACCATAATCACATTGTATTATGGTAAAATAGATGTAACAAATTTCTATATTCTTCTTTTTCTGCATCACCAAAATTTTGGTTTCTTAAGCTTTAAGAAACTAAGTTAAGAGACTACAAATGAATGACCTATAATTTATACGTATGCATAACAATTAAAATTAAATAATCAAGCTCAATATTGTTTATATTGATCGTATTCACACTGACTTATGGTATATTACATCTAAAAATATTCAATATTTTTCTTTACCATCCCAACGTTTTATGTTTTTTTTTATCACTAAGCAAAAAACATAATAGACTATAGTAGACGTAAAAAATTAATTATATTTTATTTTTCTTCTCCATCACAAAATTTTAGGTTTTTCCCCACTAAAAAACAAAGTTAAAAGACTATAATCCATGAGATATATTTTTTTATAAAATAGGTAATAATTAAAATAAATAATAAAGCTAGAATTTATTTATATTTACCATTTTCACAATGAATTATGGTTTATTAGATGTAAAAATATTCAATATGATTCTTCTCCTCCACCAAATTACATGTTTCTTCTTTAGATAGCCACGGAGTTAAAAGACTATAAATGAATGACAAATGAATTATATCTACATGGGTAATCACTAAAATTAAATATTTAAGTTCAACGTTATTTGTGTTCACCATAATCACATTGTATTATGGTAAAGTAGATGCAACAAATTTCTATATTCTTCTTCTTCTCCATCACCAAAATTTTGGTTTCTTAAGCTTTAAGAAACTAAGTTAAGAGACTACAAATGAATGACCTATAATTTATACGTATGCATAACAATTAAAATTAAATAATCAAGCTCAATATTGTTTATATTGATCGTATTCACACTGACTTATGGTATATTACATCTAAAAATATTCAATATTTTTCTTTACCATCCCAAAGTTTTAGGTTTTTTTATCACTAAGCAAAAAACATAATAGACTACAGTAGACGTAAAAAATTAATTATATTTTAGTTTTCTCCTCCATCACAAATTTTTTGGTTTTTCCCCACTAAAAAACAAAGTTAAAAGACTATAATCAATGAGATATATTTTTTTTATAAAATAGGTAATAATTAAAATAATTAATAAAGCTAGAATTTATTTATATTTACCATTTTCACGTTGAATTGTGGTTTATTAGATGTAAACATATTCAATATGATTCTTCTCCGTCACCAAATTTCATGTTTCTTCTTTAGATAGCCACAGAGTTAAAAGACTATAAATGAATGACAAATGAATTATATCAACATGGGTAATCACTAAAATTAAATATTTAAGCTCAACGTTATTTGTGTTCACCGTAATGACATTGTATTATGGTAAAATAGATGTAACAAATTTCTATATTCTTCTTTTTCTGCATCACCAAAATTTTGGTTTCTTAAGCTTTAAGAAACTAAGTTAAGAGACTACAAATGAATGACCTATAATTTATACGTATGCATAACAATTAAAATTAAATAATCAAGCTCAATATTGTTTATATTGATCGTATTCACACTGACTTATGGTATATTACATCTAAAAATATTCAATATTTTTCTTTACCATCCCAACATTTTATGTTTTTTTTATCACTAAGCAAAAAACATAATAGACTACAGTAGACGTAAAAAATTAATTATATTTTATTTTTCTTCTCCATCACAAAATTTTAGGTTTTTCCCCACTAAATAACAAAGTTAAAAGACTATAATCCATGAGATATATTTTTTTATAAAATAGGTAATAATTAAAATAAATAATAAAGCTAGAACTTATTTATATTTACCATTTTCACAATGAATTATGGTTTATTAGATGTAAAAATATTCAATATGATTCTTCTCCGCCACCAAATTACATGTTTCTTCTTTAGATAGCCACAGAGTTAAAAGACTATAAATGAATGACAAATGAATTATATCTACATGGGTAATCACTAAAATTAAATATTTAAGCTCAACGTTATTTATGTTCACCATAATCACATTGTATTATGGTAAAGTAGATGTAACAAATTTCTATATTCTTCTTTTTGTCCATCACAAAAATTTTGGTTTCTTAAGCTTTAAGAAACTAAGTTAAGAGACTACAAATGAATGACCTATAATTTATACGTATGCATAACAATTAAAATTAAATAATCAAGCTCAATATTGTTTATATTGATCGTATTCACACTGACTTATGGTATATTACATCTAAAAATATTCAATATTTTTCTTTACCATCCCAACGTTTTATGTTTTTTTTAATCACTAAGCAAAAAACATAATAGACTACAGTAGACGTAAAAAATTAATTATATTTTATTTTTTTTCTCCATCACAAAATTTTAGGTTTTTCCCCACTAAAAAACAAAGTTAAAAGAGTATAATCCATGAGATATATTTTTATATAAAATAGGTAATAATTAAAATAAATAATAAAGCTAGAATTTATTTATATTTACCATTTTCACAATGAATTATGGTTTATTAGATGTAAAAATATTCAATATGATTCTTCTCCGCCACCAAATTACATGTTTCTTCTTTAGATAGCCACATAGTTAAAAGACTATAAATGAATTATAAATGAATTATATCTACATGGGTAATCACTAAAATTAAATATTTAAGCTCAACGTTATTTGTGTTCACCATAATCACATTGTATTATGGTAAAATAGGTGTAACAAATTTCTATATTCTTCTTTTTCTGCATCACCAAAATTTTGGTTTCTTAAGCTTTAAGTAACTAAGTTAAGAGACTACAAATGAATGACCTATAATTTATACCTATGCATAACAATTAAAATTAAATAATCAAACTCAATATTGTTTATATTGATCGTATTCACACTGACTTATGGTATATTACATCTAAAAATATTCAATATTTTTCTTTACCATCCCAACGTTTTATGTTTTTTTTATCACTAAGCAAAAAACATAATAGATTACAGTAGACGTAAAAAACTAATTATATTTTATTTTTCTTCTCCATCACAAAATTTTAGGTTTTTCCCCACTAAAAAACAAAGTTAAAAGATTATAATCCATGAGATATATTTTTTTATAAAATAGGTAATAATTAAAATAAATAATAAAGCTAGAGTTTATTTATATTTACCATTTTCACAATGAATTATGGTTTATTAGATGTAAAAATATTCAATATGATTCTTCTCCGCCACCAAATTACATGTTTCTTCTTTAGATAGCCACAGAGTTAAAAGACTATAAATGAATGACAAATGAATTATATCTACATGGGTAATCACTAAAATTAAATATTTAAGCTCAACGTTATTTGTGTTCACCATAATCACATTGTATTATGGTAAAATAGATGTAACAAATTTCTATATTCTTCTTTTTCTGCATCACCAAAATTTTGGTTTCTTAAGCTATAAGAAACTAAGTTAAGAGACTACAAATGAATGACCTATAATTTATACGTATGCATAACAATTAAAATTAAATAATCAAGCTCAATATTGTTTATATTGATCGTATTCATACTGACTTATGGTATATTACATCTAAAAATATTCAATATTTTTCTTTACCATCCCAACGTTTTATGTTTTTTTTATCACTAAGCAAAAAACATAATAGACTACAGTAGACGTAAAAAATTAATTATATTTTATTTTTCTTCTCCATCACAAAATTTTAGGTTTTTCCCCAATAAAAAACAAAGTTAAAAGATTATAATCCATGAGATATATTTTTTTTATAAAATAGGTAATAATTAAAATAAATAATAAAGCTAGAATTTATTTATATTTACCATTTTCACAATGAATTATGGTTTATTAGATGTAAAAATATTCAATATGATTCTTCTCCGCCACCAAATTACATGTTTCTTCTTTAGATAGCCACAGAGTTAAAAGACTATAAATGAATGACAAATGAATTATATCTAAATGGGTAATCACTAAAATTAAATATTTATGCTCAACGTTATTTGTGTTCACCATAATCACATTGTATTATGGTAAAGTAGATGCAACAAATTTCTATATTCTTCTTCTTCTCCATCACAAAAATTTTGGTTTCTTAACCTTTAAGTAACTAAGTTAAGAGACTACAAATGAATGACCTATAATTTATACGTATGCATAACAATTAAAATTAAATAATCAAGCTCAATATTGTTTATATTGATCGTATTCACACTGACTTATCGTATTTTATATCTAAAAATATTCAATATTTTTCTTTACCATCCCAAAGTTTTAGGTTTTTTTATCACTAAGCAAAAAACATAATAGACTACAGTAGACGTAAAAAATTAATTATATTTTATTTTTCTCCTCCATCACAAATTGTTTGGTTTTTCCCCACTAAAAAACAAAGTTAAAAGACTATAATCAATGAGATATATTTTTTTTATAAAATAGGTAATAATTAAAATAATTAATAAAGCTAGAATTTATTTATATTTACCATTTTCACGTTGAATTGTGGTTTATTAGATGTAAACATATTCAATATGATTCTTCTCCGTCACCAAATTTCATGTTTCTTCTTTAGATAGCCACAGAGTTAAAAGACTATAAATGAATGACAAATGAATTATATCTACATGGGTAATTACTAAAATTAAATTTTTAAGCTCAACGTTATTTGTGTTCACCATAATCACATTGTATTATGGTAAAATAGATGTAACAAATTTCTATATTCTTCTTGTTCTGCATCACCAAAATTTTGGTTTCTTAAGCTTTAAGTAACTAAGTTAAGAGACTACAAATGAATGACCTATAATTTATACCTATGCATAACAATTAAATTTAAATAATCAAGCTCAATATTGTTTATATTGATCGTATTCACACTGACTTATGGTATATTACATCTAAAAATATTCAATATTTTTCTTTACCATCCCAACGTTTTATGTTTTTTTTATCACTAAGCAAAAAACATAATAGACTACAGTAGACGTAAAAAATTAATTATATTTTATTTTTCTTCTCCATCACAAAATTTTAGGTTTTTCCCCAATAAAAAACAAAGTTAAAAGATTATAATCCATGAGATATAATTTTTTATAAAATAGGTAATAATTAAAATAAATAATAAAGCTAGAATTTATTTATATTTACCATTTTCACAATGAATTATGGTTTATTAGATGTAAAAATATTCAATATGATTCTTCTCCGCCACCAAATTACATGTTTCTTCTTTTGATAGCCACAGAGTTAAAAGACTATAAATGAATGACAAATGAATTATATCTACATGGGTAATCACTAAAATTAAATATTTAAGCTCAACGTTATTTGTGTTCACCATAATCACATTGTATTATGGTAAAGTAGATGCAACAAATTTCTATATTCTTCTTCTTCTCCATCACCAAAATTTTGGTTTCTTAACCTTTAAGTAACTAAGTTAAGAGACTACAAATGAATGACCTATAATTTATACGTATGCATAACAATTAAAATTCAATAATCAAGCTCAATATTGTTTATATTGATCGTATTCACACTGACTTATCGTATTTTATATCTAAAAATATTCAATATTTTTCTTTACCATCCCAAAGTTTTAGGTTTTTTTATCACTAAGCAAAAAACATAATAGACTACAGTAGACGTAAAAAATTAATTATATTTTATTTTTCTCCTCCATAACAAATTTTTTGGTTTTTCCCCACTAAAAAACAAAGTTAAAAGACTATAATCAATGAGATATATTTTTTTTATAAAATAGGTAATAATTAAAATAATTAATAAAGCTAGAATTTATTTATATTTACCATTTTCACGTTGAATTGTGGTTTATTAGATGTAAACATATTCAATATGATTCTTCTCCGTCACCAAATTTCATGTTTCTTCTTTAGATAGCCACAGAGTTAAAAGACTATAAATGAATGACAAATGAATTATATCTACATGGGTAATCACTAAAATTAAATATTTAAGCTCAACGTTATTTGTGTTCACCATAATCACATTGTATTATGGTAAAATAGATGTAACAAATTTCTATATTCTTCTTTTTCTGCATCACCAAAATTTTGGTTTCTTAAGCTTTAAGTAACTAAGTTAAGAGACTACAAATGAATGACCTATAATTTATACCTATGCATAACTATTAAAATTAAATAATCAAGCTCAATATTGTTTATATTGATCGTATTCACACTGACTTATGGTATATTACATCTAAAAATATTCAATATTTTTATTTACCATCCCAAAGTTTTAGGTTTTTTTATCACTAAGCAAAAAAAATAATAGACTACAGTAGACGTAAAAAATTAATTATATTTTATTTTTCTCCTGCATCACAAATTTTTTGGTTTTTCCCCACTAAAAAAAAGTTAAAAGACTATAATCCATGAGATATATTTTTTTATAAAATAGGTAATAATTAAAATAAATAATAAAGCTAGAATTTATTTATATTTACCATTTTCACAATGAATTATGGTTTATTAGATGTAAAAATATTCAATATGATTCTTCTCCGCCACCAAATTACATGTTTCTTCTTTAGATAGCCACATAGTTAAAAGACTATAAATGAATGACAAATGAATTATATCTACATGGGTAATCACTAAAATTAAATATTTAAGCTCAACGTTATTTGTGTTCACCATAATCACATTGTATTATGGTAAAATAGATGTATCAAATTTCTATATTCTTCTTTTTCTGCATCACCAAAATTTTGGTTTCTTAAGCTTTAAGTAACTAAGTTAAGAGACTACAAATGAATGACCTATAATTTATACGTATGCATAACAATTAAAATTAAATAATCAAGCTCAATATTGTTTATATTAATCGTATTCACACTGACTTATGGTATATTACATCTAAAAATATTCAATATTTTTCTTTACCATCCCAACGTTTTATGTTTTTTTTATCACTAAGCTAAAAACATAATAGACTACAGTAGACGTAAAAAATTAATTATATTTTATTTTTCTTCTCCATCACAAAATTTTAGCTTTTTCCCCACTAAAAAACAAAGTTAAAAGACTATAACCCATGAGATATATTTTTTTATAAAATACGTAATAATTAAAATAAATAATAAAGCTAGAATTTATTTATATTTACCATTTTCACGTTGAATTGTGGTTTATTAGATGTTAACATATTCAATATGATTCTTCTCCGTCACCAAATTTCATGTTTCTTCTTTAGATAGCCACAGAGTTAAAAGACTATAAATGAATGACAAATGAATTATATCTACATGGGTAATCACTAAAATTAAATTTTTAAGCTCAACGTTATTTGTGTTCACCATAATCACATTGTATTATGGTAAAATAGATGTAACAAATTTCTATATTCTTCTTTTTCTGCATCACCAAAATTTTGGTTTCTTTAGCTTTAAGTAACTAAGTTAAGAGACTACAAATGAATGACCTATAATTTATACCTATGCATAACAATTAAAATTAAATAATCAAGCTCAATAAAATTTATATTGATCGTATTCACACTGACTTATGGTATATTACATCTAAAAATATTCAATATTTTTCTTTACCATCCCAACGTTTTATGTTTTTTTTATCACTAAGCAAAAACATAATAGACTACAATCTATGAGATATATTTTTTTATAAAATAGGTAATAATTTAAATAAATGATAAAGCTAGAATTTATTTATATTTACCATTTTCACGTTGAATTGTGGTTTATTAGATGTAAACATATTCAATATGATTCTTCTCCGTCACCAAATTTCATGTTTCTTCTTTAGATAGCCACATAGTTAAAAGACTATAAATGAATGACAAATGAATTATATCTACAAGGGTTGTAACATCCTAATTTTTCCATACACTAAATAATATATCTAGTTAGATTTGAGATTTTAACAATGCTAGTTATTAAAAATTAAATGTTGAAACTAACACTTATAATAATTAATTTATTAATTAATTACTTTTTATATTTATTACTTTTATTCTTCAATTTGAATATCATCGTTTCATTTTATAAACTAAACTTTGAAATTTAAATTGGTACTTAAAACCCTTAACTTTAAGTTAATTAATTATTCATATTATTATTATCATTATTGTTGTTCTTGTTTTGTTATTATTAATTGATTTTATTTTATTTGAATATTATCATTTTACTCTATAAACCAATTAATAAATAAAATAATCTTAAGACAATAAAAATATCAAATAACTATCCTTTTTACTATTTTTATTATTATTAATATTATTAACATTTTACTTTTTATAAAAGAAATATATATCTCATTTTCTATTAATATCCTACATAATATTATGTCATGAAATCAAGCTCCCATACCTTTGTCATAAATTATTTTCACAAAGTCATACTAGAACACCTAAAGCACTATTGATGAAAGATTAGTAAATATTTGATAGAGACATATTTACTAGCAAGAGTTGAAAAGTTGGAAGGTATGGGCAAAAGATGATAAATTATGTTATTTTAATATTTTACAACTAGTATAAATAGGGGTCTCTTCCACCCCATTTTCATTCATTCAATCACAAATCATCTTTCTTACTTCTTTACTTCTTTCCTTCTCTAATTTCTTCATATAGCAATATTAGTTTTAGTTATCGAAGTTCCCACGATATCGGTTCGTAACCTTTAGAGTATTTTGTGGTAAAAGTTCTTCTAAAGTTTCAAGGGAGTTTTATACGTCAAAGTTCTGCCCAAATCATTTTCATAAGTAATCGGTTCTTGGCAAAGATCGAAGACAACACTTGTGGACTTTCAACAACACTCAACAAAAGGTGGGGGCAAGATTTCGTATACGATTGGGACGGTTAGCGTAAAATAACTTAATATATATGTGTGTAGTGGTGACCTAAGCCCTACTAGCGATAAATAATTAAGGAGAGCCTATTCTCAAATAATGATTTTCACAAATCACTAGGCGAGGTTACGCCGGCCTTAATTAATTATCATAGGAATAATCTTTGACAATTTGGTATTGTATTGTGCTTGCATTATTCGGTTAATTTTATAATTGTTTATTTTATTTATACTTGAATGATTGTGATTGATAGATTAAGGAAATAATCGGTTAATGAGAGAAAAACATTGCTAGATATTAAGTAATTGATCCCCATTAACATAAGGAAAGTTGGATACAATGAGTAGTTATATTTGGTTGGGTTCTGGCTAAGGAAAGACTTGGTCGACTATGCCGTTTACAGTCCACCTCTCTTACCTGGGAAGTTAACCATACAATTACCCATTATACAAACTGAACTTATTATGTAAGGACAAAGATCAAATATGGCAAGACATTGGATGGATTTGGTACTCAACCTAAGTATCTAGATAATAAGTATAACTTGAAAAGTTGATACGATAATTCCCCATTATTAACTTAATACTTATGGCTAAGAGTTGCCACAAGATGAGTGAGTGATCATATAGACTTGCATTAAGGAATGTGTAAGTCCACCGCCGTGCGGTATGGGACGCACGAGGTTGATCAGTCGCCTGCAATCCCGACGGGGATTATTATCTATGCATGCTAGGCAAGACAAGGTTCTTGGCCTGAATTCTCAGGGACGATCGACTTATAACACCTAGGCTCCATGTGAAGTTAGGTGGCGTAGCTCTTGGTAATTGGGAGTACGTTGGTGGCATGTGGTCTAGTGATATCTGATCTTGGTAAATGGGATAGATATCATTGACAGCGTTTAGTGGCCTGAGTCAGCATATAGTTCAGGGATGCATTAGAATAAATAAAGTATATGTAATTGTGGGTATAAGATACGCTTGTTTGTATAAATATGGTTTCCATATATATTATTATTTTACACATTCATTCCCACTTTTAAACTTGTACATGAATCTTAGCCCTGTGTCATTTTTGTTTTGCATTTTGGATTATTTTATGACGATCAGACGATGAGCTCGAATCTTGCGTACTTCCCGACAACTCAGAAGGAAAGGATATGAAGTGACGTGGAGATGTGTTACTATAACATCTAGATTGGGAGCTGTTAGTGTTTTGTCAAACGCTAATCACATCCCTACTACTACAGTCAGTATAAGTGTCAGTCTTGTTGGACTTAGGAGGTCCCTTTTGGTATGCTTTCTTTTTGGTTTCCTTTCTGTACTTTTATTTTATGTTTTATCTATGTGGCAAGGCCGCTAGTCTTAACGGTGTCAAACTCTGTAAAATATATTTGAAGCATATGTATGTGAAACAGTATGTTTTTAAATAATTAAGTATTGTCCTTTAAAAATTTCAAATTTTTCTGTATTTTTATAAGGTTTCATTAGAATTCCACTAATGGGACATAGGCTGTCTCATTTAATGGTATCAGAGCTGGTCGATTCAGCTCGGACCGTAAGTGTCTAGAATTATACTGACTGTATCAAGTTGGATTCCAAACTGGATGATAACTTTTCTTCTGTGCATTGAGTCTTCATCTTGAGAGCCTTCTAGTATAATGGTCTAGGAAACTTATTTAGCACACTTTATTTTTCCTCCCCAACGGTCACAAACCCAACGGTAACGTAACGGACACTTCACAAAATTCACTTTATAAATACTTCACACCCATCCATTATTTTCATATCAATTCCTAAATATTTATCTATACCTTTCAAATGGCTAAATCCTTTCTTTTATTCATCACTCTTCTTGTCATTATTTTGTTTGTTATTGGTATCATCAAGCATGAAGAATTAGGTAAAGATTTCGTAGCAATAATGATAATTATAGTTTTACCACTATTAGTCTTAGCTTGGTTTACAAGTAGAGGTTTTTGAATGAGACATGGTCACGATTTTTGTAATCGTTGTTATTAAATAAATTGATACATTTTTGTTTATACATTAAATGTTGATTATGTTTTCCTGAATTCTAGTTATATTTAAGATATTAATTCAACATTTTAGACACAATTATCCCTTGCCTGTGGGAGACTTGATAAAAATCCTTATCGATGAATCATTCATTGGGATATAAATATACATAATTGTTATGTTCTTTATGTCTTGTGAATGATTGAACCTAATAACTATTCCTTTTCAGGAAGTTATGGTTCAGAACGTCAGAGGTGCGAGGCGTGGTAGGAGTGCTGCTAGAGGCACTACTAGAGGTATACGTAGGAATGCGAGTGATGAAGTTACTCCTGAAGGAGCACCTACCATTCCCATTGGACGAGAAGATCATTCCCAAACTGGAACGAACTCTCAAGCTGACACTCGAGATGTTCGTGAACTTGCTGCAGCTGTGTTAGTTCAAACACAACAAAATGCTCAAATCCTGCAAATCACTCGAGATCATCAACTCTTTCAGCAACAACAAAGGGAAATGGTGCATGAGGATACAGGATTGAACTCGTTTCTGAAAGGAAAACCACCACAGTTTGGTGGTGACTTTAATCCGGAGGGTGCTGAGAAATGGTTGCAAGAAATGGAGAAGATATTTTCTTTCACTCACTGTAGAGAGAATAGAAGGGTTGGTTATGCAACATTCATGCTGACAGGCGATGCTGAAGCTTGGTGGAGAGGAAAGTATAGATTATTGGAAGAGGAAGGAAGAGAAATCAATTGGACCTTGTTCAAAGAAGAATTTTTGGGGAAGTATTTTCCAAAGTTATGTAGGAAAGAGAAGGAGAGAGAATTTCAGAATCTACGTCAAGGTGTGATGACGGTGGGAGAATATACTAGGAAGTTTGAATCCTTGCTAAAGTATTCTGAGTTTTACCGCTTGCATCCAAGGGAAGAATGGATGTGTGAAAAGTATCAAGATGGATTGAAATATGATATCCAGAGGGCAGTTTTACCTCTGCATATTATGCGCTTTGGTGAGCTAGTAGAAAGGTGTCTGGAGTTGGAAGGGATTGACAATAGGAAGAATCAATATGGATCAGGAGGATCAACCCAAAACAACAATCACAAGGGCCACTTTAACCGAGGCCACGGAGGAAGAATCCAACGAGGGGGTAGGCCATATCAAAGGCCTACACCTTATCATAACCAGGATTCTAGAAGGTTAATGTTCAAGTGTTACAGCTGTGGAGGGGCACATCTTAACAAAGATTGTCCAAATAGAAATATTGGAACTTGTTTTCGCTGTGGTCAGAAAGGCCACTTTCTCAAAGATTGTCCCCAAGGACAAAGTCAACCAACAGGCCAGAGGAGCGGCCTAATAAACAATAACAACATAGGGAGAGCAAGAAATGGAGGCCCAAGTGTTGGTCAGAGACCTCAGAATCAAAATAAGCCAACCACAGGAAGAGTATTTACAATTAGAGGAGCTGAGATCTCAAAGTCAGCTGGGTTAATTCAAGGTATGTGTTTAATTGGAGATAAGTTGGTATCAGTTTTATTCGATTCAGGAGCTACACATTCTTTTATATCTACCTCTTGTGCTGAATTTTTGGGATTCGAAATTGTTGATCACGATTATAAGTTGACTATCACAACTCCCTCGGGAGAAAGAATGGTAACTTATTCAGTCTGTGTAGACTGTCCAATAATCTTAGAAAATAGAAGATTCTTAGTAGATCTTGTGGTACTCCCGCTACAAGACCTAGATGTCATCTTAGGAATGGATTGGTTATCAGCCAACGATGTCAACTTGAGATGCAAGGAGAAAATTTTTACATTTGGAGAAGATAGTGGAGAAATCAGCAAAGCTGAAACCCTCACTCAAAGTTTTATGATGCTATTCTCCATGTCAGTAGGAGAAACCCCTAGTGTGGAAAATTTTCCCGTAGTCTGTGAATTCCCGGAAGTCTTTCCAGAAGAAGTTCCAGGTTTACCACCGGTTAGGGAAGTGGAATTTTCTATAGACTTGGTTCCAGGAACTGGACCAATTTCTATATCTCCTTATCGAATGTCACCCTCAGAGCTTGCGGAGTTAAAGAAACAATTAGACGAGATGTTAGAGAAAGAATTTATTAGACCAAGTGTATCGCCATGGGGAGCTCCAATCTTGTTTGTGAAGAAGAAGGATGGTTCTTCTAGACTTTGTGTGGATTACAGACAACTCAATAAAGCCACTGTGAAAAACAAGTATCCTTTGCCTAGAATCGACGACTTGATGGATCAGTTAAAAGGAGCATCAGTATTCTCAAAGATTGACTTGAAGTCTGGATATCATCAGATCAGGGTGAAGGAAGATGATATTCCAAAAACAGCTTTTAGATCCCGTTATGGACACTATGAGTACTTAGTTATGCCATTTGGTTTGACTAATGCTCCAGCAGTATTCATGGATTACATGAATAGGATCTTTAGGTCATACTTAGATCAATTTGTTGTAGTTTTCATTGATGACATTCTGATTTATTCCAAGAATGAGGTAGAGCACAGAGAACATTTGAGAATTGTGCTACAGATATTAAAGGACCTTCAATTGTACGCGAAATTCTCGAAATGTGAATTTTGGTTGAAGGAGGTACAATTTCTTGGTCATGTAATTAGTAAAGAAGGTATTGCAGTAGACCCAAGTAAAGTCGAAGCAATAACAAAGTGGGAGAGTCCAAAGAATGTTGGCGAGATTCGAAGTTTTCTTGGACTAGCTGGATATTATCGGAGGTTCATTGAAGGATTTTCAAAGATCGCTTTGCCCATGACTCAGTTAACGAGGAAAGGTAAAAACTTTGAATGGACTAAAGAGTGTGAAGAAAGTTTTCAGAAGCTAAAGGAAAGATTGACTTCATCACCAATACTCATCTTACCAGACCCATTAGGAAATTTTGATGTGTATTGTGATGCGTCATATCAAGGTCTTGGGTGTGTGTTGATGCAAGAAAGGAAAGTGATAGCTTATGCATCAAGACAATTGAAGGTGCATGAGAGGAACTACCCAACTCACGACCTAGAGTTAGCGGCAATTGTGTTTGCCTTAAAGATTTGGAGGCATTATCTTTATGGATCAAAGTTCACTGTGTTAAGTGATCACAAAAGCCTGAAGCATTTATTTGATCAGAAAGATTTAAACATGAGACAAAGGCGCTGGATGGAATTCTTGAAGGACTATGATTTTGAGTTGCAATATCATCCCGGAAAGGCCAATGTTGTAGCAGACGCTTTGAGTCGAAAGAAACTTCATGTATCTGCAATGATGTTGAAGGAAGAAGAGTTGATTGACAAATTCGTGGATTTAAACTTAGGAGTACATCACAATGAAGGAAGTATATTCATAGGCGCTATTGTCGTGTCTAATGAATTTCTGAAATGGATCAAAGATGAACAACAACTTGATGACCGTCTAGTGAGCATAAAGGAAAATATAAGAAATGGTCAAAATGGAGAGTTTAACATAAGGAGTGATGGAATCCTAAGGTTTAAAGAAAGGTTGTGTGTACCTCAAAATCAGGATATTCAAAAGTTGATTTTGGAAGAGGGCCACAAAAGTAAGTTGAGTTTTCATCCAGGAGCCACAAAGATGTATCAAGACTTGAAGAAAATGTTTTGGTGGGTTGGAATGAAGAGACATATAGCAGAATATGTTCAAAGTTGCTTGGTATGTCAGAAGGCAAAGATTGAACATCAGAAGCCAGCCGGATTGCTACAACCTTTAGATATTCCAGAGTGGAAGTGGGACGGAATAGCCATGGATTTTGTAACCGCTTTGCCTAAGACTCAGAAACAACATGATGCAATTTGGGTGATCATTGATAGGTTGACAAAGAGTGCACATTTCATTCCCATCAACCAGACGTTTAAATTAGAGAGACTAGCTCAGGTATATGTAAAGGAGATTGTTAGATTGCATGGAATACCTTCAAGTATAGTCAGTGATAGAGATCCCAGATTCACATCAAATTTTTGGCATCAGTTGCATTTAGAGTTAGGAACAAAACTGAGGTTAAGTTCAGCTTATCATCCCCAAACGGATGGCCAGTCTGAGAGGACGATTCAATCGTTAGAGGATTTGTTGAGAGCTTGTGCTCTTGAACACAAAGGAAGTTGGGACGAGTTCTTACCATTGATTGAGTTTACTTACAACAATAGTTTTCACTCAAGTATCGGCATGGCTCCATATGAAGCATTATACGGAAGAAAGTGTCGTACACCTTTATGTTGGTATGAGGTTGGAGAAAATAAAATATTGGGTTCAGAATTCGTGCAACAAACGACAGATCAGGTTAAACTTATTAGAGAAAAAATGAAGGCAGCACAGGACCGTCAAAAGAGTTATAATGATAAGAGGAGAAGACCTTTGGAGTTCGAGGCAGGAGATCACGTGTTCATTAGGGTAACTCCTAGGGCGGGAATTGCACGAGCAATCAAAACTAGGAAGTTAACACCAAGGTTTATCGGGCCTTTTCAAATTCTACGGCGGATTGGACCTGTAGCGTATCACATTGCTTTGCCGCCAAACTTGTCTAATCTTCATGATGTATTTCATGTATCACAACTGAGGAAGTATTATCCGGACCCTTCACATGTCATTGAGCCTGAAACTGTGGAACTTAGAGATAATTTGGAATATGAGGCTATACCTGTCAAGATCTTAGATCATCGTATTAAAGAACTTCGTGGAAAGCAAATACCATTGGTTAGAGTCGTGTGGGATGATGTAACTGGTGATTCTACTTGGGAAAGAGAAGAAGACATGCGTCAGAAGTATCCACATATGTTTTAGGTACGCTAAATTTCGAGGACGAAATTTCTTTTAAGGGGGGTGGTAATGTAACATCCTAATTTTTCCATACACTAAATAATATATCTAGTTAGATTTGAGATTTTAACAATGCTAGTTATTAAAAATTAAATGTTGAAACTAACACTTATAATAATTAATTTATTAATTAATTACTTTTTATATTTATTACTTTTATTCTTCAATTTGAATATCATCGTTTCATTTTATAAACTAAACTTTGAAATTTAAATTGGTACTTAAAACCCTTAACTTTAAGTTAATTAATTATTCATATTATTATTATCATTATTGTTGTTCTTGTTTTGTTATTATTAATTGATTTTATTTTATTTGAATATTATCATTTTACTCTATAAACCAATTAATAAATAAAATAATCTTAAGACAATAAAAATATCAAATAACTATCCTTTTTACTATTTTTATTATTATTAATATTATTAACATTTTACTTTTTATAAAAGAAATATATATCTCATTTTCTATTAATATCCTACATAATATTATGTCATGAAATCAAGCTCCCATACCTTTGTCATAAATTATTTTCACAAAGTCATACTAGAACACCTAAAGCACTATTGATGAAAGATTAGTAAATATTTGATAGAGACATATTTACTAGCAAGAGTTGAAAAGTTGGAAGGTATGGGCAAAAGATGATAAATTATGTTATTTTAATATTTTACAACTAGTATAAATAGGGGTCTCTTCCACCCCATTTTCATTCATTCAATCACAAATCATCTTTCTTACTTCTTTACTTCTTTCCTTCTCTAATTTCTTCATATAGCAATATTAGTTTTAGTTATCGAAGTTCCCACGATATCGGTTCGTAACCTTTAGAGTATTTTGTGGTAAAAGTTCTTCTAAAGTTTCAAGGGAGTTTTATACGTCAAAGTTCTGCCCAAATCATTTTCATAAGTAATCGGTTCTTGGCAAAGATCGAAGACAACACTTGTGGACTTTCAACAACACTCAACAAAAGGTGGGGGCAAGATTTCGTATACGATTGGGACGGTTAGCGTAAAATAACTTAATATATATGTGTGTAGTGGTGACCTAAGCCCTACTAGCGATAAATAATTAAGGAGAGCCTATTCTCAAATAATGATTTTCACAAATCACTAGGCGAGGTTACGCCGGCCTTAATTAATTATCATAGGAATAATCTTTGACAATTTGGTATTGTATTGTGCTTGCATTATTCGGTTAATTTTATAATTGTTTATTTTATTTATACTTGAATGATTGTGATTGATAGATTAAGGAAATAATCGGTTAATGAGAGAAAAACATTGCTAGATATTAAGTAATTGATCCCCATTAACATAAGGAAAGTTGGATACAATGAGTAGTTATATTTGGTTGGGTTCTGGCTAAGGAAAGACTTGGTCGACTATGCCGTTTACAGTCCACCTCTCTTACCTGGGAAGTTAACCATACAATTACCCATTATACAAACTGAACTTATTATGTAAGGACAAAGATCAAATATGGCAAGACATTGGATGGATTTGGTACTCAACCTAAGTATCTAGATAATAAGTATAACTTGAAAAGTTGATACGATAATTCCCCATTATTAACTTAATACTTATGGCTAAGAGTTGCCACAAGATGAGTGAGTGATCATATAGACTTGCATTAAGGAATGTGTAAGTCCACCGCCGTGCGGTATGGGACGCACGAGGTTGATCAGTCGCCTGCAATCCCGACGGGGATTATTATCTATGCATGCTAGGCAAGACAAGGTTCTTGGCCTGAATTCTCAGGGACGATCGACTTATAACACCTAGGCTCCATGTGAAGTTAGGTGGCGTAGCTCTTGGTAATTGGGAGTACGTTGGTGGCATGTGGTCTAGTGATATCTGATCTTGGTAAATGGGATAGATATCATTGACAGCGTTTAGTGGCCTGAGTCAGCATATAGTTCAGGGATGCATTAGAATAAATAAAGTATATGTAATTGTGGGTATAAGATACGCTTGTTTGTATAAATATGGTTTCCATATATATTATTATTTTACACATTCATTCCCACTTTTAAACTTGTACATGAATCTTAGCCCTGTGTCATTTTTGTTTTGCATTTTGGATTATTTTATGACGATCAGACGATGAGCTCGAATCTTGCGTACTTCCCGACAACTCAGAAGGAAAGGATATGAAGTGACGTGGAGATGTGTTACTATAACATCTAGATTGGGAGCTGTTAGTGTTTTGTCAAACGCTAATCACATCCCTACTACTACAGTCAGTATAAGTGTCAGTCTTGTTGGACTTAGGAGGTCCCTTTTGGTATGCTTTCTTTTTGGTTTCCTTTCTGTACTTTTATTTTATGTTTTATCTATGTGGCAAGGCCGCTAGTCTTAACGGTGTCAAACTCTGTAAAATATATTTGAAGCATATGTATGTGAAACAGTATGTTTTTAAATAATTAAGTATTGTCCTTTAAAAATTTCAAATTTTTCTGTATTTTTATAAGGTTTCATTAGAATTCCACTAATGGGACATAGGCTGTCTCAAGGGTAATCACAAAAATTAAATATTTAAGCTCAACGTTATTTGTGTTCACCATAATCACATTGTATTATGGTAAAATAGATTTAACAAATTTCTATATTCTTCTTCTTCTGCATCACCAAAATTTTGGTTTCTTAACCTTTAAGTAACTAAGTTAAGAGACTACAAGTGAATGACCTATAATTTATACGTATGCATAACAATTAAAATTAAATAATCAAGCTCAATATTGTTTATATTGATCGTATTCACACTGACTTATGGTATATTAGATCTAGAAATATTCAATATTTTTCCTTACCATCCCAAAGTTTTAGGTTTTTTTATCACTAAGCAAAAAAAAATAATAGACTACAGTAGACGTAAAAAATTAATTAAATTTTATTTTTCTCCTCCATCACAAATTTTTTGGTTTTTCCCCACTAAAAAAAAAGTTAAAAGACTATAATCTATGAGATATATTTTTTTTATAAAATAGGTAATAATTAAAATAAATAATAAAGCTAGAATTTATTTATATTTACCATTTTCACGTTGGATTGTGGTTTATTAGATGTAAACATATTCAATATGATTCTTCTACGTCACCAAATTTCAGGTTTCTTCTTTAGATAGCCACAGAGTTAAAAGACTATAAATGAATGACAAATGAATTATATCTACAAGGGTAATCACTAAAATTAAATATTAAAGCTCAACGTTATTTGTGTTCACCATAATCACATTGTATTATGGTAAAATAGATGTAACAAATTTCTTTATTCTTCTTCTTCTGCATCACCAAAATTTCGGTTTCTTAAGCTTTAAGTAACTAAGTTAAGATAAGAGTCTACAAGTGAATGACCTATAATTTATACGTATGCATAACAATTAAAATTAAATAATCAAGCTCAATATTGTTTATATTGATCGTATTCACACTGACTTATGGTATATTACATCTAAAAATATTCAATATTTTTCTTTACCATCCCAACGTTTTATGTTTTTTTTAATCACTAAGCAAAAAACATAATAGACTACAGTAGACGTAAAAAATTAATTATATTTTATTTTTCTTCTCCATCACAAAATTTTAGGTTTTTCCCCACTAAAAAACAAAGTTAAAAGAGTATAATCCATGACATATATTTTTTTATAAAATAGGTAATAATTAAAATAAATAATAAAGCTAGAATTTATTTATATTTACCATTTTCACAATGCATTATGGTTTATTAGATGTAAAAATATTCAATATGTTTCTTCTCCGCCACCAAATTACATGTTTCTTCTTTTGATAGCCACATAGTTAAAAGACTATAAATGAATTACAAATGAATTATATCTACATGGGTAATCACTAAAATTAAATATTTAAGCTCAACGTTATTTGTGTTCACCATAATCACATTGTATTATGGTAAAATAGGTGTAACAAATTTCTATATTCTTCTTTTTCTGCATCACCAAAATTTTGGTTTCTTAAGCTTTAAGTAACTAAGTTAAGAGACTACAAATGAATGACCTATAATTTATACCTATGCATAACAATTAAAATTAAATAATCAAGCTCAATATTGTTTATATTGATCGTATTCACACTGGCTTATGGTATATTACATCTAAAAATATTCAATATTTTTCTTTACCATCCCAACGTTTTATGTTTTTTTTATCACTAAGCAAAAAACATAATAGATTACAGTAGACGTAAAAAATTAATTATATTTTATTTTTCTTCTCCATCACAAAATTTTAGGTTTTTCCCCACTAAGAAACAAAGTTAAAAGATTATAATCCATGAGATATATTTTTTTATAAAATAGGTAATAATTAAAATAAATAATAAAGCTAGAATTTATTTATATTTACCATTTTCACAATGAATTATGGTTTATTAGATGTAAAAATATTCAATATGATTCTTCTCCGCCACCAAATTACATGTTTCTTCTTTAGATAGCCACAGAGTTAAAAGACTATAAATGAATGACAAATGAATTATATCTACATGGGTAATCACTAAAATTAAATATTTAAGCTCAACGTTATTTGTGTTCACCATAATCACATTGTATTATGGTAAAATAGATGTAACAAATTTCTATATTCTTCTTTTTCTGCATCACCAAAATTTTGGTTTCTTAAGCTATAAGAAACTAAGTTAAGAGACTACAAATGAATGACCTATAATTTATACGTATGCATAACAATTAAAATTAAATAATCAAGCTCAATATTGTTTATATTGATCGTATTCATACTGACTTATGGTATATTACATCTAAAAATATTCAATATTTTTCTTTACCATCCCAACGTTTTATGTTTTTTTTAATCACTAAGCAAAAAACATAATAGACTACAGTAGACGTAAAAAATTAATTATATTTTATTTTTCTTCTCCATCACAAAATTTTAGGTTTTTCCCCAATAAAAAACAAAGTTAAAAGATTATAATCCATGAGATATATTTTTTTTATAAAATAGGTAATAATTAAAATAAATAATAAAGCTAGAATTTATTTATATTTACCATTTTCACAATGAATTATGGTTTATTAGATGTAAAAATATTCAATATGATTCTTCTCCGCCACCAAATTACATGTTTCTTCTTTAGATAGCCACAGAGTTAAAAGACTATAAATGAATGACAAATGAATTATATCTACATGGGTAATCACTAAAATTAAATATTTATGCTCAACGTTATTTGTGTTCACCATAATCACATTCTATTATGGTAAAGTAGATGCAACAAATTTCTATATTGTTCTTCTTCTCCATCACCAAAATTTTGGTTTCTTAACCTTTAAGTAACTAAGTTAAGAGACTACAAATGAATGACCTATAATTTATACGTATGCATAACAATTAAAATTAAATAATCAAGCTCAATATTGTTTATATTGATCGTATTCACACTGACTTATCGTATTTTATATCTAAAAATATTCAATATTTTTCTTTACCATCCCAAAGTTTTAGGTTTTTTTATCACTAAGCAAAAAACATAATAGACTACAGTAGACGTAAAAAATTAATTATATTTTATTTTTCTCCTCCATCACAAATTGTTTGGTTTTCCCCCACTAAAAAACAAAGTTAAAAGACTATAATCAATGAGATATATTTTTTTTATAAAATAGGTAATAATTAAAATAATTAATAAAGCTAGAATTTATTTATATTTACCATTTTCACGTTGAATTGTGGTTTATTAGATGTAAACATATTCAATATGATTCTTCTCCGTCACCAAATTTCATGTTTCTTCTTTAGATAGCCACAGAGTTAAAAGACTATAAATGAATGACAAATGAATTATATCTACATGGGTAATCACTAAAATTAAATTTTTAAGCTCAACGTTATTTGTGTTCACCATAATCACATTGTATTATGGTAAAATAGATGTAACAAATTTCTATATTCTTCTTGTTCTGCATCACCAAAATTTTGGTTTCTTAAGCTTTAAGTAACTAAGTTAAGAGACTACAAATGAATGACCTATAATTTATACCTATGCATAACAATTAAATTTAAATAATCAAGCTCAATATTGTTTATATTGATCGTATTCACACTGACTTATGGTATATTACATCTAAAAATATTCAATATTTTTCTTTACCATCCCAACGTTTTATGTTTTTTTTATCACTAAGCAAAAAACATAATAGACTACAGTAGACGTAAAAAATTAATTATATTTTATTTTTCTTCTCCATCACAAAATTTTAGGTTTTTCCCCAATAAAAAACAAAGTTAAAAGATTATAATCCATGAGATATATTTTTTTATAAAATAGGTAATAATTAAAATAAATAATAAAGCTAGAATTTATTTATATTTACCATTTTCACAATGAATTATGGTTTATTAGATGTAAAAATATTCAATATGATTCTTCTCCGCCACCAAATTACATGTTTCTTCTTTTGATAGCCACAGAGTTAAAAGACTATAAATGAATGACAAATGAATTATATCTACATGGGTAATCACTAAAATTAAATTTTTAAGCTCAACGTTATTTGTGTTCACCATAATCACATTGTATTATGGTAAAGTAGATGCAACAAATTTCTATATTCTTCTTCTTCTCCATCACCAAAATTTTGGTTTCTTAACCTTTAAGTAACTAAGTTAAGAGACTACAAATGAATGACCTATAATTTATACGTATGCATAACAATTAAAATTCAATAATCAAGCTCAATATTGTTTATATTGATCGTATTCACACTGACTTATCGTATTTTATATCTAAAAATATTCAATATTTTTCTTTACCATCCCAAAGTTTTAGGTTTTTTTATCACTAAGCAAAAAACATAATAGACTACAGTAGACGTAAAAAATTAATTATATTTTATTTTTCTCCTCCATAACAAATTTTTTGGTTTTTCCCCACTAAAAAACAAAGTTAAAAGACTATAATCAACGAGATATATTTTTTTTATAAAATAGGTAATAATTAAAATAATTAATAAAGCTAGAATTTATTTATATTTACCATTTTCACGTTGAATTGTGGTTTATTAGATGTAAACATATTCAATATGATTCTTCTCCGTCACCAAATTTCATGTTTCTTCTTTAGATAGCCACAGAGTTAAAAGACTATAAATGAATGACAAATGAATTATATCTACATGGGTAATCACTAAAATTAAATATTTAAGTTCAACGTTATTTGTGTTCACCATAATCACATTGTATTATGGTAAAATAGATGTAACAAATTTCTATATTCTTCTTTTTCTGCATCACCAAAATTTTGGTTTCTTAAGCTTTAAGTAACTAAGTTAAGAGACTACAAATGAATGACCTATAATTTATACCTATGCATAACTATTAAAATTAAATAATCAAGCTCAATATTGTTTATATTGATCGTATTCACACTGACTTATGGTATATTACATCTAAAAATATTCAATATTTTTCTTTACCATCCCAAAGTTTTAGGTTTTTTTATCACTAAGCAAAAAAAATAATAGACTACAGTAGACGTAAAAAATTAATTATATTTTATTTTTCTCCTCCATCACAAATTTTTTGGTTTTTCCCCACTAAAAAAAAGTTAAAAGACAATAATCCATGAGATATATTTTTTTATAAAATAGGTAATAATTAAAATAAATAATAAAGCTAGAATTTATTTATATTTACCATTTTCACAATGAATTATGGTTTATTAGATGTAAAAATATTCAATATGATTCTTCTCCGCCACCAAATTACATGTTTCTTCTTTAGATAGCCACATAGTTAAAAGACTATAAATGAATGACAAATGAATTATATCTACATGGGTAATCACTAAAATTAAATATTTAAGCTCAACGTTATTTGTGTTCACCATAATCACATTGTATTATGGTAAAATAGATGTAACAAATTTCTATATTCTTCTTTTTCTGCATCACCAAAATTTTGGTTTCTTAAGCTTTAAGTAACTAAGTTAAGAGACTACAAATGAATGACCTATAATTTATACGTATGCATAACAATTAAAATTAAATAATCAAGCTCAATATTGTTTATATTAATCGTATTCACACTGACTTATGGTATATTACATCTAAAAATATTCAATATTTTTCTTTACCATCCCAACGTTTTATGTTTTTTTATGACTAAGCAAAAAACATAATAGACTACAGTATACGTAAAAAATTAATTATATTTTATTTTTCTTCTCCATCACAAAATTTTAGGTTTTTCCCCACTAAAAAACAAAGTTAAAAGACTATAACCCATGAGATATATTTTTTTATAAAATACGTAATAATTAAAATAAATAATAAAGCTAGAATTTATTTATATTTACCATTTTCACGTTGAATTGTGGTTTATTAGATGTTAACATATTCAATATGATTCTTCTCCGTCACCAAATTTCATGTTTCTTCTTTAGATAGCCACAGAGTTAAAAGACTATAAATGAATGACAAATGAATTATATCTACATGGGTAATCACTAAAATTAAATTTTTAAGCTCAACGTTATTTGTGTTCACCATAATCACATTGTATTATGGTAAAATAGATGTAACAAATTTCTATATTCTTCTTTTTCTGCATCACCAAAATTTTGGTTTCTTTAGCTTTAAGTAACTAAGTTAAGAGACTACAAATGAATGACCTATAATTTATACCTATGCATAACAATTAAAATTAAATAATCAAGCTCAATAAAATTTATATTGATCGTATTCACACTGACTTATGGTATATTACATCTAAAAATATTCAATATTTTTCTTTACCATCCCAACGTTTTATGTTTTTTTTATCACTAAGCAAAAAACATAATAGACTACAATCTATGAGATATATTTTTTTATAAAATAGGTAATAATTTAAATAAATGATAAAGCTAGAATTTATTTATATTTAACATTTTCACGTTGAATTGTGGTTTATTAGATGTAAACATATTCAATATGATTCTTCTCCGTCACCAAATTTCATGTTTCTTCTTTAGATAGCCACATAGTTAAAAGACTATAAATGAATGACAAATGAATTATATCTACAAGGGTAATCACAAAAATTAAATATTTAACCTCAACGTTATTTGTGTTCACCATAATCACATTGTATTATGGTAAAATAGATTTAACAAATTTTTATATTCTTCTTCTTCTGCATCACCAAAATTTTGGTTTCTTAACCTTTAAGTAACTAAGTTAAGAGACTACAAGTGAATGACCTATAATTTATACGTATGCATAACAATTAAAATTAAATAATCAAGCTCAATATTGTTTATATTGATCGTATTCACACTGACTTATGGTATATTACATCTAGAAATATTCAATATTTTTCCTTACCATCCCAAAGTTTTAGGTTTTTTTATCACTAAGCAAAAAAAAATAATAGACTACAGTAGACGTAAAAAATTAATTAAATTTTATTTTTCTCCTCCATCACAAATTTTTTGGTTTTTCCCCACTAAAAAAAAAGTTAAAAGACTATAATCTATGAGATATATTTTTTTTATAAAATAGGTAATAATTAAAATAAATAATAAAGCTAGAATTTATTTATATTTACCATTTTCACGTTGGATTGTGGTTTATTAGATGTAAACATATTCAATATGATTCTTCTACGTCACCAAATTTCAGGTTTCTTCTTTAGATAGCCACAGAGTTAAAAGACTATAAATGAATGACAAATGAATTATATCTACAAGGGTAATCACTAAAATTAAATATTAAAGCTCAACGTTATTTGTGTTCACCATAATCACATTGTATTATGGTAAAATAGATGTAACAAATTTCTTTATTCTTCTTCTTCTGCATCACCAAAATTTCGGTTTCTTAAGCTTTAAGTAACTAAGTTAAGATAAGAGTCTACAAGTGAATGACCTATAATTTATACGTATGCATAACAATTAAAATTAAATAATCAAGCTCAATATTGTTTATATTGATCGTATTCACACTGACTTATGGTATATTACATCTAAAAATATTCAATATTTTTCTTTACCATCCCAAAGTTTTAGGTTTTTTTATCACTAAGCAAAAAACATAATAGACTACAGTAGACGTAAAAAATTAATTATATTTTATTTTTCTCCTCCATCACAAATTTTTTGGTTTTTCCCCACTAAAAAAAAAGTTAAAAGACTATAATCTATGAGATATATTTTTTTATAAAATAGGTAATAATTAAAATAAATAATAAAGCTAGAATTTATTTATATTTACCATTTTCACGTTGGATTGTGGTTTATTAGATGTAAACATATTCAATATGATTCTTCTACGTCACCAAATTTCAGGTTTCTTCTTTAGATAGCCACAGAGTTAAAAGACTATAAATGAATGACAAATGAATTATATCTACAAGGGTAATCACTAAAATTAAATATTTAAGCTCAACGTTATTTGTGTTCACCATAATCACATTGTATTATGGTAAAATAGATGTAACAAATTTCTATATTCTTCTTCTTCTCCATCACCAAAATTTTGGTTTCTTAAGCTTTAAGTAACTAAGTTAAGATAAGAGGCTACAAGTGAATGACCTATAATTTATACGTATGCATAACAATTAAAATTAAATAATCAAGCTCAATATTGTTTATATTGATCGTATTCACACTGGCTTATGGTATATTACATCTAAAAATATTCAATATTTTTCTTTACCATCCCAAAGTTTTAGGTTTTTTTATCACTAAGCAAAAAACATAATAGACTACAGTAGACGTAAAAAATTAATTATATTTTATTTTTCTCCTCCATCACAAATTTTTTGGTTTTTCCCCACTAAAAAACAAAGTTAAAAGACTATAATCTATGAGATATTTTTTTTTTTATAAAATAGGTAATAATTAAAATAAATAATAAAGCAAGAATTTATTTATATTTACCATTTTCACGTTGGATTGTGATTTATTAGATGTAAACATATTCAATATGATTCTTCTACGTCACCAAATTTCATGTTTCTTCTTTAGATAGCCACAGAGTTAAAAGACTATCAATGAATGACTAATGAATTATATCTACAAGGGTATTCACTAAAATTAAATATTAAAGCTCAACGTTATTTGTGTTCACCATAATCACATTGTATTATGGTAAAATAGATGTAACAAATTTCTTTATTCTTCTTCTTCTGCATCACCAAAATTTCGGTTTCTTAAGCTTTAAGTAACTAAGTTAAGATAAGAGGCTACAAGTGAATGACCTATAATTTATACGTATGCATAACAATTAAAATTAAATAATCAAGCTCAATATTGTTTATATTGATCGTATTCACACTGACTTATGGTATATTACATCTAAAAATATTCAATATTTTTCTTTACCATCCCAAAGTTTTAAGTTTTTTTTATCAGTAAGCAAAAAACATATTAGACTACAGTAGACGTAAAAAATTAATTATATTTTATTTTTCGCCGCCACCAAATTTCATGTTTCTTCTTTAGATAGCCACAGAGTTAAAAGACTATAAATGAATGACAAATGAATTATATCTACATGTGTAATCACTAAAATTAAATATTTAAGCTCAACGTTATTTTTGTTCACCATAATCACATTGTATTATGGTAAAATAGATGTAACAAATTTCTATATTCTTCTTCTTCTCCACCACCAAAATTTTGGTTTCTTAACCTTTAAGTAACTAAGTTAAGAGACTACAACTGAATGACCTATAATTTATACGTATGCATAACAATTAAAATTAAATAATCAAGCTCAATATTGTTTATATTGATCGTATTCACACTGACTTATGGTATATTACATCTAAAAATATTCAATATATTTCTTTACCATCCCAAAGTTTTAGGTTTTTTTTATCACTAAGCAAAAAACATAATAGACTACAGTAGACGTAAAAAATTAATTATATTTTATTTTTCTCCTCCATCACAAATTTATTGGTTTTTCCCCACTAAAAAACAAAGTTAAAAGACTATAATCTATGAGATGTTTTTTTTTATAAAATAGGTAATAATTAAAATAAATAATAAAGCAAGAATTTATTTATATTTACCATTTTCACGTTGGATTGTGATTTATTAGATGTAAACATATTCAATATGATTCTTCTACGTCACCAAATTTCATGTTTCTTATTTAGATAGCCACAGAGTTAAAAGACTATCAATGAATGACAAATGAATTATATCTATAAGGGTAATCACTAAAATTAAATATTTAAGCTCAACGTTATTTGTGTTCACCATAATCACATTGTATTATAATAAAATAGATGTAACAAATTTCTTTATTCTTCTTCTTTTCCATCACCAAAATTTTTGTTTCTTAAGCTTTAAGTAACTAAGTTAAGAGGCTACAAGTGAATGACCTATAATTTATACGTATGCATAACAATTAAAATTAAATAATCAAACTCAATATTGTTTATATTGATCGTATTCACACTGACTTATGGTATATTACATCTAAAAATATTCAATATATTTCTTTACCATTCCAAAGTTTTAGGTTTTTTTTATCACTAAGCAAAAAACATAATAGACTACAGTAGACGTAAAAAATTAATTATATTTTATTTTTCTCCTCCATCACAAATTTATTGGTTTTTCCCCACTAAAAAACAAAGTTAAAAGACTATAATCTATGAGATGTTTTTTTTTTATAAAATAGGTAATAATTAAAATAAATAATAAAGCAAGAATTTATTTATATTTACCATTTTCACGTTGGATTGTGATTTATTAGATGTAAACATATTCAATATGATTCTTCTACGTCACCAAATTTCATGTTTCTTATTTAGATAGCCACAGAGTTAAAAGACTATCAATGAATGACAAATGAATTATATCTATAAGGGTAATCACTAAAATTAAATATTTAAGCTCAACGTTATTTGTGTTCACCATAATCACATTGTATTATAATAAAATAGATGTAACAAATTTCTTTATTCTTCTTCTTTTCCATCACCAAAATTTTTGTTTCTTAAGCTTTAAGTAACTAAGTTAAGAGGCTACAAGTGAATGACCTATAATTTATACGTATGCATAACAATTAAAATTAAATAATCAAACTCAATATTGTTTATATTGATCGTATTCACACTGACTTATGGTATATTACATCTAAAAATATTCACTATTTTTCTTTACCATCCCAAAGTTTTAGGTTTTTTTATCACTAAGCAAAAAACATAATAGACTACAGTAGACGTAAAAAATTAATTATATTTTATTTTTATTCTCTATTACAAAATTTTAGGTATTTTTCCACTAAAAAACAAAGTTAAATGACTACAATCCATGAGATATATTTTTGTATAAAATACGTAATAATTAAAATAAATAATAAAGCTAGAATTTATTTATATTTACCATTTTCACGTTGAATTGTGGTTTATTAGATGTAAACATATTCAATATGATTCTTCTCCGTCACCAAATTTCATGTTTCTTCTTTAGATAGCCACAGAGTTAAAAGACTATAAGTGAATGACAAATGAATTATATCTACCAGGGTAATCGGTAAAATTAAATATTTAAGCTCAACGTTATTTGTGTTCACCATAATCACGTTGTATTATGGTAAAATAGATGTAACAAATTTCTATATTCTTCTTCTTCTCCATCACCAAAATTTTGGTTTCTTAAGCTTTAAGTAACTAAGTTAAGAGACTACAAATGAATGACCTATAATTTATACGTATGCATAACAATTAAAATTAAATAGTCAAGCTCAATATTGTTTATATTGATTTTATTCACACTGACTTATGGTATATTAATTCTAAAAATATTCAATATTTTTCTTTACCATCCAAACGTTTTATGTTATTTTTATCACTAAGCAAAAAACATAATAGACTACAGTAGACGTAAAAAACTAATTATATTTTATTTTTCTTCTCCATCACAAAATTTTAGGTTTTTCCCCACTAAAAAACAAAGTTAAAAGACTATAATACATGAGATATATTTTTTTATAAAATAGGTAATAATTAAACTAAATAATAAAGCTAGAATTTATTTATATTTACCATTATCACGTTGAATTGTGGTTTATTAGATGTAAAAATATTCAATATGATTCTTCGCCGCCACCAAATATCATGCTTCTTCTTTAGATAGCCACAGAGTTAAAAGACTATAAATGAATGACAAATGAATTATATCTACATGGGTAATCACTAAAATTAAATATTTAAGCTCAACGTTATTTGTGTTCACCATAATCACATTGTATTATGGTAAAATAGATGTAACAAATTTCTATATTCTTCTTCTTCTCCACCACCAAAATTTTGGTTTCTTAACCTTTAAGTAACTAAGTTAAGAGACTACAACTGAATGACCTATAATTTATACGTATGCATCACAATTAAAATTAAATAATCAAGCTCAATATTGTTTATATTGATCGTATTCACACTGACTTATGGTATATTACATCTAAAAATATTCAATATATTTCTTTTCCATACCAAAGTTTTAGGTTTTTTTATCACTAAGCGAAAAACATAATAGACTACAGTAGACGTAAAAAATTAATTATATTTTATTTTTCTCCTCCATCACAAATTTTTTGTTTTTTCCCACTAAAAAAAAAGTCAAAAGACTATAATCTATGAGATATTTTTTTTTATAAAATAGGTAATAATTAAAATAAATAATAAAGCCAGACTTTATTTATATTTACCATTTTCACGTTGCATTGTGGTTTATTAGATGTAAACATATTCAATATGATTCTTCTACGTCACCAAATTTCATGTTTCTTCTTTAGATAGCCACAGAGTTAAAAGACTATAAATGAATGACAAATGAATTATATCTACAAGGGTAATCACTAAAATTAAATATTTAAGCTCAACGTTATTTGTGTTCACCATAATCACATTGTATTATGGTAAAATAGATGTAACAAATTTCTATATTCTTCTTCTTCTCCATCACAAAAATTTTGGTTTCTTAAGCTTTAAGTGACTAAGTTAAGATAAGAGGTTACAAGTGAATGACCTATAATTTATACGTACGCATAACAATTAAATTTAAATAATCAAGCTCAATATTGTTTATATTGATCGTATTCACACTGGCTTATGGTATATTACATCTAAAAAAATTCAATATTTTTCTTTACCATCACAAATTTTGAGGTTTTTTTATCACTAAGCAAAAAACATAATAGACTACAGTAGACGTAAAAAATTAATTATATTTTATTTTTCTTCTCTATTACAAAATTTTAGGTTTTTTTCCACTAAAAAACTAAGTTAAAAGACTATAATCCATGAGATATATTTTTTTATAAAATACGTAATAATTAAAATAAATAATAAAGCTAGAATATATTTATATTTACCATTTTCACGTTGAATTGTGGTTTATTAGATGTAAACATATTCAATATGATTCTTCTCCGTCACCAAATTTCATGTTTCTTCTTTAGATAGCCACAGAGTTAAAAGACTATAAATGAATGACACATGAATTATATCTACATGGGTAATCACTAAAATTAAATATTTAAGCTCAACGTTATTAGTGTTCACCATAATCACATTGTATTATGGTAAAATAGATGTAACAAATTTCTATATTCTTCTTCTTCTCCATCACCAAAATTTTGGTTTCTTAACCTTTAAGTAACTAAGTTAAGAGACTACAAGTGAATGACCTATAATTTATACGTATGCATAACAATTAAAATTAAATAATCAAGCTCAATATTGTTTATATTGATCGTATTCACACTGACTTATGGTATATTACATCTAAATATATTCAATATATTTCTTTACCATCCCATAGTTTTAGGTTTTTTTTGTCACTAAGCAAAAAACATAATAGACTAGAGTAGACGTAAAAAATTAATTATATTTTTATTTTTATTCTCTATTACAAAATTTTAGGTTTTTTTCCACTAAAAAACTAAGTTAAAAGACTATAATCCATGAGATATATTTTTTTATAAAATAGGTAATAATTAAAATAAATAATAAAGCTAGAATTTATTTATATTTACCATTTTCACGTTGAATTGTGGTTTATTAGATGTAAACATATTCAATATGATTCTTCTCCGTCACCTAATTTCATGTTTCTTCTTTAGATAGCCACAGAGTTAAAAGACTATAAGTGAATGACAAATGAATTATATCTACAAGGGTAGTGACTAAAATTAAATATTTAAGCTCAACGTTATTTGTGTTCACCATAATCACGTTGTATTATGGTAAAATAGATGTAACAAATTTCTATATTCTTCTTCTTCTCCATCACCAAAATTTTAGTTTCTTAACCTTTAAGTAACTAAGTTAAGAGACTACAAGTGAATGACCTATAATTTGTACGTATGCATAACAATTAAAATTAAATAATCAAGCTCAATATTGTTTATATTGATCGTATTCACACTGACTTAAGGTATATTACATCTAAAAAAATTCAATATTTTTCTTTACCATCACAAATTTTTAGGTTTTTTTATCACTAAGCAAAAAACATAATAGACTAGAGTAGACGTAAATAATTAATTATATTTTATTTTTCTTCTCTATTACAAAATTTTAGGTTTTTTTCCACTAAAAAACTAAGTTAAAAGACTATAATCCATGAGATATATTTTTTTATAAAATAGGTAATAATTAAAATAAATAATAAAGCTAGAATATATTTATATTTACCATTTTCACGTTGAATTGTGGTTTATTAGATGTAAACATATTCAATATGATTCTTCTCCGTCACCAAATTTCATGTTTCTTCTTTAGATAGCCACAAAGTTAAAAGACTATAAGTGAATGACAAATGAATTATATCTACAAGGGTAATCACTAAAATTAAATATTTAAGCTCAACGTTATTTGTGTTCACCATAATCACATTGTATTATGGTAAAATAGATGTAACAAATTTCTATATTCTTCTTCTTCTCCATCACCAAAATTTTGGTTTCTTAACCTTTAAGTAACTAAGTTAAGAGACTACAAGTGAATGACCTATAGTTTATACGTATGCATAACAATTAAAATTAAATAATCAAGCTCAATATTGTTTATATTGATCGTATTCACACTGACTTATGGTATATTACATCTAAAAATATTCAATATATTTCTTTACCATCCCATAGTTTTAGGTTTTTTTGTCACTTAGCAAAAAACATAATAGACTACAGTAGACGTAAAAAATTAATTATATTTTATTTTTCTTCTCTATTACAAAATTTTAGATTTTTTTCCACTAAAAAACTAAGTTAAAAGACTATAATCCATGAGATATATTTTTTTATAAAATAGGTAATAATTAAAATAAATAATAAAGCTAGAATTTATTTATATTTACGATTTTCACGTTGAATTGTGGTTTATGAGATGTAAACATATCCAATATGATTCTTCTCCGTCAGCAAATTTCATGTTTCTTCTTTAGATAGCCACATAGTTAAAAGACTATAAATGAATGACACATGAATTATATCTACATGGGTAATCAGTAAAATTAAATATTTAAGCTCAACGTTATTTGTATTCACCATAATCACATTGTATTATGGTAAAATAGATGTAACAAATTTCTATATTCTTCTTCTTCTCCATCACCAAAATTTTGGTTTCTTAACCTTTAAGTAACTAAGTTAAGAGACTACAAGTGAATGACCTATAATTTATACGTATGCATAACAATTAAAATTAAATAATCAAGCTCAATATTGTTCATATTGATCGTATTCACACTGAGTTATGGTATATTACATCTAAATATATTCAATATACTTCTTTACCATCCCATAGTTTTAGGTTTTTTTATCACTAAGCAAAAAACATAATAGACTAGAGTAGACGTAAAAAATTAATTATATTTTATTTTTCTTCTCTATTACAAAATTTTAGGTTTTTTTCCACTAAAAAACTAAGTTAAAAGACTATAATCCATGAGATATATTTTTTTATAAAATAGGTAATAATTAAAATAAATAATAAAGCTAGAATTTATTTATATTTACCATTTTCACGTTGAATTGTGGTTTATTAGATGTAAACATATTCAATATGATTCTTCTCCATCACCAAATTTCATGTTTCTTCTTTAGATAGCCACAGAGTTAAAAGACTATAAGTGAATGACAAATGAATTATATCTACAAGGGTAATCGGTAAAATTAAATATTTAAGCTCAACGTTATTTGTGTTCACCATAATCACATTGTATTATGGTAAAATAGATGTAACAAATTTCTATATTCTTCTTCTTCTCCATCACCAAAATTTTGGTTTCTTAACCTTTAAGTAACTAAGTTAAGAGACTACAAGTGAATGACCTATAATTTGTACGTATGCATAACAATTAAAATTAAATAATCAAGCTCAATATTGTTTATATTGATCGTATTCACACTGACTTAAGGTATATTACATCTAAAAAAATTCAATATTTTTCTTTACCATCACAAATTTTTAGGTTTTTTTATCACTAAGCAAAAAACATAATAGACTACAGTAGACGTAAATAATTAATTATATTTTATTTTTCTTCTCTATTACAAAATTTTAGGTTTTTTTCCACTAAAAAACAAAGTTAAAAGACTATAATCCATGAGATATATTTTTTTATAAAATACGTAATAATTAAAATAAATAATAAAGCTAGAATATATTTATATTTACCATTTTCACGTTGAATTGTGGTTTATTAGATGTAAACATATTCAATATGATTCTTCTCCGTCACCAAATTTCATGTTTCTTCTTTAGATAGCCACAGAGTTAAAAGACTATAAGTGAATGACAAATGAATTATATCTACAAGGGTAATCACTAAAGTTAAATATTTAAGCTCAGAGTTATTTGTGTTCACCATAATCACATTGTATTATGGTAAAATAGATGTAACAAATTTCTATATTCTTCTTCTTCTCCATCACCAAAATTTTGGTTTCTTAACCTTTAAGTAACTAAGTTAAGAGACTACAAGTGAATGACCTATAGTTTATACGTATGCATAACAATTAAAATTAAATAATCAAGCTCAATATTGTTTATATTGATCGTATTCACACTGACTTATGGTATATTACATCTAAAAATATTCAATATACTTCTTTACCATCCCATAGTTTTAGGTTTTTTTATCACTAAGCAAAAAACATAATAGACTACAGTAGACGTAAAAAATTAATTATATTTTATTTTTCTTCTCTATTACAAAATTTTAGGTTTTTTTCCACTAAAAAACTAAGTTAAAAGACTATAATCCATGAGATATATTTTTTTTATAAAATAGGTAATAATTAAAATAAATAATAAAGCTAGAATTTATTTATATTTACCATTTTCATGTTGAATTGTGGTTTATGAGATGTAAACATATTCAATATGATTCTTCTCCGTCACCAAATTTCATCTTTCTTCTTTATATAGCCACATAGTTAAAAGACTATAAGTGAATGACAAATGAATTATATCTACAAGGGTAATCGGTAAAATTAAATATTTAAGCTCAACGTTATTTGTGTTCACCATAATCACATTGTATTAGGGTAAAATAGATGTAACAAATTTCTATATTCTTCTTCTTCTCCATCACCAAAATTTTGGTTTCTTAACCTTTAAGTAACTAAGTTAAGAGACTACAAGTGAATGACCTATAATTTATACATATGCATAACAATTAAAATTAAATAATCAAGCTCAATATTGTTTATATTGATCGTATTCACACTGACTTATGGTATATTACATCTAAATATATTCAATATATTTCTTTACCATCCCATAGTTTTAGGTTTTTTTTTATCACTAAGCAAAAAACATAATAGACTAGAGTAGACGTAAAAAATTAATTATATTTTTATTTTTATTCTCTATTACAAAATTTTAGGTTTTTTTCCACTAAAAAACTAAGTTAAAAGACTATAATCCATGAGATATATTTTTTTATAAAATAGGTAATAATTAAAATAAATAATAAAGCTAGAATTTATTTATATTTACCATTTTCACGTTGAATTGTGGTTTATTAGATGTAAACATATTCAATATGATTCTTCTCCGTCACCAAATTTCATGTTTCTTCTTTAGATAGCCACAGAGTTAAAAGACTATAAGTGAATGACAAATGAATTATATCTACAATGGGTAATCAGTAAAATTAAATATTTAAGCTCAACGTTATTTGTATTCACCATAATCACATTGTATTATGGTAAAATAGATGTAACAAATTTCTATATTCTTCTTCTTCTCCATCACCAAAATTTTGGTTTCTTAACCTTTAAGTAACTAAGTTAAGAGACTACAAGTGAATGACCTATAATTTGTACGTATGCATAACAATTAAAATTAAATAATCAAGCTCAATATTGTTTATATTGATCGTATTCACACTGACTTAAGGTATATTACATCTAAAAAAATTCAATATTTTTCGTTACCATCACAAATTTTTAGGTTTTTTTATCACTAAGCAAAAAACATAATAGACTACAGTAGACGTAAATAATTAATTATATTTTATTTTTCTTCTCTATTACAAAATTTTAGGTTTTTTTCCACTAAAAAACAAAGTTAAAAGACTATAATCCATGAGATATATTTTTTTATAAAATACGTAATAATTAAAATAAATAATAAAGCTAGAATATATTTATATTTACCATTTTCACGTTGAATTGTGGTTTATTAGATGTAAACATATTCAATATGATTCTTCTCCGTCACCAAATTTCATGTTTCTTCTTTAGATAGCCACAGAGTTAAAAGACTATAAGTGAATGACAAATGAATTATATCTACAAGGGTAATCACTAAAGTTAAATATTTAAGCTCAGAGTTATTTGTGTTCACCATAATCACATTGTATTATGGTAAAATAGATGTAACAAATTTCTATATTCTTCTTCTTCTCCATCACCAAAATTTTGGTTTCTTAACCTTTAAGTAACTAAGTTAAGAGACTACAAGTGAATGACCTATAGTTTATACGTATGCATAACAATTAAAATTAAATAATCAAGCTCAATATTGTTTATATTGATCGTATTCACACTGACTTATGGTATATTACATCTAAAAATATTCAATATACTTCTTTACCATCCCATAGTTTTAGGTTTTTTTATCACTAAGCAAAAAACATAATAGACTACAGTAGACGTAAAAAATTAATTATATTTTATTTTTCTTCTCTATTACAAAATTTTAGGTTTTTTTCCACTAAAAAACTAAGTTAAAAGACTATAATCCATGAGATATATTTTTTTTATAAAATAGGTAATAATTAAAATAAATAATAAAGCTAGAATTTATTTATATTTACCATTTTCATGTTGAATTGTGGTTTATGAGATGTAAACATATTCAATATGATTCTTCTCCGTCACCAAATTTCATCTTTCTTCTTTATATAGCCACATAGTTAAAAGACTATAAGTGAATGACAAATGAATTATATCTACAAGGGTAATCGGTAAAATTAAATATTTAAGCTCAACGTTATTTTTGTTCACCATAATCACATTGTATTAGGGTAAAATAGATGTAACAAATTTCTATATTCTTCTTCTTCTCCATCACCAAAATTTTGGTTTCTTAACCTTTAAGTAACTAAGTTAAGAGACTACAAGTGAATGACCTATAATTTATACATATGCATAACAATTAAAATTAAATAATCAAGCTCAATATTGTTTATATTGATCGTATTCACACTGACTTATGGTATATTACATCTAAATATATTCAATATATTTCTTTACCATCCCATAGTTTTAGGTTTTTTTTTATCACTAAGCAAAAAACATAATAGACTAGAGTAGACGTAAAAAATTAATTATATTTTTATTTTTATTCTCTATTACAAAATTTTAGGTTTTTTTCCACTAAAAAACTAAGTTAAAAGACTATAATCCATGAGATATATTTTTTTATAAAATAGGTAATAATTAAAATAAATAATAAAGCTAGAATTTATTTATATTTACCATTTTCACGTTGAATTGTGGTTTATTAGATGTAAACATATTCAATATGATTCTTCTCCGTCACCAAATTTCATGTTTCTTCTTTAGATAGCCACAGAGTTAAAAGACTATAAGTGAATGACAAATGAATTATATCTACAATGGGTAATCAGTAAAATTAAATATTTAAGCTCAACGTTATTTGTATTCACCATAATCACATTGTATTATGGTAAAATAGATGTAACAAATTTCTATATTCTTCTTCTTCTCCATCACCAAAATTTTGGTTTCTTAACCTTTAAGTAACTAAGTTAAGAGACTACAAGTGAATGACCTATAATTTGTACGTATGCATAACAATTAAAATTAAATAATCAAGCTCAATATTGTTTATATTGATCGTATTCACACTGACTTAAGGTATATTACATCTAAAAAAATTCAATATTTTTCGTTACCATCACAAATTTTTAGGTTTTTTTATCACTAAGCAAAAAACATAATAGACTACAGTAGACGTAAATAATTAATTATATTTTATTTTTCTTCTCTATTACAAAATTTTAGGTTTTTTTCCACTAAAAAACAAAGTTAAAAGACTATAATCCATGAGATATATTTTTTTATAAAATACGTAATAATTAAAATAAATAATAAAGCTAGAATATATTTATATTTACCATTTTCACGTTGAATTGTGGTTTATTAGATGTAAACATATTCAATATGATTCTTCTCCGTCACCAAATTTCATGTTTCTTCTTTAGATAGCCACAGAGTTAAAAGACTATAAGTGAATGACAAATGAATTATATCTACAAGGGTAATCACTAAAGTTAAATATTTAAGCTCAGAGTTATTTGTGTTCACCATAATCACATTGTATTATGGTAAAATAGATGTAACAAATTTCTATATTCTTCTTCTTCTCCATCACCAAAATTTTGGTTTCTTAACCTTTAAGTAACTAAGTTAAGAGACTACAAGTGAATGACCTATAATTTATACATATGCATAACAATTAAAATTAAATAATCAAGCTCAATATTGTTTATATTGATCGTATTCACACTGACTTATGGTATATTACATCTAAATATATTCAATATATTTCTTTACCATCCCATAGTTTTAGGTTTTTTTTTATCACTAAGCAAAAAACATAATAGACTAGAGTAGACGTAAAAAATTAATTATATTTTTATTTTTATTCTCTATTACAAAATTTTAGGTTTTTTTCCACTAAAAAACTAAGTTAAAAGACTATAATCCATGAGATATATTTTTTTATAAAATAGGTAATAATTAAAATAAATAATAAAGCTAGAATTTATTTATATTTACCATTTTCACGTTGAATTGTGGTTTATTAGATGTAAACATATTCAATATGATTCTTCTCCGTCACCAAATTTCATGTTTCTTCTTTAGATAGCCACAGAGTTAAAAGACTATAAGTGAATGACAAATGAATTATATCTACAATGGGTAATCAGTAAAATTAAATATTTAAGCTCAACGTTATTTGTATTCACCATAATCACATTGTATTATGGTAAAATAGATGTAACAAATTTCTATATTCTTCTTCTTCTCCATCACCAAAATTTTGGTTTCTTAACCTTTAAGTAACTAAGTTAAGAGACTACAAGTGAATGACCTATAGTTTATACGTATGCATAACAATTAAAATTAAATAATCAAGCTCAATATTGTTTATATTGATCGTATTCACACTGACTTATGGTATATTACATCTAAAAATATTCAATATACTTCTTTACCATCCCATAGTTTTAGGTTTTTTTATCACTAAGCAAAAAACATAATAGACTACAGTAGACGTAAAAAATTAATTATATTTTATTTTTCTTCTCTATTACAAAATTTTAGGTTTTTTTCCACTAAAAAACTAAGTTAAAAGACTATAATCCATGAGATATATTTTTTTTATAAAATAGGTAATAATGAAAATAAATAATAAAGCTAGAATTTATTTATATTTACCATTTTCACGTTGAATTGTGGTTTATGAGATGTAAACATATTCAATATGATTCTTCTCCGTCACCAAATTTCATCTTTCTTCTTTATATAGCCACATAGTTAAAAGACTATAAGTGAATGACAAATGAATTATATCTACAAGGGTAATCGGTAAAATTAAATATTTAAGCTCAACGTTATTTGTGTTCACCATAATCACATTGTATTAGGGTAAAATAGATGTAACAAATTTCTATATTCTTCTTCTTCTCCATCACCAAAATTTTGGTTTCTTAACCTTTAAGTAACTAAGTTAAGAGACTACAAGTGAATGACCTATAATTTATACATATGCATAACAATTAAAATTAAATAATCAAGCTCAATATTGTTTATATTGATCGTATTCACACTGACTTATGGTATATTACATCTAAATATATTCAATATATTTCTTTACCATCCCATAGTTTTAGGTTTTTTTTTATCACTAAGCAAAAAACATAATAGACTAGAGTAGACGTAAAAAATTAATTATATTTTTATTTTTATTCTCTATTACAAAATTTTAGGTTTTTTTCCACTAAAAAACTAAGTTAAAAGACTATAATCCATGAGATATATTTTTTTATAAAATAGGTAATAATTAAAATAAATAATAAAGCTAGAATTTATTTATATTTACCATTTTCACGTTGAATTGTGGTTTATTAGATGTAAACATATTCAATATGATTCTTCTCCGTCACCAAATTTCATGTTTCTTCTTTAGATAGCCACAGAGTTAAAAGACTATAAGTGAATGACAAATGAATTATATCTACAATGGGTAATCAGTAAAATTAAATATTTAAGCTCAACGTTATTTGTATTCACCATAATCACATTGTATTATGGTAAAATAGATGTAACAAATTTCTATATTCTTCTTCTCCATCACCAAAATTTTGGTTTCTTAACCTTTAAGTAACTAAGTTAAGAGACTACAAGTGAATGACCTATAATTTATACGTATGCATAACAATTAAAATTAAATAATCAAGCTCAATATTGTTCATATTGATCGTATTCACACTGACTTATGGTATATTACATCTAAAAATATTCAATATACTTCTTTACCATCCCATAGTTTTAGGTTTTTTTATCACTAAGCAAAAAACATAATAGACTAGAGTAGACGTAAAAAATTAATTATATTTTATTTTTCTTCTCTATTACAAAATTTTAGGTTTTTTTCCACTAAAAAACTAAGTTAAAAGACTATAATCCATGAGATATATTTTTTTATAAAATAGGTAATAATTAAAATAAATAATAAAGCTAGAATTTATTTATATTTACCATTTTCACGTTGAATTGTGGTTTATTAGATGTAAACATATTCAATATGATTCTTCTCCATCACCAAATTTCATGTTTCTTCTTTAGATAGCCACAGAGTTAAAAGACTATAAGTGAATGACAAATGAATTATATCTACAAGGGTAATCGGTAAAATTAAATATTTAAGCTCAACGTTATTTGTGTTCACCATAATCACATTGTATTATGGTAAAATAGATGTAACAAATTTCTATATTCTTCTTCTTCTCCATCACCAAAATTTTGGTTTCTTAAGCTTTAAGTTACTAAGTTAAGAGACTACAAGTGAATGACCTATAATTTGTACGTATGCATAACAATTAAAATTAAATAATCAAGCTCAATATTGTTTATATTGATCGTATTCACACTGACTTATGGTATATTACATCTAAAAATATTCAATATATTTGTTTACCATCCCATTGGTTTAGGTTGTTTTATCACTAAGCAAAAAACATAATAGACTAGAGTAGACGTAAAAAATTAATTATATTTTATTTTTCTTCTCTATTACAAAATTTTAGGTTTTTTGCCACTAAAAAACTAAGTTAAAATACTATAATCCATGAGATATATTTTTTTATAAAATAGGTAATAATTTAAATAAATAATAAAGCAAGAATTTATTTATATTTACCATTTTCACGTTGAATTGTGGTTTATTAGATGTAAACATATTCAATATGATTCTTCTCCGTCACCAAATTTCATGTTTCTTCTTTAAATAGCCACAGAGTTAAAAGACTATAAGTGAATGACAAATGAATTATATCTACAAGGGTAATCAGTAACATTAAATATTTAAGCTCAACGTTATTTGTGTTCACCATAATCACATTGTATTATGGTAAAATAGATGTAACAAATTTCTATATTCTTCTTCTTCTCCATCACCAAAATTTTGGTTTCTTAAGCTTTAAGTAACTAAGTTAAGAGACTACAAGTGAATGACCTATAATTTATACGTATGCATAACAATTAAAATTAAATAATCAAGCTCAATATTGTTTATATTGATCGTATTCACACTGACTTATGGTATATTACATCTAAAAATATTCAATATATTTCTTTACCATCCCATAGTTTTAGGTTTTTTTATCACTAAGCAAAAAACATAATAGACTAGAGTAGACATAAAAAATTAATTATATTTTATTTTTCTTCTCTATTACAAAATTTTAGGTTTTTTTCCACTAAAAAACTAAGTTAAAAGACTATAATCCATGAGATATATTTTTTTATAAAATAGGTAATAATTAAAATAAATAATAAAGCTAGAATTTATTTATATTTACCATTTTCACGTTGAATTGTGGTTTATGAGATGTAAACATATTCAATATGATTCTTCTCCGTCACCAAATTTCATGTTTCTTCTTTAGATAGCCACATAGTTAAAAGACTATAAGTGAATGACAAATGAATTATATCTACAAGGGTAATCGGTAAAATTAAATATTTAAGCTCAACGTTATTTGTGTTCACCATAATCACATTGTATTATGGTAAAATAGATGTAACAAATTTCTATATTCTTCTTCTTCTCCATCACCAAAATTTTGGTTTCTTAACCTTTAAGTAACTAAGTTAAGAGACTACAAGTGAATGACCTATAATTTATACATATGCATAACAATGAAAATTAAATAATCAAGCTCAATATTGTTTATATTGATCGTATTCACACTGACTTATGGTATATTACATCTAAATATATTCAATATATTTATTTACCATCCCATAGTTTTAGGTTTTTTTTGTCACTAAGCAAAAAACATAATAGACTAGAGTAGACGTAAAAAATTAATTATATTTTTATTTTTATTCTCTATTACAAAATTTTAGGTTTTTTTCCACTAAAAAACTAAGTTAAAAGACTATAATCCATGAGATATATTTTTTTATAAAATAGGTAATAATTAAAATAAATAATAAAGCTAGAATTTATTTATATTTACCATTTTCACGTTGAATTGTGGTTTATTAGATGTAAACATATTCAATATGATTCTTCTCCGTCACCTAATTTCATGTTTCTTCTTTAGATAGCCACAAAGTTAAAAGACTATAAGTGAATGACAAATGAATTATATCTACAAGGGTAGTGACTAAAATTAAATATTTAAGCTCAACGTTATTTGTGTTCACCATAATCACATTGTATTATGGTAAAATAGATGTAACAAATTTCTATATTCTTCTTCTTCTCCATCACCAAAATTTTAGTTTCTTAACCTTTAAGTAACTAAGTTAAGAGACTACAAGTGAATGACCTATAATTTGTACGTATGCATAACAATTAAAATTAAATAATCAAGCTCAATATTGTTTATATTGATCGTATTCACACTGACTTAAGGTATATTACATCTAAAAAAATTCAATATTTTTCTTTACCATCACAAATTTTTAGGTTTTTTTATCACTAAGCAAAAAACATAATAGACTACAGTAGACGTAAATAATTAATTATATTTTATTTTTCTTCTCTATTACAAAATTTTAGGTTTTTTTCCACTAAAAAACAAAGTTAAAAGACTATAATCCATGAGATATATTTTTTTATAAAATACGTAATAATTAAAATAAATAATAAAGCTAGAATATATTTATATTTACCATTTTCACGTTGAATTGTGGTTTATTAGATGTAAACATATTCAATATGATTCTTCTCCGTCACCAAATTTCATGTTTCTTCTTTAGATAGCCACAGAGTTAAAAGACTATAAGTGAATGACAAATGAATTATATCTACAAGGGTAATCACTAAAGTTAAATATTTAAGCTCATAGTTATTTGTGTTCACCATAATCACATTGTATTATGGTAAAATAGATGTAACAAATTTCTATATTCTTCTTCTTCTCCATCACCAAAATTTTGGTTTCTTAACCTTTAAGTAACTAAGTTAAGAGACTACAAGTGAATGACCTATAGTTTATACGTATGCATAACAATTAAAATTAAATAATCAAGCTCAATATTGTTTATATTGATCGTATTCACACTGACTTATGGTATATTACATCTAAAAATATTCAATATACTTCTTTACCATCCCATAGTTTTAGGTTTTTTTACCACTTAGCAAAAAACATAATAGACTACAGTAGACGTAAAAAATTAATTATATTTTATTTTTCTTCTCTATTACAAAATTTTAGGTTTTTTTCCACTAAAAAACTAAGTTAAAAGACTATAATCCATGAGATATATTTTTTTATAAAATAGGTAATAATTAAAATAAATAATAAAGCTAGAATTTATTTATATTTACCATTTTCACGTTGAATTGTGGTTTATGAGATGTAAACATATTCAATATGATTCTTCTCCGTCACCAAATTTCATGTTTCTTCTTTAGATAGCCACATAGTTAAAAGACTATAAGTGAATGACAAATGAATTATATCTACAAGGGTAATCGGTAAAATTAAATATTTAAGCTCAACGTTATTTGTGTTCACCATAATCACATTGTATTATGGTAAAATAGATGTAACAAATTTCTATATTCTTCTTCTTCTCCATCACCAAAATTTTGGTTTCTTAACCTTTAAGTAACTAAGTTAAGAGACTACAAGTGAATGACCTATAATTTATACATATGCATAACAATTAAAATTAAATAATCAAGCTCAATATTGTTTATATTGATCGTATTCACACTGACTTATGGTATATTACATCTAAATATATTCAATATATTTCTTTACCATCCCATAGTTTTAGGTTTTTTTTGTCACTAAGCAAAAAACATAATAGACTAGAGTAGACGTAAAAAATTAATTATATTTTTATTTTTATTCTCTATTACAAAATTTTAGGTTTTTTTCCACTAAAAAACTAAGTTAAAAGACTATAATCCATGAGATATATTTTTTTATAAAATTGGTAATAATTAAAATAAATAATAAAGCTAGAATTTATTTATATTTACCATTTTCACGTTGAATTGTGGTTTATTAGATGTAAACATATTCAATATGATTCTTCTCCGTCACCTAATTTCATGTTTCTTCTTTAGATAGCCACAGAGTTAAAAGACTATAAGTGAATGACAAATGAATTATATCTACAAGGGTAGTGACTAAAATTAAATATTTAAGCTCAACGTTATTTGTGTTCACCATAATCACATTGTATTATGGTAAAATAGATGTAACAAATTTCTATATTCTTCTTCTTCTCCATCACCAAAATTTTGGTTTCTTAAGCTTTAAGTAACTAAGTTAAGAGACTACAAGTGAATGACCTATAATTTATACGTATGCATAACAATTAAAATTAAATAATCAAGCTCAATATTGTTTATATTGATCGTATTCACACTGACTTATGGTATATTACATCTAAAAATATTCAATATACTTCTTTACCATCCCATAGTTTTAGGTTTTTTTATCACTTAGCAAAAAACATAAAAGACTAGAGTAGACGTAAAAAATTAATTATATTTTATTTTTCTTCTCTATTACAAAATTTTAGGTTTTTTTCCACTAAAAAAATTGGTTAAAAGACTATAATCCATGAGATATATTTTTTTATAAAATAGGTAATAATTAAAATAAATAATAAAGCTAGAATTTATTTATATTTACCATTTTCACGTTGAATTGTGGTTTATTAGATGTAAACATATTCAATATGATTCTTCTCCGTCACCAAATTTCATGTTTCTTCTTTAGATAGCCACAGAGTTAAAAGACTATAAGTGAATGACAAATGAATTATATCTACAAGGGTAATCACTAAAATTAAATATTTAAGCTCAACGTTATTTGTGTTCACCATAATCACATTGTATTATGGTAAAATAGATGTAACAAATTTCTATATTCTTCTTCTTCTCCATTACCAAAATTTTGGTTTCTTAACCTTTAAGTAACTAAGTTAAGAGACTACAAGTGAATGACCTATAATTTATACGTATGCATAACAATTAAAATTAAATAATCAAGCTCAATATTGTTTATATTGATCGTATTCACACTGACTTATGGTATATTACATCTAAAAAAATTCAATATTTTTCTTTACCATCACAAATTTTGAGGTTTTTTTATCACTAAGCAAAAAACATAATAGACTAGAGTAGACGTAAAAAATTAATTATATTTTATTTTTCTTCTCTATTAAAAAATTTTAGGTTTTTTTCCACTAAAAAACTAAGTTAAAAGACTATAATCCATGAGATATATTTTTTTATAAAATACGTAATAATTAAAATAAATAATAAAGCTAGAATATATTTATATTTACCATTTTCACGTTGAATTGTGGTTTATTAGATGTAAACATATTCAATATGATTCTTCTCCGTCACCAAATTTCATGTTTCTTCTTTAGATAGCAACAGAGTTAAAAGACTATAAATGAATGACACATGAATTATATCTACATGGGTAATCAGTAAAATTAAATATTTAAGCTCAACGTTATTAGTGTTCACCATAATCACATTGTATTATGGTAAAATAGATGTAACAAATTTCTATATTCTTCTTCTTCTCCATCACCAAAATTTTGGTTTCTTAACCTTTAAGTAACTAAGTTAAGAGACTACAAGTGAATGACCTATAATTTATACGTATGCATAACAATTAAATTTAAATAGTCAAGCTCAATATTGTTTATATTGATCGTATTCACACTGACTTATGGTATATTACATCTAAAAATATTCAATATTTTTCTTTATCATCACAAATTTTTAGGTTTTTTTATCACTAAGCAAAAAACATAACAGACTACAGTAGACGTAAAAAATTAATTATATTTTATTTTTCTTCTCTATTACAAAATTTTAGGTTTTTTTCCACTAAAAAACAAAGTTAAAAGACTATAATCCATGAGATATATTTTTTTATAAAATACGTAATAGTTAAAATAAATAATAAAGCTAGAATATATTTATATTTACCATTTTCACGTTGAATTGTGGTTTATTAGATGTAAACATATTCAATATGATTCGTCTCCGTCACCAAATTTCATGTTTCTTCTTTAGATAGCCACAGAGTTAAAAGACTATAAGTGAATGACAAATGAATTATATCTACAAGGGTAATCACTAAAATTAAATATTTAAGCTCAACGTTATTTGTGTTCACCATAATCACATTGTATTATGGTAAAATAGATGTAACAAATTTCTATATTCTTCTTCTTCTCCATCACCAAAATTTTGGTTTCTTAACCTTTAAGTAACTGAGTTAAGAGACTACAAATGAATGACATATAATTTATACGTATGCATAAAAAGTAAAATTAAATAATCAAGCTCAATATTGTTTATATTGATCGTATTCACACTGACTTATGGTATATTACATCTAAAAATATTCAATATACTTCTTTACCATCCCATAGTTTTAGGTTTTCTTATCACTAAGCAAAAAACATAATAGACTAGAGTAGACGTAAAAAATTAATTATATTTTATTTTTCTTCTCTATTACAAAATTTTAGGTTTTTTTCCACTAAAAAACTAAGTTAAAAGACTATAATCCATGAGATATATTTTTTTATAAAATAGGTAATAATTAAAATAAATAATAAAGCTAGAATTTATTTATATTTACCATTTTCACGTTGAATTGTGGTTTATTAGATGTAAACATATTAAATATGATTCATCTCCGTCACCAAATTTCATGTTTCTTCTTAAGATAGCCACAGAGTTAAAAGAATATAAGTGAATGACAAATGAATTATATCTACAAGGGTAATCACTAAAATTAAATATTTAAGCTCAACGTTATTTGTGTTCACCATAATCACATTGTATTATGGTAAAATAGATGTAACAAATTTCTATATTCTTCTTCTTCTCCATCACCAAAATTTTGGTTTCTTAAGCTTTAAGTAACTAAGTTAAGAGACTACAAGTGAATGACCTATAATTTATACGTATGCATAAAAATTAAAATTAAATAATCAAGCTCAATATTGTTTATATTGATCGTATTCACACTGACTTATGGTATATTACATCTAAAAATATTCAATATACTTCTTTACCATCCCATAGTTTTAGGTTTTCTTATCACTAAGCAAAAAACATAATAGACTAGAGTAGACGTAAAAAATTAATTATATTTTATTTTTCTTCTCTATTACAAAATTTTAGGTTTTTTTCCACTAAAAAACTAAGTTAAAAGACTATAATCCATGAGATATATTTTTTTATAAAATAGGTAATAATTAAAATAAATAATAAAGCTAGAATTTATTTATATTTACCATTTTCACGTTGAATTGTGGTTTATTAGATGTAAACATATTAAATATGATTCATCTCCGTCACCAAATTTCATGTTTCTTCTTAAGATAGCCACAGAGTTAAAAGAATATAAGTGAATGACAAATGAATTATATCTACAAGGGTAATCACTAAAATTAAATATTTAAGCTCAACGTTATTTGTGTTCACCATAATCACATTGTATTATGGTAAAATAGATGTAACAAATTTCTATATTCTTCTTCTTCTCCATCACCAAAATTTTGGTTTCTTAAGCTTTAAGTAACTAAGTTAAGAGACTACAAGTGAATGACCTATAATTTATACGTATGCATAAAAATTAAAATTAAATAATCAAGCTCAATATTGTTTATATTGATCGTATTCACACTGACTTATGGTATATTACATCTAAAAATATTCAATATACTTCTTTACCATCCCATAGTTTTAGGTTTTCTTATCACTAAGCAAAAAACATAATAGACTAGAGTAGACGTAAAAAATTAATTATATTTTATTTTTCTTCTCTATTACAAAATTTTAGGTTTTTTTCCACTAAAAAACTAAGTTAAAAGACTATAATCCATGAGATATATTTTTTTATAAAATAGGTAATAATTAAAATAAATAATAAAGCTAGAATTTATTTATATTTACCATTTTCACGTTGAATTGTGGTTTATTAGATGTAAACATATTCAATATGATTCTTCTCCGTCACCAAATTTCGTGTTTCTTCTTTAGATAGCCACAGAGTTAAAAGACTATAAGTGAATGACAAATGAGTTATATCTACAAGGGTAATCAGTAAAATTAAATATTTAAGCTCAACGTTATTTGTGTTCACCATAATCACATTGTATTATGGTAAAATAGATGTAACAAATTTCTATATTCTTCTTCTTCTCCATCACCAAAATTTTGGTTTCTTAAGCTTTAAGTAACTAAGTTAAGAGACTACAAGTGAATGACCTATAATTTATACGTATGCATAACAATTAAAATTAAATAATCAAGCTCAATATTGTTTATATTGATCGTATTCACATTGACTTATGGTATATTACATCTAAAAATATTCAATATACTTCTTTACCATCCCATAGTTTTAGGTTTTTTTATCACTTAGCAAAAAACATAATAGACTAGAGTAGACGTAAAAAATTAATTATATTTTATTTTTCTTCTCTATTACAAAATTTTAGGTTTTTTTCCACTAAAAAACTAAGTTAAAAGACTATAATCCATGAGATATATTTTTTTATAAAATAGGTAATAATTAAAATAAATAATAAAGCTAGAATTTATTTATAATTACCATTTTCACGTTGAATTGTGGTTTATTAGATGTAAACATATTCAATATGATTCTTCTCCGTCACCAAATTTCATGTTTCTTCTTTAGATAGCCACAGAGTTAAAAGACTATAAGTGAATGACAAATGAATTATATCTACAAGGGTAATCAGTAAAATTAAATATTTAAGCTCAACGTTATTTGTGTTCACCATAATCACATTGTATTATGGTAAAATAGATGTAACAAATTTCTATATTCTTCTTCTTCTCCATCACCAAAATTTTGGTTTCTTAAGCTTTAAGTAACTAAGTTAAGAGACTACAAGTGAATGACCTATAATTTATACGTATGCATAAAAATTAAAATTAAATAATCAAGCTCAATATTATTTATATTGATCGTATTCACACTGACTTATGGTATATTACATCTAAAAATATTCAATATACTTCTTTACCATCCCATAGTTTTAGGTTTTCTTATCACTAAGCAAAAAACATAATAGACTAGAGTAGACGTAAAAAATTAATTATATTTTATTTTTCTTCTCTATTACAAAATTTTAGGTTTTTTTCCACTAAAAAACTAAGTTAAAAGACTATAATCCATGAGATATATTTTTTTATAAAATAGGTAATAATTAAAATAAATAATAAAGCTAGAATTTATTTATATTTACCATTTTCACGTTGAATTGTGGTTTATTAGATGTAAACATATTCAATATGATTCTTCTCCGTCACCAAATTTCGTGTTTCTTCTTTAGATAGCCACAGAGTTAAAATACTATAAGTGAATGACAAATGAGTTATATCTACAATGGTAATCAGTAAAATTAAATATTTAAGCTCAACGTTATTTGTGTTCACCATAATCACATTGTATTATGGTAAAATAGATGTAACAAATTTCTATATTCTTCTTCTTCTCCATCACCAAAATTTTGGTTTCTTAAGCTTTAAGTAACTAAGTTAAGAGACTACAAGTGAATGACCTATAATTTATACGTATGCATAACAATTAAAATTAAATAATCAAGCTCAATATTGTTTATATTGATCGTATTCACATTGACTTATGGTATATTACATCTAAAAATATTCAATATACTTCTTTACCATCCCATAGTTTTAGGTTTATTTATCACTTAGCAAAAAACATAATAGACTAGAGTAGACGTAAAAAATTAATTATATTTTATTTTTCTTCTCTATTACAAAATTTTAGGTTTTTTTCCACTAAAAAACTAAGTTAAAAGACTATAATCCATGAGATATATTTTTTTATAAAATAGGTAATAATTAAAATAAATAATAAAGCTAGAATTTATTTATATTTACCATTTTCACGTTGAATTGTGGTTTATTAGATGTAAACATATTCAATATGATTCTTCTCCGTCACCAAATTTCATGTTTCTTCTTTAGATAGCCACAGAGTTAAAAGACTATAAGTGAATGACAAATGAATTATATCTACAAGGGTAATCAGTAAAATTAAATATTTAAGCTCAACGTTATTTGTGTTCACCATAATCACATTGTATTATGGTAAAATAGATGTAACAAATTTCTATATTCTTCTTCTTCTCCATCACCAAAATTTTGGTTTCTTAAGCTTTAAGTAACTAAGTTAAGAGACTACAAGTGAATGACCTATAATTTATACGTATGCATAACAATTAAAATTAAATAATCAAGCTCAATATTGTTTATATTGATCGTATTCACACTGACTTATGGTATATTACATCTAAAAATATTCAATATATTTCTTTACCATACCATAGTTTTAGGTTTTTTTATCACTAAGCAAAAAACATAATAGACTAGAGTAGACGTAAAAAATTAATAATATTTTATTTTTCTTCTCTATTACAAAATTTTAGGTTTTTTTCCACTAAAAAACTAAGTTAAAAGACTATAATCCATGAGATATATTTTTTTATAAAATAGGTAATAATTAAAAAAAATAATAAAGCTAGAATTTATTTATATTTACCATTTTCACGTTGAATTGTGGTTTATTAGATGTAAACATATTCAATATGATTCTTCTCCATCACCAAATTTCATGTTTCTTCTTTAGATAGCCACAGAGTTAAAAGACTATAAGTGAATGACAAATGAATTATATCTACAAGGGTAATCAGTAAAATTAAATATTTAAGCTCAACGTTATTTGTGTTCACCATAATCACATTGTATTATGGTAAAATAGATGTAACAAATCTCTATATTCTTCTTCTTCTCCATCACCAAAATTTTGGTTTCTTAAGCTTTAAGTAACTAAGTTAAGAGACTACAAGTGAATGACCTATAATTTATACGTATGCATAACAATTAAAATTAAATAATCAAGCTCAATATTGTTTATATTGATCGTATTCACATTGACTTATGGTATATTACATCTAAAAATATTCAATATACTTCTTTACCATCCCATAGTTTTAGGTTTTTTTATCACTTAGCAAAAAACATAATAGACTAGAGTAGACGTAAAAAATTAATTATATTTTTATTTTTATTCTCTATTACAAAATTTTAGGTTTTTTTCCACTAAAAAACTAAGTTAAAAGACTATAATCCATGAGATATATTTTTTTATAAAATAGGTAATAATTAAAATAAATAATAAAGCTAGAATTTATTTATATTTACCATTTTCACGTTGAATTGTGGTTTATTAGATGTAAACATATTCAATATGATTCTTCTCCGTCACCAAATTTCGTGTTTCTTCTTTAGATAGCCACAGAGTTAAAATACTATAAGTGAATGACAAATGAGTTATATCTACAATGGTAATCAGTAAAATTAAATATTTAAGCTCAACGTTATTTGTGTTCACCATAATCACATTGTATTATGGTAAAATAGATGTAACAAATTTCTATATTCTTCTTCTTCTCCATCACCAAAATTTTGGTTTCTTAAGCTTTAAGTAACTAAGTTAAGAGACTACAAGTGAATGACCTATAATTTATACGTATGCATAACAATTAAAATTAAATAATCAAGCTCAATATTGTTTATATTGATCGTATTCACATTGACTTATGGTATATTACATCTAAAAATATTCAATATACTTCTTTACCATCCCATAGTTTTAGGTTTATTTATCACTTAGCAAAAAACATAATAGACTAGAGTAGACGTAAAAAATTAATTATATTTTATTTTTCTTCTCTATTACAAAATTTTAGGTTTTTTTCCACTAAAAAACTAAGTTAAAAGACTATAATCCATGAGATATATTTTTTTATAAAATAGGTAATAATTAAAATAAATAATAAAGCTAGAATTTATTTATATTTACCATTTTCACGTTGAATTGTGGTTTATTAGATGTAAACATATTCAATATGATTCTTCTCCGTCACCAAATTTCATGTTTCTTCTTTAGATAGCCACAGAGTTAAAAGACTATAAGTGAATGACAAATGAATTATATCTACAAGGGTAATCAGTAAAATTAAATATTTAAGCTCAACGTTATTTGTGTTCACCATAATCACATTGTATTATGGTAAAATAGATGTAACAAATTTCTATATTCTTCTTCTTCTCCATCACCAAAATTTTGGTTTCTTAAGCTTTAAGTAACTAAGTTAAGAGACTACAAGTGAATGACCTATAATTTATACGTATGCATAACAATTAAAATTAAATAATCAAGCTCAATATTGTTTATATTGATCGTATTCACACTGACTTATGGTATATTACATCTAAAAATATTCAATATATTTCTTTACCATACCATAGTTTTAGGTTTTTTTATCACTAAGCAAAAAACATAATAGACTAGAGTAGACGTAAAAAATTAATAATATTTTATTTTTCTTCTCTATTACAAAATTTTAGGTTTTTTTCCACTAAAAAACTAAGTTAAAAGACTATAATCCATGAGATATATTTTTTTATAAAATAGGTAATAATTAAAAAAAATAATAAAGCTAGAATTTATTTATATTTACCATTTTCACGTTGAATTGTGGTTTATTAGATGTAAACATATTCAATATGATTCTTCTCCATCACCAAATTTCATGTTTCTTCTTTAGATAGCCACAGAGTTAAAAGACTATAAGTGAATGACAAATGAATTATATCTACAAGGGTAATCAGTAAAATTAAATATTTAAGCTCAACGTTATTTGTGTTCACCATAATCACATTGTATTATGGTAAAATAGATGTAACAAATCTCTATATTCTTCTTCTTCTCCATCACCAAAATTTTGGTTTCTTAAGCTTTAAGTAACTAAGTTAAGAGACTACAAGTGAATGACCTATAATTTATACGTATGCATAACAATTAAAATTAAATAATCAAGCTCAATATTGTTTATATTGATCGTATTCACATTGACTTATGGTATATTACATCTAAAAATATTCAATATACTTCTTTACCATCCCATAGTTTTAGGTTTTTTTATCACTTAGCAAAAAACATAATAGACTAGAGTAGACGTAAAAAATTAATTATATTTTTATTTTTATTCTCTATTACAAAATTTTAGGTTTTTTTCCACTAAAAAACTAAGTTAAAAGACTATAATCCATGAGATATATTTTTTTATAAAATAGGTAATAATTAAAATAAATAATAAAGCTAGAATTTATTTATATTTACCATTTTCACGTTGAATTGTGGTTTATTAGATGTAAACATATTCAATATGATTCTTCTCCGTCACCAAATTTCGTGTTTCTTCTTTAGATAGCCACAGAGTTAAAATACTATAAGTGAATGACAAATGAGTTATATCTACAATGGTAATCAGTAAAATTAAATATTTAAGCTCAACGTTATTTGTGTTCACCATAATCACATTGTATTATGGTAAAATAGATGTAACAAATTTCTATATTCTTCTTCTTCTCCATCACCAAAATTTTGGTTTCTTAAGCTTTAAGTAACTAAGTTAAGAGACTACAAGTGAATGACCTATAATTTATACGTATGCATAACAATTAAAATTAAATAATCAAGCTCAATATTGTTTATATTGATCGTATTCACATTGACTTATGGTATATTACATCTAAAAATATTCAATATACTTCTTTACCATCCCATAGTTTTAGGTTTATTTATCACTTAGCAAAAAACATAATAGACTAGAGTAGACGTAAAAAATTAATTATATTTTATTTTTCTTCTCTATTACAAAATTTTAGGTTTTTTTCCACTAAAAAACTAAGTTAAAAGACTATAATCCATGAGATATATTTTTTTATAAAATAGGTAATAATTAAAATAAATAATAAAGCTAGAATTTATTTATATTTACCATTTTCACGTTGAATTGTGGTTTATTAGATGTAAACATATTCAATATGATTCTTCTCCGTCACCAAATTTCATGTTTCTTCTTTAGATAGCCACAGAGTTAAAAGACTATAAGTGAATGACAAATGAATTATATCTACAAGGGTAATCAGTAAAATTAAATATTTAAGCTCAACGTTATTTGTGTTCACCATAATCACATTGTATTATGGTAAAATAGATGTAACAAATTTCTATATTCTTCTTCTTCTCCATCACCAAAATTTTGGTTTCTTAAGCTTTAAGTAACTAAGTTAAGAGACTACAAGTGAATGACCTATAATTTATACGTATGCATAACAATTAAAATTAAATAATCAAGCTCAATATTGTTTATATTGATCGTATTCACACTGACTTATGGTATATTACATCTAAAAATATTCAATATATTTCTTTACCATACCATAGTTTTAGGTTTTTTTATCACTAAGCAAAAAACATAATAGACTAGAGTAGACGTAAAAAATTAATAATATTTTATTTTTCTTCTCTATTACAAAATTTTAGGTTTTTTTCCACTAAAAAACTAAGTTAAAAGACTATAATCCATGAGATATATTTTTTTATAAAATAGGTAATAATTAAAAAAAATAATAAAGCTAGAATTTATTTATATTTACCATTTTCACGTTGAATTGTGGTTTATTAGATGTAAACATATTCAATATGATTCTTCTCCATCACCAAATTTCATGTTTCTTCTTTAGATAGCCACAGAGTTAAAAGACTATAAGTGAATGACAAATGAATTATATCTACAAGGGTAATCAGTAAAATTAAATATTTAAGCTCAACGTTATTTGTGTTCACCATAATCACATTGTATTATGGTAAAATAGATGTAACAAATCTCTATATTCTTCTTCTTCTCCATCACCAAAATTTTGGTTTCTTAAGCTTTAAGTAACTAAGTTAAGAGACTACAAGTGAATGACCTATAATTTATACGTATGCATAACAATTAAAATTAAATAATCAAGCTCAATATTGTTTATATTGATCGTATTCACATTGACTTATGGTATATTACATCTAAAAATATTCAATATACTTCTTTACCATCCCATAGTTTTAGGTTTTTTTATCACTTAGCAAAAAACATAATAGACTAGAGTAGACGTAAAAAATTAATTATATTTTATTTTTCTTCTCTATTACAAAATTTTAGGTTTTTTTCCACTAAAAAACTAAGTTAAAAGACTATAATCCATGAGATATATTTTTTTATAAAATAGGTAATAATTAAAATAAATAATAAAGCTAGAATTTATTTATATTTACCATTTTCACGTTGAATTGTGGTTTATTAGATGTAAACATATTCAATATGATTCTTCTCCGTCACCAAATTTCATGTTTCTTCTTTAGATAGCCACAGAGTTAAAAGACTATAAGTGAATGACAAATGAATTATATCTACAAGGGTAATCAGTAAAATTAAATATTTAAGCTCAACGTTATTTGTGTTCACCATAATCACATTGTATTATGGTAAAATAGATGTAACAAATTTCTATATTCTTCTTCTTCTCCATCACCAAAATTTTGGTTTCTTAAGCTTTAAGTAACTAAGTTAAGAGACTACAAGTGAATGACCTATAATTTATACGTATGCATAACAATTAAAATTAAATAATCAAGCTCAATATTGTTTATATTGATCGTATTCACATTGACTTATGGTATATTACATCTAAAAATATTCAATATACTTCTTTACCATCCCATAGTTTTAGGTTTTTTTATCACTTAGCAAAAAACATAATAGACTAGAGTAGACGTAAAAAATTAATTATATTTTATTTTTCTTCCCTATTAAAAAATTTTAGGTTTTTTTCCACTAAAAAACTAAGTTAAAAGACTATAATCCATGAGATATATTTTTTTATAAAATAGGTAATAATTAAAATAAATAATAAAGCTAGAATTTATTTATATTTACCATTTTCACGTTGAATTGTGGTTTATTAGATGTAAACATATTCAATATGATTCTTCTCCGTCACCAAATTTCATGTTTCTTCTTTAGATAGCCACAGAGTTAAAAGACTATAAGTGAATGACAAATGAATTATATCTACAAGGGTAATCAGTAAAATTAAATATTTAAGCTCAACGTTATTTGTGTTCACCATAATCACATTGTATTATGGTAAAATAGATGTAACAAATTTCTATATTCTTCTTCTTCTCCATCACCAAAATTTTGGTTTCTTAAGCTTTAAGTAACTAAGTTAAGAGACTACAAGTGAATGACCTATAATTTATACGTATGCATAACAATTAAAATTAAATAATCAAGCTCAATATTGTTTATATTGATCGTATTCACACTGACTAATGGTATATTACATCTAAAAATATTCAATATATTTCTTTACCATACCATAGTTTTTGATTGTTTTATCACTAAGCAAAAAACATAATAGACTAGAGTAGACGTAAAAAATTAATTATATTTTATTTTTCTTCTCTATTACAAATTTTTAGGTTTTTTTCCACTAAAAAACTAAGTTAAAAGACTATAATCCATGAGATATATTTTTTTATAAAATAGGTAATAATTAAAATAAATAATAAAGCTAGAATTTATTTATATTTACCATTTTCACGTTGAATTGTGGTTTATTAGATGTAAACATATTCAATATGATTCTTCTCCGTCACCAAATTTCATGTTTCTTCTTTAGATAGCCACAGAGTTAAAAGACTATAAGTGAATGACAAATGAATTATATCTACAAGGGTAATCACTAAAATTAAATATTTAAGCTCAACGTTATTTGTGTTCACCATAATCACATTGTATTATGGTAAAATAGATGTAACAAATTTTCATATTCTTCTTCTTCTCCATCACCAAAATTTTAGTTTCTTAAGCTTTAAGTAACTAAGTTAAGAGACTACAAGTGAATGACCTATAATTTATACGTATGCATAACAATTAAAATTAAATAATCAAGCTCAATATTGTTTATATTGATCGTATTCACACTGACTTATGGTATATTACATCTAAAAATATTCAATATATTTCTTTACCATCCCATAGTTTTAGGTTTTTTTATCACTAAGCAAAAAACATAATAGACTAGAGTAGACGTAAAAAATTAATTATATTTTATTTTTCTTCGCTATTACAAAATTTTAGGTTTTTTTCCACTAAAAAAGTAAGTTAAAAGACTGTAATCCATGAGATATATTTTTTTATAAAATAGGTAATAATTAAAATAAATAATAAAGCTAGAATTTATTTATATTTACCATTTTCACGTTGTATTGTGGTTTATTAGATGTAAACATATTCAATATGATTCTTCTCTGTCACCAAATTTCATGTTTCTTCTTTAGATAGCCACAGAGTTAAAAGACTATAAATGAATGACACATGAATTATATCTACATGGGTAATCAGTAAAATTAAATATTTAAGCTCAACGTTATTTGTGTTCACCATAATCACATTGTATTATGGTAAAATAGATGTAACAAATTTCGATATTCTTCTTCTTCTCCATCACCAAAATTTTTGTTTCTTAACCTTTAAGTAACTAAGTTAAGAGACTACAAGTGAATGACATATAATTTATACGTATGCATAACAATTAAATTTAAATAGTCAAACTCAATATTGTTTATATTGATCGTATTCACACTGACTTAAGGTATATTACATCTAAAAATATTCAATATTTTTCTTTACCATCACAAATTTTTAGGTTTTTTTATCACTAAGCAAAAAACATAATTGACTACAGTAGACGTAAAAAATTAATTATATTTTACTTTTCTTCTCTATTACAAAATTTTAGGTTTTTTTCCACTAAAAAACAAAGTTAAAAGACTATAATCCATGAGATATATTTTTTTATAAAATACGTAATAATTAAAATAAATAATAAAGCTAGAATATATTTATATTTACCATTTTCACGTTGAATTGTGGTTTATTAGATGTAAACATATTCAATATGATTCTACTCCGTCACCAAATTTCATGTTTCTTCTTTAGATAGCCACAGAGTTAAAAGACTATAAATGAATAAAAAATGAATTATATCTACAAGGGTAATCACTAAAATTAAATATTTAAGCTCAACGTTATTTGTGTTCACCATAATCACATTGTATTATGGTAAAATAGATGTAACAAATTTCTATATTCTTCTTCTTCTCCATCACCAAAATTTTGGTTTCTTAACCTTTAAGTATCTAAGTTAAGAGACTACAAGTGAATGACCTATAATTTATACGTATGCATAACAATTAAAATTAAATAATCAAGCTCAATATTTTTTATATTGATCGTATTCACACTGACTTATGGTATATTACATCTAAAAATATTCAATATATTTCTTTACCATCCCATAGTTTTAGGTTGTTTTATCACTAAGCAAAAAACATAATAGACTAGAGTAGACGTAAAAAATTAATTATATTTTATTTTTCTTCTCTATTACAAAATTTTAGGTTTTTTTCCACTAAAAAACTAAGTTAAAAGACTATAATCCATGAGATATATTTTTTATAAAATAGGTAATAATTAAAATAAATAATAAAGCTAGAATTTATTTATATTTACCATTTTCAGGTTGAATTGTGGTTTATTAGATGTAAACATATTCAATATGATTCTTCTCCGTCACCAAATTTCATGTTTCTTCTTTAGATAGCCACAGAGTTAAAAGACTATAAGTGAATGACAAATGAATTATATCTACAAGGGTAATCACTAAAATTAAATATTTAAGCTCAACGTTATTTGTGTTCAACATAATCACATTGTATTATGGTAAAATAGATGTAACAAATTTCTATATTCTTCTTCTTCTCCATCACCAAAATTTTGGTTTCTTAACCTTTAAGTAACTAAGTTAAGAGACTACAAGTGAATGACCTATAATTTATACGTATGCATAACAATTAAAATTAAATAATCAAGCTCAATATTGTTTATATTGATCGTATTCACACTGACTTATGGTATATTACATCTAAAAATATTCAATATATTTTTTTACCATCCCATAGTTTTAGGTTTTTTTATCACTAAGCAAAAAACATAATAGACTAGAGTAGACGTAAAAAATTAATTATATTTTATTTTTCTTCGCTATTACAAAATTTTAGGTTTTTTTCCACTAAAAAAGTAAGTTAAAAGACTGTAATCCATGAGATATATTTTTTTATAAAATAGGTAATAATTAAAATAAATAATAAAGCTAGAATTTATTTATATTTACCATTTTCACGTTGAATTGTGGTTTATTAGATGTAAACATATTCAATATGATTCTTCTCCGTCACCAAATTTCATGTTTCTTCTTTAGATAGCCACAGAGTTAAAAGACTATAAGTGAATGACAAATGAATTATATCTACAAGGGTAATCACTAAAATTAAATATTTAAGCTCAACGTTATTTGTGTTCAACATAATCACATTGTATTATGGTAAAATAGATGTAACAAATTTCTATATTCTTCTTCTTCTCCATCACCAAAATTTTGGTTTCTTAACCTTTAAGTAACTAAGTTAAGAGACTACAAGTGAATGACCTATAATTTATACGTATGCATAACAATTAAAATTAAATAATCAAGCTCAATATTGTTTATATTGATCGTATTCACACTGACTTATGGTATATTACATCTAAAAATATTCAATATATTTTTTTACCATCCCATAGTTTTAGGTTTTTTTATCACTAAGCAAAAAACATAATAGACTAGAGTAGACGTAAAAAATTAATTATATTTTATTTTTCTTCGCTATTACAAAATTTTAGGTTTTTTTCCACTAAAAAAGTAAGTTAAAAGACTGTAATCCATGAGATATATTTTTTTATAAAATAGGTAATAATTAAAATAAATAATAAAGCTAGAATTTATTTATATTTACCATTTTCACGTTGAATTGTGGTTTATTAGATGTAAACATTTTCAATATGATTCTTCTCTGTCACCAAATTTCATGTTTCTTCTTTAGATAGCCACAGAGTTAAAAGACTATAAATGAATGACACATGAATTATATCTACATGGGTAATCAGTAAAATTAAATATTTAAGCTCAACGTTATTTGTGTTCACCATAATCACATTGTATTATGGTAAAATAGATGTAACAAATTTCTATATTCTTCTTCTTCTCCATCACCAAAATTTTGGTTTCTTAACCTTTAAGTAACTAAGTTAAGAGACTACAAGTGAATGACCTATAATTTATACGTATGCATAACAATTAAATTTAAATAGTCAAGCTCAATATTGTTTATATTGATCGTATTCACACTGACTTAAGGTATATTACATCTAAAAATATTCAATATTTTTCTTTACCATCACAAATTTTTAGGTTTTTTTATCACTAAGCAAAAAACATAATAGACTAGAGTAGACGTAAGAAATTAATTATATTTTACTTTTCTTCTCTATTAAAAAATTTTAGGTTTTTTTCCACTAAAAAACAAAGTTAAAAGACTATAATCCATGACATATATTTTTTTATAAAATACGTAATAATTAAAATAATTAATAAAGCTAGAATATATTTATATTTACCATTTTCACGTTGAATTGCGGTTTATTAGATGTAAACATATTCAATATGATTCTTCTCCGTCACCAAATTTCATGTTTCTTCTTTAGATAGCCACAGAGTTAAAAGACTATAAGTGAATGACAAATGAATTATATCTACAAGGGTAATCACTAAAATTAAATATTTAAGCTCAACGTTATTTGTGTTCACCATAATCACATTGTATTATGGTAAAATAGATGTAACAAATTTCTATATTCTTCTTCTTCTCCATCACCAAAATTTTGGTTTCTTAACCTTTAAGTAACTAAGTTAAGAGACTACAAGTGAATGACCTATAATTTATACGTATGCATAACAATTAAAATTAAATAATCAAGCTCAATATTGTTTATATTGATCGTATTCACACTGACTTATGGTATATTACATCTAAAAATATTCAATATATTTCTTTACCATCCCATAGTTTTAGGTTTTTTTATCACTAAGCAAAAAACATAATAGACTAGAGTAGACGTAAAAAGTTAATTATATTTTATTTTTCTTCGCTATTACAAAATTTTAGGTTTTTTTCCACTAAAAAAGTAAGTTAAAAGACTGTAATCCATGAGATATATTTTTTTATAAAATAGGTAATAATTAAAATAAATAATAAAGCTAGAATTTATTTATATTTACCATTTTCACGTTGAATTGTGGTTTATTAGATGTAAACATATTCAATATGATTCTTCTCCGTCACCAAATTTCATGTTTCTTCTTTAGATAGCCACAGAGTTAAAAGACTATAAATGAATGACACATGAATTATATCTACATGGGTAATCAGTAAAATTAAATATTTAAGCTCAACGTTATTTGTGTTCACCATAATCACATTGAATTATGGTAAAATAGATGTAACAAATTTCTATATTCTTCTTCTTCTCCATCACCAAAATTTTGGTTTCTTAACCTTTAAGTAACTAAGTTAAGAGACTACAAGTGAATGACCTATAATTTATACGTATGCATAACAATTAAATTTAAATAGTCAAGCTCAATATTGTTTATATTGATCGTATTCACACTGACTTAAGGTATATTACATCTAAAAATATTCAATATTTTTCTTTACCATCACAAATTTTTAGGTTTTTTTATCACTAAGCAAAAAACATAATAGACTACGGTAGACGTAAAAAATTAATTATATTTTACTTTTCTTCTCTATTACAAAATTTTAGGTTTTTTTCCACTAAAAAACAAAGTTAAAAGACTATAATCCATGAGATATATATTTTTTATAAAATACGTAATAATTAAAATAAATAATAAAGCTAGAATATATTTATATTTACCATTTTCACGTTGAATTGTGGTTTATTAGATGTAAACATATTCAATATGATTCTTCTCCGTCACCAAATTTCATGTTTCTTCTTTAGATAGCCACAGAGTTAAAAGACTATAAATGAATAAAAAATGAATTATATCTACAAGGGTAATCACTAAAATTAAATATTTAAGCTCAACGTTATTTGTGTTCACCATAATCACATTGTATTATGGTAAAATAGATGTAACAATTTCTATATTCTTCTTCTTCTCCATCACCAAAATTTTGGTTTCTTAACCTTTAAGTATCTAAGTTAAGAGACTACAAGTGAATGACCTATAATTTATACGTATGCATAACAATTAAAATTAAATAATCAAGCTCAATATTGTTTATATTGATCGTATTCACACTGACTTATGGTATATTACATCTAAAAATATTCAATATTTTTCTTTACCATCCCAAAGTTTTAGGTTTTTTTATCACTAAGCAAAAAACATAATAGACTACAGTAGACGTAAAAAATTAATTATATTTTATTTTTCTTCTCTATTAAAAAATTTTAGGTTTTTTTCCACTAAAAAACAAAGTTAAAAGACTATAATCCATGAGATATATTTTTTTAAAAAATACGTAATAATTAAAATAAGTAATAAAGCTAGAATATATTTATATTTACCATTTTCACGTTGAATTGTGGTTTATTACATGTAAACATATTCAATATGATTCTTCTCCGTCACCAAATTTCATGTTTCTTCTTTAGATAGCCATAGAGTTAAAAGACTATAAATGAATGACAAATGAATTATATCTACAAGGGTAATCACTAAAATTAAATATTGAAGCTCATCGTTATTTGTGTTCACCATAATCACATTGTATTATGGTAAAATAGATGTAACAAATTTCTATATTCTTCTTCTTCTCCATCACCAAAATTTTGGTTTCTTAACCTTTAAGTATCTAAGTTAAGAGACTACAAGTGAATGACCTATAATTTATACGTATGCATAACAATTAAAATTAAATAATCAAGCTCAATATTGTTTATATTGATCGTATTCACACTGACTTATGGTATATTACATCTAAAAATATTCAATATATTTCTTTACCATGCCATAGTTTTATGTTTTTTTATCACTAAGCAAAAAACATAATAGACTAGAGTAGACGTAAAAAATTAATTATATTTTTTTTTCTTCGCTATTACAAAATTTTAGGTTTTTTTCCACTAAAAAAGTAAGTTAAAAGACTGTAATCCATGAGATATATTTTTTTATAAAATAGGTAATAATTAAAATAAATAATAAAGCTAGAATTTATTTATATTTACCATTTTCACATTGAATTGTGGTTTATTAGATGTAAACATATTCAATATGATTCTTCTCCGTCACCAAATTTCATGTTTCTTCTTTAGATAGCCACAGAGTTAAAAGACTATAAATGAATAAAAAATGAATTATATCTACAAGGGTAATCACTAAAATTAAATATTTAAGCTCAACGTTATTTGTGTTCACCATAATCACATTGTATTATGGTAAAATAGATGTAACAATTTCTATATTCTTCTTCTTCTCCATCACCAAAATTTTGGTTTCTTAACCTTTAAGTATCTAAGTTAAGAGACTACAAGTGAATGACCTATAATTTATACGTATGCATAACAATTAAAATTAAATAATCAAGCTCAATATTGTTTATATTGATTGTATTCACACTGACTTATGGTATATTACATCTAAAAATATTCAATATTTTTCTTTACCATCCCAAAGTTTTAGGTTTTTTTATCACTAAGCAAAAAACATAATAGACTACAGTAGACGTAAAAAATTAATTATATTTTATTTTTCTTCTCTATTAAAAAATTTTAGGTTTTTTTCCACTAAAAAACAAAGTTAAAAGACTATAATCCATGAGATATATTTTTTTATAAAATACGTAATAATTAAAATAAATAATAAAGCTAGAATATATTTATATTTACCATTTTCACGTTGAATTGTGGTTTATTACATGTAAACATATTCAATATGATTCTTCTCCGTCACCAAATTTCATGTTTCTTCTTTAGATAGCCATAGAGTTAAAAGACTATAAATGAATGACAAATGAATTATATCTACAAGGGTAATCACTAAAATTAAATATTGAAGCTCATCGTTATTTGTGTTCACCATAATCACATTGTATTATGGTAAAATAGATGTAACAAATTTCTATATTCTTCTTCTTCTCCATCACCAAAATTTTGGTTTCTTAACCTTTAAGTATCTAAGTTAAGAGACTACAAGTGAATGACCTATAATTTATACGTATGCATAACAATTAAAATTAAATAATCAAGCTCAATATTGTTTATATTGATCGTATTCACACTGACTTATGGTATATTACATCTAAAAATATTCAATATATTTCTTTACCATGCCATAGTTTTATGTTTTTTTATCACTAAGCAAAAAACATAATAGACTAGAGTAGACGTAAAAAATTAATTATATTTTTTTTTCTTCGCTATTACAAAATTTTAGGTTTTTTTCCACTAAAAAAGTAAGTTAAAAGACTGTAATCCATGAGATATATTTTTTTATAAAATAGGTAATAATTAAAATAAATAATAAAGCTAGAATTTATTTATATTTACCATTTTCACATTGAATTGTGGTTTATTAGATGTAAACATATTCAATATGATTCTTCTCCGTCACCAAATTTCATGTTTCTTCTTTAGATAGCCACAGAGTTAAAAGACTATAAATGAATAAAAAATGAATTATATCTACAAGGGTAATCACTAAAATTAAATATTTAAGCTCAACGTTATTTGTGTTCACCATAATCACATTGTATTATGGTAAAATAGATGTAACAATTTCTATATTCTTCTTCTTCTCCATCACCAAAATTTTGGTTTCTTAACCTTTAAGTATCTAAGTTAAGAGACTACAAGTGAATGACCTATAATTTATACGTATGCATAACAATTAAAATTAAATAATCAAGCTCAATATTGTTTATATTGATTGTATTCACACTGACTTATGGTATATTACATCTAAAAATATTCAATATTTTTCTTTACCATCCCAAAGTTTTAGGTTTTTTTATCACTAAGCAAAAAACATAATAGACTACAGTAGACGTAAAAAATTAATTATATTTTATTTTTCTTCTCTATTAAAAAATTTTAGGTTTTTTTCCACTAAAAAACAAAGTTAAAAGACTATAATCCATGAGATATATTTTTTTATAAAATACGTAATAATTAAAATAAATAATAAAGCTAGAATATATTTATATTTACCATTTTCACGTTGAATTGTGGTTTATTACATGTAAACATATTCAATATGATTCTTCTCCGTCACCAAATTTCATGTTTCTTCTTTAGATAGCCACAGAGTTAAAAGACTATAAATGAATGACAAATGAATTATATCTACAAGGGTAATCACTAAAATTAAATATTTAAGCTCATCGTTATTTGTGTTCACCATAATCACATTGTATTATGGTAAAATAGATGTAACAAATTTCTATATTCTTCTTCTTCTCCATCACCAAAATTTTGGTTTCTTAACCTTTAAGTATCTAAGTTAAGAGACTACAAGTGAATGACCTATAATTTATACGTATGCATAACAATTAAAATTAAATAATCAAGCTCAATATTGTTTATATTGATCGTATTCACACTGACTTATGGTATATTACATCTAAAAATATTCAATATATTTCTTTACCATGCCATAGTTTTATGTTTTTTTATCACTAAGCAAAAAACATAATAGACTACAGTAGACGTAAAAAATTAATTATATTTTATTTTTCTCCTCCATCACAAAAATTTGGTTTTTCCCCACTAAAAAACAAAGTTAAAAGATTATAATCCATGAGATATATTTTTTTATAAAATAGGTAATAATTAAAATAAATAATAAAGCTAGAATTTATTTATATTTACCATTTTCACGTTGAATTGTGGTTTATTAGATGTAAACATATTCAATATGATTCTTCTCCGTCACCAAATTTCATGTTTCTTCTTTAGATAGCCACAGAGTTAAAAGACTATAAATGAATGACACATGAATTATATCTACATGGGTAATCAGTAAAATTAAATATTTAAGCTCAACGTTATTTGTGTTCACCATAATCACATTGAATTATGGTAAAATAGATGTAACAAATTTCTATATTCTTCTTCTTCTCCATCACCAAAATTTTGGTTTCTTAACCTTTAAGTAACTAAGTTAAGAGACTACAAGTGAATGACCTATAATTTATACGTATGCATAACAATTAAATTTAAATAGTCAAGCTCAATATTGTTTATATTGATCGTATTCACACTGACTTAAGGTATATTACATCTAAAAATATTCAATATTTTTCTTTACCATCACAAATTTATAGGTTTTTTTATCACTAAGCAAAAAACATAATAGACTACAGTAGACGTAAAAAATTAATTATATTTTACTTTTCTTCTCTGTTACAAAATTTTAGGTTTTTTTCCACTAAAAAACAAAGTTAAAAGACTATAATCCAAGAGATATATTTTTTTTATAAAATACGTAATAATTAAAATAAATAATAAAGCTAGAATATATTTATATTTACCATTTTCACGTTGAATTGTGGTTTCTTAGATGTAAACATATTCAATATGATTCTTCTCCGTCACCAAATTTCATGTTTCTTCTTTAGATAGCCACAGAGTTAAAAGACTATAAATGAATAAAAAATGAATTATATCTACAAGGGTAATCACTAAAATTAAATATTTAAGCTCAACGTTATTTGTGTTCACCATAATCACATTGTATTATGGTAAAATAGATGTAACAAATTTCTATATTCTTCTTCTTCTCCATCACCAAAATTTTGGTTTCTTAACCTTTAAGTATCTAAGTTAAGAGACTACAAGTGAATGACCTATAATTTATACGTATGCATAACAATTAAAATTAAATAATCAAGCTCAATATTGTTTATATTGATCGTATTCACACTGACTTATGGTATATTACATCTAAAAATATTCAATATATTTCTTTACCATGCCATAGTTTTATGTTTTTTTATCACTAAGCAAAAAACATAATAGACTAGAGTAGACGTAAAAAATTAATTATATTTTTTTTTCTTCGCTATTACAAAATTTTAGGTTTTTTTCCACTAAAAAAGTAAGTTAAAAGACTGTAATCCATGAGATATATTTTTTTATAAAATAGGTAATAATTAAAATAAGTAATAAAGCTAGAATATATTTATATTTACCATTTTCACATTGAATTGTGGTTTATTAGATGTAAACATATTCAATATGATTCTTCTCCGTCACCAAATTTCATGTTTCTTCTTTAGATAGCCACAGAGTTAAAAGACTATAAATGAATGACACATGAATTATATCTACATGGGTAATCAGTAAAATTAAATATTTAAGCTCAACGTTATTTGTGTTCACCATAATCACATTGTATTATGGTAAAATAGATGTAACAAATTTCTATATTCTTCTTCTTCTCCATCACCAAAATTTTGGTTTCTTAACCTTTAAGTAACTAAGTTAAGAGACTACAAGTGAATGACCTATAATTTATACGTATGCATAACAATTAAATTTAAATAGTCAAGCTCAATATTGTTTATATTGATCGTATTCACACTGACTTATGGTATATTACATCTAAAAATATTCAATATATTTCTTTACCATGCCATAGTTTTATGTTTTTTTATCACTAAGCAAAAAACATAATAGACTAGAGTAGACGTAAAAAATTAATTATATTTTTTTTTCTTCGCTATTACAAAATTTTAGGTTTTTTTCCACTAAAAAAGTAAGTTAAAAGACTGTAATCCATGAGATATATTTTTTTATAAAATAGGTAATAATTAAAATAAATAATAAAGCTAGAATTTATTTATATTTACCATTTTCACATTGAATTGTGGTTTATTAGATGTAAACATATTCAATATGATTCTTCTCCGTCACCAAATTTCATGTTTCTTCTTTAGATAGCCACAGAGTTAAAAGACTATAAATGAATAAAAAATGAATTATATCTACAAGGGTAATCACTAAAATTAAATATTTAAGCTCAACGTTATTTGTGTTCACCATAATCACATTGTATTATGGTAAAATAGATGTAACAATTTCTATATTCTTCTTCTTCTCCATCACCAAAATTTTGGTTTCTTAACCTTTAAGTATCTAAGTTAAGAGACTACAAGTGAATGACCTATAATTTATACGTATGCATAACAATTAAAATTAAATAATCAAGCTCAATATTGTTTATATTGATCGTATTCACACTGACTTATGGTATATTACATCTAAAAATATTCAATATTTTTCTTTACCATCCCAAAGTTTTAGGTTTTTTTATCACTAAGCAAAAAACATAATAGACTACAGTAGACGTAAAAAATTAATTATATTTTATTTTTCTTCTCTATTAAAAAATTTTAGGTTTTTTTCCACTAAAAAACAAAGTTAAAAGACTATAATCCATGAGATATATTTTTTTATAAAATACGTAATAATTAAAATAAATAATAAAGCTAGAATATATTTATATTTACCATTTTCACGTTGAATTATGGTTTATTACATGTAAACATATTCAATATGATTCTTCTCCGTCACCAAATTTCATGTTTCTTCTTTAGATAGCCACAGAGTTAAAAGACTATAAATGAATGACAAATGAATTATATCTACAAGGGTAATCACTAAAATTAAATATTTAAGCTCATCGTTATTTGTGTTCACCATAATCACATTGTATTATGGTAAAATAGATGTAACAAATTTCTATATTCTTCTTCTTCTCCATCACCAAAATTTTGGTTTCTTAACCTTTAAGTATCTAAGTTAAGAGACTACAAGTGAATGACCTATAATTTATTTGTATGCATAACAATTAAAATTAAATAATCAAGCTCAATATTGTTTATATTGATCGTATTCACACTGACTTATGGTATATTACATCTAAAAATATTCAATATATTTCTTTACCATGCCATAGTTTTATGTTTTTTTATCACTAAGCAAAAAACATAATAGACTAGAGTAGACGTAAAAAATTAATTATATTTTTTTTTCTTCGCTATTACAAAATTTTAGGTTTTTTTCCACTAAAAAAGTAAGTTAAAAGACTGTAATCCATGAGATATATTTTTTTATAAAATAGGTAATAATTAAAATAAATAATAAAGCTAGAATTTATTTATATTTACCATTTTCACATTGAATTGTGGTTTATTAGATGTAAACATATTCAATATGATTCTTCTCCGTCACCAAATTTCATGTTTCTTCTTTAGATAGCCACAGAGTTAAAAGACTATAAATGAATGACACATGAATTATATCTACATGGGTAATCAGTAAAATTAAATATTTAAGCTCAACGTTATTTGTGTTCACCATAATCACATTGTATTATGGTAAAATAGATGTAACAAATTTCTATATTCTTCTTCTTCTTCTCCATCACCAAAATTTTGGTTTCTTAACCTTTAAGTAACTAAGTTAAGAGACTACAAGTGAATGACCTATAATTTATACGTATGCATAACAATTAAATTTAAATAGTCAAGCTCAATATTGTTTATATTGATCGTATTCACACTGACTTAAGGTATATTACATCTAAAAATATTCAATATTTTTCTTTACCATCACAAATTTATAGGTTTTTTTATCACTAAGCAAAAAACATAATAGACTACAGTAGACGTAAAAAATTAATTATATTTTACTTTTCTTCTCTATTACAAAATTTTAGGTTTTTTTCCACTAAAAAACAAAGTTAAAAGACTATAATCCATGAGATATATTTTTTTTATAAAATACGTAATAATTAAAATAAATAATAAAGCTAGAATATATTTATATTTACCATTTTCACGTTGAATTGTGGTTTCTTAGATGTAAACATATTCAATATGATTCTTCTCCGTCACCAAATTTCATGTTTCTTCTTTAGATAGCCACAGAGTTAAAAGACTATAAATGAATAAAAAATGAATTATATCTACAAGGGTAATCACTAAAATTAAATATTTAAGCTCAACGTTATTTGTGTTCACCATAATCACATTGTATTATGGTAAAATAGATGTAACAAATTTCTATATTCTTCTTCTTCTCCATCACCAAAATTTTGGTTTCTTAACCTTTAAGTATCTAAGTTAAGAGACTACAAGTGAATGACCTATAATTTATACGTATGCATAACAATTAAAATTAAATAATCAAGCTCAATATTGTTTATATTGATGGTATTCACACTGACTTATGGTATATCACATCTAAAAATATTCAATATATTTCTTTACCATCCATAGTTTTAGATTGTTTTATCACTAAGCAAAAAACATAATAGACTACAGTAGACGTAAAAAATTAATTATATTTTATTTTTCTTCTCTATTACAAAATTTTAGGTTTTTTTCCACTAAAAAACAAAGTTAAAAGACTATAATCCATGAGATATATTTTTTTATAAAATACGTAATAATTAAAATAAATAATAAAGCTAGAATATATTTATATTTACCATTTTCACGTTGAATTGTGGTTTATTACATGTAAACATATTCAATATGATTCTTCTCCGTCACCAAATTTCATGTTTCTTCTTTAGATAGCCACAGAGTTAAAAGACTATAAATGAATGACAAATGAATTATATCTACAAGGGTAATCACTAAAATTAAATATTTAAGCTCAACGTTATTTGTGTTCACCATAATCACATTGTATTATGGTAAAATAGATGTAACAAATTTCTATATTCTTCTTCTTCTCCATCACCAAAATTTTGGTTTCTTAACCTTTAAGTATCTAAGTTAAGAGACTACAAGTGAATGACCTATAATTTATACGTATGCATAACAATTAAAATTAAATAATCAAGCTCAATATTGTTTATATTGATCGTATTCACACTGACTTATGGTATATTACATCTAAAAATATTCAATATATTTCTTTACCATCCCATAGTTTTAGGTTTTTTTATCACTAAGCAAAAAACATAATAGACTAGAGTAGACGTAAAAAATTAATTATATTTTATTTTTCTTCGCTATTACAAAATTTTAGGTTTTTTTCCACTAAAAAAGTAAGTTAAAAGACTGTAATCCATGAGATATATTTTTTTATAAAATAGATAATAATTAAAATAAATAATAAAGCTAGAATTTATTTATATTTACCATTTTCACGTTGAATTGTGGTTTATTAGATGTAAACATATTCAATATGATTCTTCTCCGTCACCAAATTTCATGTTTCTTCTTTAGATAGCCACAGAGTTAAAAGACTATAAATGAATGACACATGAATTATATCTACATGGGTAATCAGTAAAATTAAATATTTAAGCTCAACGTTATTTGTGTTCACCATAATCACATTGTATTATGGTAAAATAGATGTAACAAATTTCTATATTCTTCTTCTTCTTCTCCATCACCAAAATTTTGGTTTCTTAACCTTTAAGTAACTAAGTTAAGAGACTACAAGTGAATGACCTATAATTTATACGTATGCATAACAATTAAATTTAAATAGTCAAGCTCAATATTGTTTATATTGATCGTATTCACACTGACTTAAGGTATATTACATCTAAAAATATTCAATATTTTTCTTTACCATCACAAATTTATAGGTTTTTTTATCACTAAGCAAAAAACATAATAGACTACAGTAGACGTAAAAAATTAATTATATTTTACTTTTCTTCTCTATTACAAAATTTTAGGTTTTTTTCCACTAAAAAACAAAGTTAAAAGACTATAATCCATGAGATATATTTTTTTTATAAAATACGTAATAATTAAAATAAATAATAAAGCTAGAATATATTTATATTTACCATTTTCACGTTGAATTGTGGTTTCTTAGATGTAAACATATTCAATATGATTCTTCTCCGTCACCAAATTTCATGTTTCTTCTTTAGATAGCCACAGAGTTAAAAGACTATAAATGAATAAAAAATGAATTATATCTACAAGGGTAATCACTAAAATTAAATATTTAAGCTCAACGTTATTTGTGTTCACCATAATCACATTGTATTATGGTAAAATAGATGTAACAAATTTCTATATTCTTCTTCTTCTCCATCACCAAAATTTTGGTTTCTTAACCTTTAAGTATCTAAGTTAAGAGACTACAAGTGAATGACCTATAATTTATACGTATGCATAACAATTAAAATTAAATAATCAAGCTCAATATTGTTTATATTGATGGTATTCACACTGACTTATGGTATATCACATCTAAAAATATTCAATATATTTCTTTACCATCCATAGTTTTAGATTGTTTTATCACTAAGCAAAAAACATAATAGACTACAGTAGACGTAAAAAATTAATTATATTTTATTTTTCTTCTCTATTACAAAATTTTAGGTTTTTTTCCACTAAAAAACAAAGTTAAAAGACTATAATCCATGAGATATATTTTTTTATAAAATACGTAATAATTAAAATAAATAATAAAGCTAGAATATATTTATATTTACCATTTTCACGTTGAATTGTGGTTTATTACATGTAAACATATTCAATATGATTCTTCTCCGTCACCAAATTTCATGTTTCTTCTTTAGATAGCCACAGAGTTAAAAGACTATAAATGAATGACAAATGAATTATATCTACAAGGGTAATCACTAAAATTAAATATTTAAGCTCAACGTTATTTGTGTTCACCATAATCACATTGTATTATGGTAAAATAGATGTAACAAATTTCTATATTCTTCTTCTTCTCCATCACCAAAATTTTGGTTTCTTAACCTTTAAGTATCTAAGTTAAGAGACTACAAGTGAATGACCTATAATTTATACGTATGCATAACAATTCAAATTAAATAATCAAGCTCAATATTGTTTATATTGATCGTATTCACACTGACTTATGGTATATTACATCTAAAAATATTCAATATATTTCTTTACCATCCCATAGTTTTAGGTTTTTTTATCACTAAGCAAAAAACATAATAGACTAGAGTAGACGTAAAAAATTAATTATATTTTATTTTTCTTCGCTATTACAAAATTTTAGGTTTTTTTCCACTAAAAAAGTAAGTTAAAAGACTGTAATCCATGAGATATATTTTTTTATAAAATAGGTAATAATTAAAATAAATAATAAAGCTAGAATTTATTTATATTTACCATTTTCACGTTGAATTGTGGTTTATTAGATGTAAACATATTCAATATGATTCTTCTCCGCCACCAAATTTCATGTTTCTTCTTTAGATAGCCACAGAGTTAAAAGACTATAAGTGAATGACAAATGAATTATATCTACAAGGGTAATCACTAAAATTAAATATTTAAGCTCAACGTTATTTGTGTTCACCATAATCACATTGTATTATGGTAAAATAGATGTAACAAATTTCTATATTCTTCTTGTTCTCCATCACCAAAATTTTGGTTTCTTAACCTTTAAGTAACTAAGTTAAGAGACTACAAGTGAATGACCTATAATTTATACGTATGCATAACAATTAAAATTATATAGTCAAGCTCAATATTGTTTATATTGATCGTATTCACACTGACTTATGGTATATCACATCTAAAAATATTCAATATTTTTGTTTACCATCCCAAAGTTTTAGGTTTTTTTATCACTAAGCAAAAAACATAATAGACTACAGTAGACGTAAAAAATTAATTATATTTTATTTTTCTCCTCCATCACAAAATTTTTGGTTTTTCCCCACTAAAAAACAAAGTTAAAAGATTATAATCCATGAGATATATTTTGTTTATAAAATAGGTAATAATTAAAATAAATAATAAAGCTAGAATTTATTTATATTTACCATTTTCACAATGAATTATGGTTTATTAGATGTAAAAATATTCAATATGATTCTTCTCCGCCACCAAATTTCATGTTTCTTCTTTAGATAGCCACAGAGTTAAAAGACTATAAGTGAATGACAAATGAATTATATCTACAAGGGTAATCACTAAAATTAAATATTTAAGCTCAACGTTATTTGTGTTCACCATAATCACATTGTATTATGGTAAAATAGATGTAACAAATTTCTATATTCTTCTTGTTCTCCATCACCAAAATTTTGGTTTCTTAACCTTTAAGTAACTAAGTTAAGAGACTACAAGTGAATGACCTATAATTTATACGTATGCATAACAATTAAAATTATATAGTCAAGCTCAATATTGTTTATATTAATCGTATTCACACTGACTTATGGTATATCACATCTAAAAATATTCAATATTTTTGTTTACCATCCCAAAGTTTTAGGTTTTTTTATCACTAAGCAAAAAACATAATAGACTACAGTAGACGTAAAAAATTAATTATATTTTATTTTTCTCCTCCATCACAAAATTTTTGGTTTTTCCCCACTAAAAAACAAAGTTAAAAGATTATAATCCATGAGATATATTTTGTTTATAAAATAGGTAATAATTAAAATAAATAATAAAGCTAGAATTTATTTATATTTACCATTTTCACAATGAATTATGGTTTATTAGATGTAAAAATATTCAATATGATTCTTCTCCGCCACCAAATTTCATGTTTCTTCTTTAGATAGCCACAGAGTTAAAAGACTATAAGTGAATGACAAATGAATTACATCTACAAGGGTAATCAGTAAAATTAAATATTTAAGCTCAACGTTATTTGTGTTCACCATAATCACAATGTATTATGGTAAAATAGATGTAACAAATTTCTATATTCTTCTTCTTCTCCATCACCAAAATTTTGGTTTCTTAAGCTTTAAGTAACTAAGTTAAGAGACTACAAGTGAATGACCTATAATTTATACGTATGCATAACAATTAAAATTAAATAATCAAGCTCAATATTGTTTATATTGATCGTATTCATACTGACTTATGGTATATCACATCTAAAAATATTCAATATATTTTTTTACCATCCCATAGTTTTAGGTTTTTTTATCACTAAGCAAAAAACATAATAGACTACAGTAGACGTAAAAAATTAATTATATTTTATTTTTCTTCTCTATTACAAAATTTTAGGTTTTTTTCCACTAAAAAACAAAGTTAAAAGACTATAATCCATGAGATATATTTTTTTTATAAAATACGTAATAATTAAAATAAATAATAAAGCTAGAATATATTTATATTTACCATTTTCACGTTGAATTGTGGTTTATTAGATGTAAACATGTTCAATATGATTCTTCTCCGTCACCAAATTTCATGTTTCTTCTTTAGATAGCCACAGAGTTAAAAGACTATAAGTGAATGACAAATGAATTATATCTACAAGGGTAATCACTAAAATTAAATATTTAAGCTCAACGTTATTTGTGTTCACCATAATCACATTGTATTATGGTAAAATAGATGTAACAAATTTCTATATTCTTCTTCTTCTCCATCACCAAAATTTTTGTTTCTTAACCTTTAAATAACTAAGTTAAGAGACTACAAGTGAATGACCTATATATTATACGTATGCATAACAATTAAAATTAAATAATCATGCTCAATATTGTTTATATTGATCGTATTCACACTGACTTATGGTATATTACATCTAAAAATATTCAATATATTTCTATACCATCCCATAGTTTTAGGTTTTTTTATCACTAAGCAAAAAAAATAATAGACTAGAGTAGACGTAAAAAAGTAATTATATTTTATTTTTCTTCTCTATTACAAAATTTTAGGTTTTTTTCCACTAAAAAACTAAGTTAAAAGACTGTAATCCATGAGATATATTTTTTTATAAAATAGGTAATAATTAAAATAAATAATAAAGCTAGAATTTATTTATATTTACCATTTTCACGTTGAATTGTGGTTTATTAGATGTAAACATATTCAATATGATTCTTCTCCGTCACCAAATTTCATGTTTCTTCTTTAGATAGCCACAGAGTTAAAAGACTATAAATGAATGACACATGAATTATATATACAAGGGTAATCAATAAAATTAAATATTTAAGCTCAACGTTATTTGTGTTCACCATAATCACATTGTATTATGGTAAAATAGATGTAACAAATTTCTATATTCTTCTTCTTCTCCATCACCAAAATTTTGGTTTCTTAACCTTTAAGTAACTAAGTTAAGAGACTACAAGTGAATGACCTATAATTTATACGTATGCATAACAATTAAATTTAAATAGTCAAGCTCAATATTGTTTATATTGATCGTATTCACACTGACTTAAGGTATATTACATCTAAAAATATTCAATATTTTTCTTTACCATCACAAATTTTTAGGTTTTTTTATCACTAAGCAAAAAACATAATAGACTAGAGTAGACGTAAAAAATTAATTATATTTTATTTTTCTTCTCTATTACAAAGTTTTAGGTTTTTTTCCACTAAAAAACAAAGTTAAAAGACTATAATCCATGAGATATATTTTTTATAAAATACGTAATAATTAAAATAAATAATAAAGCTAGAATATATTTATATTTACCATTTTCACGTTGAATTGTGGTTTATTAGATGTAAACATATTCAATATGATTCTTCTCCGTCACCAAATTTCATGTTTCTTCTTTAGATAGCCACAGAGATAAAAGACTATAAATGAATGACACATGAATTATATCTACATGGGTAATCAGTAAAATTAAATATTTAAGCTCAACGTTATTTGTGTTGACCATAATCACATTGTATTATGGTAAAATAGATGTAACAAATTTCTATATTCTTCTTCTTCTCCATCACCAAAATTTTGGTTTCTTAACCTTTAAGTAACTAAGTTAAGAGACTACAAGTGAATGACCTATCATTTATACGTATGCATAACAATTAAATTTAAATAGTCAAGCTCAATATTGTTTATATTGATCGTATTCACACTGACTTAAGGTATATCACATCTAAAAATATTCAATATATTTCTTTACCATCCATAGTTTTAGGTTTTTTTATCACTAAGCAAAAAACATAATAGACTACAGTAGACGTAAAAAATTAATTATATTTTACTTTTCTTCTCTATTACAAAATTTTAGGTTTTTTTCCACTAAAAAACAAAGTTAAAAGACTATATAATCCATGAGATATATTTTTTTATAAAATACGTAATAATTAAAATAAATAATAAAGCTAGAATTTATTTATATTTACCATTTTCACGTTGAATTGTGGTTTATTAGATGTAAACATATTCAATATGATTCTTCTCCGCCACCAAATTTCATGTTTCTTCTTTAGATAGCCACAGAGTTAAAAGACTATAAGTGAATGACAAATGAATTATATCTACAAGGGTAATCACTAAAATTAAATATTTAAGCTCAACGTTATTTGTGTTCACCATAATCACATTGTATTATGGTAAAATAGATGTAACAAATTTCTATATTCTTCTTGTTCTCCATCACCAAAATTTTGGTTTCTTAACCTTTAAGTAACTAAGTTAAGAGACTACAAGTGAATGACCTATAATTTATACGTATGCATAACAATTAAAATTATATAGTCAAGCTCAATATTGTTTATATTGATCGTATTCACACTGACTTATGGTATATCACATCTAAAAATATTCAATATTTTTGTTTACCATCCCAAAGTTTTAGGTTTTTTTATCACTAAGCAAAAAACATAATAGACTACAGTAGACGTAAAAAATTAATTATATTTTATTTTTCTCCTCCATCACAAAATTTTTGGTTTTTCCCCACTAAAAAACAAAGTTAAAAGATTATAATCCATGAGATATATTTTGTTTATAAAATAGGTAATAATTAAAATAAATAATAAAGCTAGAATTTATTTATATTTACCATTTTCACAATGAATTATGGTTTATTAGATGTAAAAATATTCAATATGATTCTTCTCCGCCACCAAATTTCATGTTTCTTCTTTAGATAGCCACAGAGTTAAAAGACTATAAGTGAATGACAAATGAATTATATCTACAAGGGTAATCACTAAAATTAAATATTTAAGCTCAACGTTATTTGTGTTCACCATAATCACATTGTATTATGGTAAAATAGATGTAACAAATTTCTATATTCTTCTTGTTCTCCATCACCAAAATTTTGGTTTCTTAACCTTTAAGTAACTAAGTTAAGAGACTACAAGTGAATGACCTATAATTTATACGTATGCATAACAATTAAAATTATATAGTCAAGCTCAATATTGTTTATATTAATCGTATTCACACTGACTTATGGTATATCACATCTAAAAATATTCAATATTTTTGTTTACCATCCCAAAGTTTTAGGTTTTTTTATCACTAAGCAAAAAACATAATAGACTACAGTAGACGTAAAAAATTAATTATATTTTATTTTTCTCCTCCATCACAAAATTTTTGGTTTTTCCCCACTAAAAAACAAAGTTAAAAGATTATAATCCATGAGATATATTTTGTTTATAAAATAGGTAATAATTAAAATAAATAATAAAGCTAGAATTTATTTATATTTACCATTTTCACAATGAATTATGGTTTATTAGATGTAAAAATATTCAATATGATTCTTCTCCGCCACCAAATTTCATGTTTCTTCTTTAGATAGCCACAGAGTTAAAAGACTATAAGTGAATGACAAATGAATTACATCTACAAGGGTAATCAGTAAAATTAAATATTTAAGCTCAACGTTATTTGTGTTCACCATAATCACAATGTATTATGGTAAAATAGATGTAACAAATTTCTATATTCTTCTTCTTCTCCATCACCAAAATTTTGGTTTCTTAAGCTTTAAGTAACTAAGTTAAGAGACTACAAGTGAATGACCTATAATTTATACGTATGCATAACAATTAAAATTAAATAATCAAGCTCAATATTGTTTATATTGATCGTATTCATACTGACTTATGGTATATCACATCTAAAAATATTCAATATATTTTTTTACCATCCCATAGTTTTAGGTTTTTTTATCACTAAGCAAAAAACATAATAGACTACAGTAGACGTAAAAAATTAATTATATTTTATTTTTCTTCTCTATTACAAAATTTTAGGTTTTTTTCCACTAAAAAACAAAGTTAAAAGACTATAATCCATGAGATATATTTTTTTTATAAAATACGTAATAATTAAAATAAATAATAAAGCTAGAATATATTTATATTTACCATTTTCACGTTGAATTGTGGTTTATTAGATGTAAACATGTTCAATATGATTCTTCTCCGTCACCAAATTTCATGTTTCTTCTTTAGATAGCCACAGAGTTAAAAGACTATAAGTGAATGACAAATGAATTATATCTACAAGGGTAATCACTAAAATTAAATATTTAAGCTCAACGTTATTTGTGTTCACCATAATCACATTGTATTATGGTAAAATAGATGTAACAAATTTCTATATTCTTCTTCTTCTCCATCACCAAAATTTTTGTTTCTTAACCTTTAAATAACTAAGTTAAGAGACTACAAGTGAATGACCTATATATTATACGTATGCATAACAATTAAAATTAAATAATCATGCTCAATATTGTTTATATTGATCGTATTCACACTGACTTATGGTATATTACATCTAAAAATATTCAATATATTTCTATACCATCCCATAGTTTTAGGTTTTTTTATCACTAAGCAAAAAAAATAATAGACTAGAGTAGACGTAAAAAAGTAATTATATTTTATTTTTCTTCTCTATTACAAAATTTTAGGTTTTTTTCCACTAAAAAACTAAGTTAAAAGACTGTAATCCATGAGATATATTTTTTTATAAAATAGGTAATAATTAAAATAAATAATAAAGCTAGAATTTATTTATATTTACCATTTTCACGTTGAATTGTGGTTTATTAGATGTAAACATATTCAATATGATTCTTCTCCGTCACCAAATTTCATGTTTCTTCTTTAGATAGCCACAGAGTTAAAAGACTATAAATGAATGACACATGAATTATATATACAAGGGTAATCAATAAAATTAAATATTTAAGCTCAACGTTATTTGTGTTCACCATAATCACATTGTATTATGGTAAAATAGATGTAACAAATTTCTATATTCTTCTTCTTCTCCATCACCAAAATTTTGGTTTCTTAACCTTTAAGTAACTAAGTTAAGAGACTACAAGTGAATGACCTATAATTTATACGTATGCATAACAATTAAATTTAAATAGTCAAGCTCAATATTGTTTATATTGATCGTATTCACACTGACTTAAGGTATATTACATCTAAAAATATTCAATATTTTTCTTTACCATCACAAATTTTTAGGTTTTTTTATCACTAAGCAAAAAACATAATAGACTAGAGTAGACGTAAAAAATTAATTATATTTTATTTTTCTTCTCTATTACAAAGTTTTAGGTTTTTTTCCACTAAAAAACAAAGTTAAAAGACTATAATCCATGAGATATATTTTTTATAAAATACGTAATAATTAAAATAAATAATAAAGCTAGAATATATTTATATTTACCATTTTCACGTTGAATTGTGGTTTATTAGATGTAAACATATTCAATATGATTCTTCTCCGTCACCAAATTTCATGTTTCTTCTTTAGATAGCCACAGAGATAAAAGACTATAAATGAATGACACATGAATTATATCTACATGGGTAATCAGTAAAATTAAATATTTAAGCTCAACGTTATTTGTGTTGACCATAATCACATTGTATTATGGTAAAATAGATGTAACAAATTTCTATATTCTTCTTCTTCTCCATCACCAAAATTTTGGTTTCTTAACCTTTAAGTAACTAAGTTAAGAGACTACAAGTGAATGACCTATCATTTATACGTATGCATAACAATTAAATTTAAATAGTCAAGCTCAATATTGTTTATATTGATCGTATTCACACTGACTTAAGGTATATCACATCTAAAAATATTCAATATATTTCTTTACCATCCATAGTTTTAGGTTTTTTTATCACTAAGCAAAAAACATAATAGACTACAGTAGACGTAAAAAATTAATTATATTTTACTTTTCTTCTCTATTACAAAATTTTAGGTTTTTTTCCACTAAAAAACAAAGTTAAAAGACTATATAATCCATGAGATATATTTTTTTATAAAATACGTAATAATTAAAATAAATAATAAAGCTAGAATTTATTTATATTTACCATTTTCACGTTGAATTGTGGTTTATTAGATGTAAAAATATTCAATATGATTCTTCTCCGCCACCAAATTTCATGTTTCTTCTTTAGATAGCCACAGAGTTAAAAGACTATAAGTGAATGACAAATGAATTATATCTACAAGGGTAATCACTAAAATTAAATATTTAAGCTCAACGTTATCTGTGTTCACCATAATCACATTGTATTATGGTAAAATAGATGTAACAAATTTCTATATTCTTCTTCTTCTCCATCACCAAAATTTTGGTTTCTTAAGCTTTAAGTATCTAAGTTAAGAGACTACAAGTGAATGACCTATAATTTATACGTATGCATAACAATTAAAATTAAATAATCAAGCTCAATATTTTTTATATTGATCGTATTCACACTGACTTATGGTATATTACATCTAAAAATATTCAATATATTTCTTTACCATCCCATAGTTTTAGGTTGTTTTATCACTAAGCAAAAAACATAATAGACTAGAGTAGACGTAAAAAATTAATTATATTTTATTTTTCTTCTCTATTACAAAATTTAAGGTTTTTTTCCACTAAAAAACAAAGTTAAAAGACTGTAATCCATGAGATATATTTTTTTATAAAATACGTAATAATTAAAATAAATAATAAAGCTAGAATATATTTATATTTACCATTTTCACGTTGAATTGTGGTTTATTAGATGTAAACATATTCAATATGATTCTTCTCCGTCACCAAATTTCATGTTTCTTCTTTAGATAGCCACAGAGTTAAAAGACTATAAATGAATGACACATGAATTATATCTACATGGGTAATCAGTAAAATTAAATATTTAAGCTCAACGTTATTTGTGTTCACCATAATCACATTGTATTATGGTAAAATAGATGTAACAAATTTCTATATTCTCTTCTTCTCCATCACCAAAATTTTGGTTTCTTAACCTTTAAATAACTAAGTTAAGAGACTACAAGTGAATGACCTATATATTATACGTATGCATAACAATTAAAATTAAATAATCATGCTCAATATTGTTTATATTGATCGTATTCACACTGACTTATGGTATATTACATCTAAAAATATTCAATATATTTCTTTACCATCCCATAGTTTTAGGTTTTTTTAACACTAAGCAAAAAACATAATAGACTAGAGTAGACGTAAAAAATTAATTATATTTTATTTTTCTTCTCTATTACAAAATTTAAGGTTTTTTTCAACTAAAAAACTAAGTTAAAAGACTGTAATCCATGAGATATATTTTTTTATAAAATAGGTAATAATTAAAATAAATAATAAAGCTAGAATTTATTTATATTTACCATTTTCACGTTGAATTGTGGTTTATTAGATGTAAACATATTCAATATGATTCTTCTCCGTCACCAAATTTCATGTTTCTTCTTTAGATAGCCACAGAGTTAAAAGACTATAAATGAATGACACATGAATTATATCTACAAGGGTAATCAATAAAATTAAATATTTAAGCTCAACGTTATTTGTGTTCACCATAATCACATTGTATTATGGTAAAATAGATGTAACAAATTTCTATATTCTTCTTCTTCTCCATCACCAAAATTTTGGTTTCTTAACCTTTAAGTAATTAAGTTAAGAGACTACAAGTGAATGACCTATAATTTATACGTATGCATAACAATTAAATTTAAATAGTCAAGCTCAATATTGTTTATATTGATCGTATTCACACTGACTTAAGGTATATTACATATAAAAATATTCAATATTTTTCTTTACCATCACAAATTTTTAAGTTTTTTTATCACTAAGCAAAAAACATAATAGACTAGAGTAGACGTAAAAAATTAATTATATTTTATTTTTCTTCTCTATTACAAAGTTTTAGGTTTTTTTCCACTAAAAAACAAAGTTAAAAGACTATAATCCATGAGATATATTTTTTATAAAATACGTAATAATTAAAATAAATAATAAAGCTAGAATATATTTATATTTACCATTTTCACGTTGAATTGTGGTTTATTAGATGTAAACATATTCAATATGATTCTTCTCCGTCACCAAATTTCATGTTTCTTCTTTAGATAGCCACAGAGATAAAAGACTATAAATGAATGACACATGAATTATATCTACATGGGAAATTTGTAAAATTAAATATTTAAGCTCAACGTTATTTGTGTTCACCATAATCACATTGTATTATGGTAAAATAGATGTAACAAATTTCTATATTCTTCTTCTTCTCCATCACCAAAATTTTGGTTTCTTAACCTTTAAGTAACTAAGTTAAGAGACTACAAGTGAATGACCTATCATTTATACGTATGCATAACAATTAAATTTAAATAGTCAAGCTCAATATTGTTTATATTGATCGTATTCACACTGACTTAAGGTATATCACATCTAAAAATATTCAATATATTTCTTTACCATCCATAGTTTTAGGTTTTTTTATCACTAAGCAAAAAACATAATAGACTACAGTAGACGTAAAAAATTAATTATATTTTACTTTTCTTCTCTATTACAAAATTTTAGGTTTTTTTCCACTAAAAAACAAAGTTAAAAGACTATATAATCCATGAGATATATTTTTTTATAAAATACGTAATAATTAAAATAAATAATAAAGCTAGAATTTATTTATATTTACCATTTTCACGTTGAATTGTGGTTTATTAGATGTAAAAATATTCAATATGATTCTTCTCCGCCACCAAATTTCATGTTTCTTCTTTAGATAGCCACAGAGTTAAAAGACTATAAGTGAATGACAAATGAATTATATCTACAAGGGTAATCACTAAAATTAAATATTTAAGCTCAACGTTATCTGTGTTCACCATAATCACATTGTATTATGGTAAAATAGATGTAACAAATTTCTATATTCTTCTTCTTCTCCATCACCAAAATTTTGGTTTCTTAAGCTTTAAGTATCTAAGTTAAGAGACTACAAGTGAATGACCTATAATTTATACGTATGCATAACAATTAAAATTAAATAATCAAGCTCAATATTTTTTATATTGATCGTATTCACACTGACTTATGGTATATTACATCTAAAAATATTCAATATATTTCTTTACCATCCCATAGTTTTAGGTTGTTTTATCACTAAGCAAAAAACATAATAGACTAGAGTAGACGTAAAAAATTAATTATATTTTATTTTTCTTCTCTATTACAAAATTTAAGGTTTTTTTCCACTAAAAAACAAAGTTAAAAGACTGTAATCCATGAGATATATTTTTTTATAAAATACGTAATAATTAAAATAAATAATAAAGCTAGAATATATTTATATTTACCATTTTCACGTTGAATTGTGGTTTATTAGATGTAAACATATTCAATATGATTCTTCTCCGTCACCAAATTTCATGTTTCTTCTTTAGATAGCCACAGAGTTAAAAGACTATAAATGAATGACACATGAATTATATCTACATGGGTAATCAGTAAAATTAAATATTTAAGCTCAACGTTATTTGTGTTCACCATAATCACATTGTATTATGGTAAAATAGATGTAACAAATTTCTATATTCTTCTTCTTCTCCATCACCAAAATTTTGGTTTCTTAACCTTTAAATAACTAAGTTAAGAGACTACAAGTGAATGACCTATATATTATACGTATGCATAACAATTAAAATTAAATAATCATGCTCAATATTGTTTATATTGATCGTATTCACACTGACTTATGGTATATTACATCTAAAAATATTCAATATATTTCTTTACCATCCCATAGTTTTAGGTTTTTTTATCACTAAGCAAAAAACATAATAGAATAGAGTAGACGTAAAAAATTAATTATATTTTATTTTTCTTCTCTATTACAAAATTTAAGGTTTTTTTCAACTAAAAAACTAAGTTAAAAGACTGTAATCCATGAGATATATTTTTTTATAAAATAGGTAATAATTAAAATAAATAATAAAGCTAGAATTTATTTATATTTACCATTTTCACGTTGAATTGTGGTTTATTAGATGTAAACATATTCAATATGATTCTTCTCCGTCACCAAATTTCATGTTTCTTCTTTAGATAGCCACAGAGTTAAAAGACTATAAATGAATGACACATGAATTATATCTACAAGGGTAATCAATAAAATTAAATATTTAAGCTCAACGTTATTTGTGTTCACCATAATCACATTGTATTATGGTAAAATAGATGTAACAAATTTCTATATTCTTCTTCTTCTCCATCACCAAAATTTTGGTTTCTTAACCTTTAAGTAATTAAGTTAAGAGACTACAAGTGAATGACCTATAATTTATACGTATGCATAACAATTAAATTTAAATAGTCAAGCTCAATATTGTTTATATTGATCGTATTCACACTGACTTAAGGTATATTACATATAAAAATATTCAATATTTTTCTTTACCATCACAAATTTTTAAGTTTTTTTATCACTAAGCAAAAAACATAATAGACTAGAGTAGACGTAAAAAATTAATTATATTTTATTTTTCTTCTCTATTACAAAGTTTTAGGTTTTTTTCCACTAAAAAACAAAGTTAAAAGACTATAATCCATGAGATATATTTTTTATAAAATACGTAATAATTAAAATAAATAATAAAGCTAGAATATATTTATATTTACCATTTTCACGTTGAATTGTGGTTTATTAGATGTAAACATATTCAATATGATTCTTCTCCGTCACCAAATTTCATGTTTCTTCTTTAGATAGCCACAGAGATAAAAGACTATAAATGAATGACACATGAATTATATCTACATGGGAAATTTGTAAAATTAAATATTTAAGCTCAACGTTATTTGTGTTCACCATAATCACATTGTATTATGGTAAAATAGATGTAACAAATTTCTATATTCTTCTTCTTCTCCATCACCAAAATTTTGGTTTCTTAACCTTTAAGTAACTAAGTTAAGAGACTACAAGTGAATGACCTATCATTTATACGTATGCATAACAATTAAATTTAAATAGTCAAGCTCAATATTGTTTATATTAATCGTATTCACACTGACTTAAGGTATATCACATCTAAAAATATTCAATATATTTCTTTACCATCCATAGTTTTAGGTTTTTTTATCACTAAGCAAAAAACATAATAGACTACAGTAGACGTAAAAAATTAATTATATTTTACTTTTCTTCTCTATTACAAAATTTTAGGTTTTTTTCCACTAAAAAACAAAGTTAAAAGACTATATAATCCATGAGATATATTTTTTTATAAAATACGTAATAATTAAAATAAATAATAAAGCTAGAATTTATTTATATTTACCATTTTCACGTTGAATTGTGGTTTATTAGATGTAAAAATATTCAATATGATTCTTCTCCGCCACCAAATTTCATGTTTCTTCTTTAGATAGCCACAGAGTTAAAAGACTATAAGTGAATGACAAATGAATTATATCTACAAGGGTAATCACTAAAATTAAATATTTAAGCTCAACGTTATCTGTGTTCACCATAATCACATTGTATTATGGTAAAATAGATGTAACAAATTTCTATATTCTTCTTCTTCTCCATCACCAAAATTTTGGTTTCTTAAGCTTTAAGTATCTAAGTTAAGAGACTACAAGTGAATGACCTATAATTTATACGTATGCATAACAATTAAAATTAAATAATCAAGCTCAATATTTTTTATATTGATCGTATTCACACTGACTTATGGTATATTACATCTAAAAATATTCAATATATTTCTTTACCATCCCATAGTTTTAGGTTGTTTTATCACTAAGCAAAAAACATAATAGACTAGAGTAGACGTAAAAAATTAATTATATTTTATTTTTCTTCTCTATTACAAAATTTAAGGTTTTTTTCCACTAAAAAACAAAGTTAAAAGACTGTAATCCATGAGATATATTTTTTTATAAAATACGTAATAATTAAAATAAATAATAAAGCTAGAATATATTTATATTTACCATTTTCACGTTGAATTGTGGTTTATTAGATGTAAACATATTCAATATGATTCTTCTCCGTCACCAAATTTCATGTTTCTTCTTTAGATAGCCACAGAGTTAAAAGACTATAAATGAATGACACATGAATTATATCTACATGGGTAATCAGTAAAATTAAATATTTAAGCTCAACGTTATTTGTGTTCACCATAATCACATTGTATTATGGTAAAATAGATGTAACAAATTTCTATATTCTTCTTCTTCTCCATCACCAAAATTTTGGTTTCTTAACCTTTAAATAACTAAGTTAAGAGACTACAAGTGAATGACCTATATATTATACGTATGCATAACAATTAAAATTAAATAATCATGCTCAATATTGTTTATATTGATCGTATTCACACTGACTTATGGTATATTACATCTAAAAATATTCAATATATTTCTTTACCATCCCATAGTTTTAGGTTTTTTTATCACTAAGCAAAAAACATAATAGAATAGAGTAGACGTAAAAAATTAATTATATTTTATTTTTCTTCTCTATTACAAAATTTAAGGTTTTTTTCAACTAAAAAACTAAGTTAAAAGACTGTAATCCATGAGATATATTTTTTTATAAAATAGGTAATAATTAAAATAAATAATAAAGCTAGAATTTATTTATATTTACCATTTTCACGTTGAATTGTGGTTTATTAGATGTAAACATATTCAATATGATTCTTCTCCGTCACCAAATTTCATGTTTCTTCTTTAGATAGCCACAGAGTTAAAAGACTATAAATGAATGACACATGAATTATATCTACAAGGGTAATCAATAAAATTAAATATTTAAGCTCAACGTTATTTGTGTTCACCATAATCACATTGTATTATGGTAAAATAGATGTAACAAATTTCTATATTCTTCTTCTTCTCCATCACCAAAATTTTGGTTTCTTAACCTTTAAGTAATTAAGTTAAGAGACTACAAGTGAATGACCTATAATTTATACGTATGCATAACAATTAAATTTAAATAGTCAAGCTCAATATTGTTTATATTGATCGTATTCACACTGACTTAAGGTATATTACATATAAAAATATTCAATATTTTTCTTTACCATCACAAATTTTTAAGTTTTTTTATCACTAAGCAAAAAACATAATAGACTAGAGTAGACGTAAAAAATTAATTATATTTTATTTTTCTTCTCTATTACAAAGTTTTAGGTTTTTTTCCACTAAAAAACAAAGTTAAAAGACTATAATCCATGAGATATATTTTTTATAAAATACGTAATAATTAAAATAAATAATAAAGCTAGAATATATTTATATTTACCATTTTCACGTTGAATTGTGGTTTATTAGATGTAAACATATTCAATATGATTCTTCTCCGTCACCAAATTTCATGTTTCTTCTTTAGATAGCCACAGAGATAAAAGACTATAAATGAATGACACATGAATTATATCTACATGGGAAATTTGTAAAATTAAATATTTAAGCTCAACGTTATTTGTGTTCACCATAATCACATTGTATTATGGTAAAATAGATGTAACAAATTTCTATATTCTTCTTCTTCTCCATCACCAAAATTTTGGTTTCTTAACCTTTAAGTAACTAAGTTAAGAGACTACAAGTGAATGACCTATCATTTATACGTATGCATAACAATTAAATTTAAATAGTCAAGCTCAATATTGTTTATATTAATCGTATTCACACTGACTTAAGGTATATCACATCTAAAAATATTCAATATATT